>CM046882.1:3035671-3595865 GCA_025667525.1 Glebionis coronaria | reverse complement strand
CAACGGACATTTAGAAACATCATAATGCTCATGGATTAAAACATGTAAAATAGGATACAAAATCAAATAACAGAAAATAAACGAAATCCAATCTTTATTTCATCAATTCAATAATGTCTTACATCCTTTATCCAAATACTAAAATAGATCAATGCATAAAACTGGTACATGCATCATGCCTCTAGTAATGACATTCATACTTGTTTGGCAAAGCATAAAATAACCAATCTTGACCTATTGAAATTTTGAGAATACTTTCTTCAAGAATTCAAATCATTGAAACTCTTGTACATGTGCATCCAAACGATTTGATATTGCCACATAGTATCAAAATTGTGAAACATCCTTGATCACCAATTTCCTAAACTTCCAAAACACATTTGAAGTTCAAAGTATTCTAATTCTTTAATGTATAATGCAACTTTAATCAACATGTCATCTCCAAAGATCCCATGACTAATATTGAGTGTTACCTCAATTATATCTTTTCAAGTTTTACAACTTGCCATAAAAGATATAAATACGTTACCTTTAATATCTATTATGTAATGTTTGATTCCAACCAAAACCTTCAAAGTTTGTTGGCTATGATAATTTTCACAACGATTGACAAATTATTCATCTATAGAATATGGAAGCCGATCCAAGATTTAGGATGTTATTCTATTTCCAAACATATTCCTTCAGAATATTCATTACACAAGTTATTTAATAACTTTTTAGATAGATTAATATATTCAAATCATCATGTATTTTAAGCATGATATAAATACAACACGACACACATGAAAATTTCTCAAACCAGATTTAGATTTCTTCATGTCCTAAATATCCATGTAAACTTACTACATGGCATATTACGTTGTATTTCCACCGCATAAATAAATAAATTTATTTATCCCAAGGTTATGTATATCTTATTTCCTAAATCTCCAAAGTAAAGTTTCATCTCAAATCTAAACCAAATCAACATTTAATTTGAATGAAAACTTACTTTCTTACATGTCTATTTGACACATATAATTTAAGAAAATAACCATAATACTCCCACTAGCTTTTAGGAATACTTAGAAATCATCTTATTCAAATTTAAATCCAATCTTGGATTTCAAATTAAACATAAGAATAATCTTCTAGATGCATGCTTTTATCCATTAATAGATAATTGCATTTTTGTACATTTCCAAAGATTTATATTTTGAAGTAATAAACTTATTTCGATTACTCAAGTCCTTCCTCAAGTAGTCATTCAAGAAATAGTTCATACATATCCAAAATTTTCAATTTAAAATATGACCATCAAAATCTTTATATATTTAATGTGTTTAGGAAAGAATACTCAATCACAATTAATTACTTAAGTGTGACTAATAATCTATTCATAATACATACATTAAATATGTGTACAATTTTGTCCATATAATTTCGACACAAAGATTAAACCACTACAATTGGCGTTTTTCTTCCTTTGACGAAACTTATCTCCAATTTCTAGTCAAACTATTTAAGATAAAACAAATCTAAAATTGATTATCTTATTGGACAACATCTATATCGTTCATAGTATGAGTAATTTACCCAATTCAATATTTGGTAACAAATCATAACAATTATTTGTAACTCATAATTCTCGGCATATAAATCGCATATCCGAGATATCCTTACGGATTCTATGACATAAATTCCTTTATCTTGAGGTTTAGCATTTACACGTCTACCTCATGATAATTACTAGTATATTTTAGAAGATCATGTATCTTGTAATTTTATCTTTCAAGATCAAAACTCCCACTTGCTTTTAGTAACTTAAAATTACTCTTTAAATACATACCAAATAGATCAACACTCCAACGTTATCTATATGGGACATTACAAAACACAATGGCCGTTCCATACTCTTTATTTTCTAAACAATCCATTTCATAAATAGTTTAGCAAAATCCGAACTCCATTTAAGATGTAACGTGATTCATCACATTCCATATATAATGGTATCTTATTAATCTTCTTAGATCAAGTCATACTCAACTTTCTAACCTTGATTTCTTTTGGAATAAAGGAAGATATAGTTATCTTGAATCAAACATCACCATCATATTGATAATTTTGATTCTCCTAATGAACATACCATAACAATGATGTATTTCATTTAGTGAAATATTGTAAGTCAATCTTAACAACATTTAAGATAAATATATATCTTTAGGCTTACCTATATACCAACTAAATCATCTTGATGGTATAATAGATTTCCTAACTATTTTGCATGCTTTATAACTCAAGTGCTTTTAATACAAAGTCACTTCATAAAAGTTATAAGTCCATTACACGTTACATGTATATGTCTTTAGTGAAATAGAGACAATATATTAACGTCTTACTTTATATTATACGTCTTTCAAGACTTTATGTTTGTGACTTTATTCAATAAATCATAAACATGTATAACTAAAGTAAATCATGAACACCACTAGGTTTCATTCATCTTTTCAAGTTAATTCAATCATATACTATTATATGAACACCACTAGGTTTCATTAGTAGTATAAGATTACTCTATGTATCTTATGTCATTCCAGGAATTAGTCCATTTTAAGAAACTTCAAAACATTCCACGCCCGATCTTACGACATGTGGATATTTTACCCTTGTGTTTACAATTTAGTCCAAGCTCTTACATGACTAAATCAAAACTTCAAGTGTTTCTTAATGTGAATGATATATATACTTTTAAGTAGTCTTTTAATCATATTGACACATGATCTAAATATTAATTAGATTGTTTAATCTCTTATCTTAAGAGAATCATATCTTTATGAGTTGTTTCTTGCACACAATGTTTATTTCTCCCACTTGTGCATGGAACAACCTCGTCTAACGTTCGTCTATACAAAATATGATTGTGCCACATATATTAGCTTTTTACAAGTAGATGTAGAATCACTTAATCAACAAGAATCAGTACATAACTATCTTTGAAGATATTAGTGTCAACAATTCGAAAGTAATTATCTTAGGACATACTAAAGATAACATGGGTTATTACCAAGACAACAAAGCTTGTAACTCCCACTGACTTAGAGAATGTTTTAATAGACTCAAAATCAGTCATACAACACAATTCTCCTACTGAACTTGACAACATTGAAAATGTTTCATAATCGGTGAAAATAATTAGTGTTGTGTTTACTTTCTTACACTTTTGAAAAACACATTCGCAACAATTACTAATAGTGTTTAAGAGTGTATTCTACTTCGTAAATGATGACTTACCCATCAAATGCTTTTTAACTTGAAAGACTTGACATGCAATTTCTTCCTTAATAGGTCTACCAACCCCAAAATGGTATGTAGTGCCTATAAATGGTCAAAGCACAACTACTAGACAAATATGCTAGTTTGCCTTATAACCAATTAGCGGTAACTTTTAATAACTCAAAATATGCACTTTTCTTAACTATTAAAATTTGCTATGAGTTATGGATTTGAATTTTACATTTCTAAAATCCTTATTACTCCTTCTTTACTCATGAAAAAGAGTTTTAGGTTTATCATTCATTTGTAAATTGACTCTATCCTCAACCATACGGTTTGTAGATCAATAAATGAATAAACCACGTTTACGGTGTAACGTTGCATTAATACATTTGCAAAAAAAAATTTACAAAATTCAATTTAGTATTTTCGATAATACCATTCAAGAGAATAAAATTACCCCGGTAATAATAACCATAGTATTTTCCTTGAAAACTAGAATCCAAATTGACATAATTTCATCACATCAGTTGATCTGCTAGTAATGAAAGTATTCAAGATGGTAACTTGTCGAACAATGATTGACAAACAAATTTGCAATTTCTAGACATTTAAGGGATTTACATTGCCAAAAGTCATTTTGCATTGTAAACATGTTTCATCCCTTCTTTATGCCTTAAGTTTCCAGATCTCACTGAGTAACTCAATTAAGTCGACTAATCTAAAGAACGTAAAACCTTCATGTGCAATCTTATTCAGTCATGAAGTTTTCTCTCCATTACAACATCGTCCGATATCTTATATGACGACAATTGTAACTTCAAGTGTTCGTCAATTAGAGGGCATATGACTTAAATTTTTAGGGTATAGATTTTGGTGTCAAAATCATGTATGGAGAAGCATGCATACATCTCCATAACATAAGTTTAATAAAACGTTTAGTAAACTTTTTGTTGAGACTAAAAGTTCATCATATACTTGCAAGTTGAGGTATTGGTTAAACCAATTAAAGATTTTACACACAACTAAATTCACACCGTACTTTTTCTAGAACTTAGTTATAGCACAAAGCAATAACCTTATTCATTGTGTTTTGGATGTGAATTAATGTAGTTAAATCAACCTTAAAGAATTATATCAATAACAACCGTAGGTAATTCAAATTTTGACGCACAGGCGAGCCGGGAATTTGGTCAGCGCTGAAGCATAACACCTCCTTCCTTAACCGGGTACATGACCAGCGGTGCGTTATACCCACTTTATAGTTTATCAAAATTGAGTAGGCCGTTAAGTTGCTATTGCAGTTCTAATCAACGCAAATCATATGTAAATTAGATCTCAAAAACAATTCATTTATTTTGATATGATTTAGTCCATGTTAATTTTTCTTATAAAAATTACCCTTGTTTACAACATACAATTAAAACAAAAACGTATGAAAACAAGTAGGTACAAAAAAAACTAAATCATAAACACATAATAACAATTTATATGTGCAATAAATAAATCAAATAGCCACATGCATACGATTTATTCAATAAATAATATCAAATCTAGGTTTTTATATTCATATAAAAGTCTTCCCTAATTTTAGATTTATTGAATCAAATAAAGCATATAGCAAAACACGTAACAATTACCACATAAAACATATGATCCATGAAAAACATGTATGTTCATCACGGATCTCCCACATATCTTAACAATTAAATCTCTATGGATCGAAACATGAATTTACACAACATAACAATTAATCATGCAATTCATCAAAATTCCACCCAAATCACTTAACAATTTAATTAAATCACTACGGATCATAACCACGCATGACATAACAATTAATTCATGCATACATCTAAAGTTAATTACCATGTAATTTTAGGGTTTACAAAAAAAACTTTTTTTTTTTTTTTTTTTAAAAAAAAAAATTCGGCATAGCCGATTTTAAAAAATAATAAAAAACAAAACTCTAATTTTTATAAAACCTAAAAAACAACATGTAATTTTTAACACAAATCAATATTAGTTAAAAAAAAACTTTAGATCTTGATAATTATAATCATGTTAAAACGGCTCTCGATGCCACTGATGGATTATAGAGTTCATAACAATTATTTAAAACCCTAATATGGATCAAAGAGCGCATAGCGGAAGCGATTAACAAGATCATTAATTTAACACAATTATGATTAATCAAGGCTAGGGTTACATACCTTTATCCTAGCAAGATCCACAAGACGACGGAGCAAACGGCAACTAGGGTTTATCACGAACACCACCAAGAATATAGTCTAAAGTAAGACTATATCACGTTCTTGTACACACGTGATACGGCGAGTTAACCGTGAGTCTAGCACGAACAAACCGAGCTTCCAAGCCTACGGAAAATCTACCCAACAACCCTAGAGAGGGGCTAGGACTAGATCTAAAATAGCTTTATTGAAAATCAAAGAAGAACCCTAATTAGGGGTGTTTGGCCGGCGGCTAAAGCAAGAGAAAAGAGAGATGTGGAGTGAAAAATTATGAGGCTTTAGGTTTGTTTATATACACCTTGGAAAACTTCTCTTCCAAGGTTAAACAAGATAAAGCCACAAAATCTTTTCTCCTTATCTTTGTCTCCTCTATTTAGGCCGGATATATACATGTTCCAAAAGAGGTTTCCGGAACTTTTCCGACTCCTTCTTTTAGCTTCTTTAACCTTCTATAACGGTCGTTTAATACTTAACTTTTAATTACTTAACGATCGTTAGCTACGGTTTGATTTAATAAATATAATAAATATATTTAATAAATAAATAAATTAACTCTTCACGTAATGTGTGCAATCCCGTGATCTCGAGTTCGATCCTATCTCACGACTATTAATTTTAAGTCCATAAACTTTCATTTTCTACGCACAATTTAGTATTTTTGTTGATTCTGCTGATTTATATCAGAATGCAGGACAAGGACAAAACACTAGCCTTTATCGGGGATTCCTTAGGCCGACAGCAGTTTCAGTCATTAGCACAGCTGGTGAAGAGAGGCATGATGTTGAAAATGTTGGTAAGAAATACACTCTAGTCAAAGCGAGTGGATCAGTTCGGCCAGGGAAACTTAATGATAACCGCCGGGTTATGTATGTTAGCTGTACTACATGTGTTATTTCTATATTCTGTGGATGGGAAACGTAATACAGATAGGAGGATAGCAGAAATAAACAATGCCAAGAACATAACTATTCACAGCATTATACGTGAATGGTGAATTACCAAAGTACCCTGTGTTGAAGGCGTTTTATAGGTCAATTTCACCCAGACACTTCTTTAATGGTGATTGGAACAGTGGAGGGACATGTGACAGCACTACCCCTGGATCACTGGAAGTTGTACAGGACGAGTCTACTGATTCTATAGCTTCTGGAGCCGTAAAGGGAACCAACGTGAAGCTTTTGGATATAACGGCACTATCTCAGGTAAGAGATGAAGGTCATATATCGAGATACAACATTAAAGCTACTCGGTGCAAGATTGTTTACATTGGTGTTTATATGGCATTCCTGATACATGGAATGAACTACTTTTCACACAAATCTAAACTCCCATAGAAGCGCTAGAGACACATTATACATTTTTTTACCTGCAGTTGAGAAGCTGGTGGGGTTGGAATAATATTGGCTAACAATTCGGCTAGTGGAGAAGAATTTGTGTCAGACAGTCATTTGTTACCTGCAGTTGCGGTAGGGAGTAAGGTTGGGGACGATTTTAGAGAATAATTAAGAGCAGATGCAAACCCAACCACAATACTTAGCTTTGGTGGGTCGGTGTGAGGGTGAAGCCATCACCCGTGGTGGCAGCTTTTAGCTTATAGTCATCTCACCAGGGCTTGTTTAAGATATATCAACTAGTGAGTACATTGTGTTCGTGTGCCCATTGGACTACATCGTGAAGCAAGTACAAGCTATAGTAAACCGAGCAGACGTCAACTCTACCATGAAATTTAGGGACCCAGGTCAACTGAATTACACATTGTTCTCTTTTCTTTTTGGAGAATCTAGAGTAGTGAGATACACTTGTAGATTGACTAACGTTGGTTAAGCGAATCCGTATCAGCATGGTTAAAGTACAGTTACTCGTTCTCAACGTTAGATACTTTTTATTTACTTTTGATTTTGTTGTTGTTCTTAATGAACTTCAGTTTTAAATAAGACTTGATTTACAGATCATATACGATTTGACTTCTGATGATAACTCGTTCTAAAACTACATGTTTCATCAAGTTTTATAGGTAAATTACATTTTGCCCCACATCGATAGAAAGAAAGAGTAGTGAAACCTTTATAAACTAAATATCAGTTAAAATGGTTAATCAAATAACAAAGGCATGACTAAAATGAGTTGGTTGTGTCTTGGTTGTTTTGTTTTTTTTTGTGACAAAACTAATTAGTTCGGTCTGACTTAAATATATTTTGGCTCGGGTTTGGATCGACTCATAAACAAGTCAAGTTCGAGTTGGAATAAATTTAGCGGGTTGGTCTGCTAACCCCTTCAATTATTTTTTTATATATTAATAATTATTAAAATTTTATTTTATGCGTTAAATTGTTTAAACACGTCGACACACATATATTTTGTTTCCAATAGATTTTCAAGACGGTTTATTAGCAAAATTGTTAGAATTAATACAATTGCAGCTGGAGAAGTTAAAGTTAAGCAAGTTATTACTGATTTATGACAAGCTCAAGGAGTTGTTAATATAGCGCCTCCATTAACTTCCAATAAGGGTGGCGGAACGGCCCATGGAATGGTTGTCCATGCAAGGGCTGCTAGTTACGAAGTATGTTGGGAATTCGGTTGTTTTGGTTCTGATATCCTTGCTGCTATGGACAAACTGTCCGAGATGGTGTCGATGTTTTGTCTAGGTCTGTTGGTGGTGGTTCAGTCTATGTCTCTTGGTGGTGGACTGGTGGTTCAGGTCCTTACTACCTTGACACAGTTACGGTTGGTGCGTTTAAGGCCATGGAAAGGGGTGTGTTTGTGTCACGTTCAGCTGGCATATCAGGGCCTGTCAGGCCGTCTCTTTCCAATGTGGCGTCATGGATAATGGCTGTTGGTACATGGATTCTAGACCGTAACTTCCCTGCTTATGCTCTCCTTGGGAATGGAAAAAAGGTCACGGGTGTGTCGTTGTATAGTGGGTAAGGCTTGGGAGATAAGCCGATGGAGCTGGTGGGGTATAGTTCAGGTAGTAATTTGTGTTTACTTGGCTCACTTGATCAAGAATTTGCATGAGGAAGGGTTGTTTTGTGTGATAGGGGATTTAACCACATGTGGAAAAGGGTGTGGTCGTGAAAGAAGCTGGTGGGGTTGGGATGATATTGGCTAACAACGCGGCTAGTGGAAAAGAATTGGTGGCAGACCGTCATTTGTTACCTAAACTTGCGGTGGGGAGTAAGGTTGGGGACGAGATCAGAGAGTACTTCAAAACAGAAGTAAAACCGACAATAATACTTAGCTTTGGTGGGACAGTGTTGGGGTGAATCCATCAACTGCAGTGGCGGCATTTAGCTCGAGGGGACCTAATGCAGTTACACCAGAGATACTAAACAGGATGTGATCGGGCTGGAAGTCAACATCTTGGCTGGATGGTCTGGTGCTAGACCTAGTGGGCTAAAAGTTGATACGCGCAGAACAGAGTATAACATTATGTCAGGTAAATTTCATATGAGATGAGATTAGTCAATAACATTCTTCCAATTGGTTGTTTAATACATTAGTAATTAACAAATGCGTTTTTACTATAGGTACGTCCATGTCATGCCCGCATATTAGTCGCCTAGCTGCGTTGCTAAAAGAAGCACATCCAAAATGGAGTCCTAGTGCCATCAAGTAGGCTCTCATGACCACTGCCTATACAATCGACAACACCAAATCGTCTCTACGTGATTCAGCAGGAGGCCGACTTTCAACTCCTTTTGCCAAGGAGCGGGTCATGTTGACCCACACAAGGCGATCTCACCAGGTGTTGTTTATGATATATCAACCAGGGAGTACATTGCATTTGTGTGCTCATTGGACTACACCATGAAGCAAGTACAAGCTATAGTAAACCGCGCAGACGTCAATTGTACCAGGAAATTTAGGGACTCCGGTCAGTTGAACTATTGGAGAATCAAGAGTAGTTAGATACACTTGTAGATTGACTAACGTTGGGTGAGCGGGAGACGTGTATGATGTAGTAGTGGAAGCACATTTCAAACCGAAAAGGCTTGTTTACAATTCAAACCGAATACAAACTTGTATCGCATTTCGTCACGAAACATCTAAACTAATAGATAAATACCTTCAGTTTGATCCATGGATTTAACAATTGATGTATTGGTTTGAGGTTAATACATAACAAATGGACTTTTTTATATAAACTTAAGTGTTTTTTACCTTCTGCATCAAATAGGATCCAAGGATTACACAGACAAAAACCGTTTGACTTTTTTTAAAGGTCAACTATCAGCTGTCCATTTTTCTGAATAAAACTTATATGCCATAAAGACGGATGGCTCAGAAAACATCAGTCACCCTGTCACAACCATCGTATATGTTCTTAGTATCTTAATGGTTATACTAAAATGAGAACAGAAACACCCTGTCACAACCATCGTACGTAGTTTGGCACATAGTTGTGAAATTTGAATACGCCAAGAAGAAATTATGCCAGTTGGAAAAAAATTGAAACACACATATAATGAACAATAAGGATTAAGGAATACAATACATACCACACATATAATGGAAAGCTTGACCCGGTATTACAGAGCCCATGGAACGCACAAACTAATTTAAGCAGCTGTGCAAACCAGTAGGCAGACCCCGGAAATGCAGACCAAAATGACCTTAAATTGCAGGCCTTTTTGGAGCAGCTGTATGTCATATTGATACTCGCCATATATTGTGTAGGCACAGAGATTTCTGTCGCAAGGTATTCTCGCTTTGATGTTTAAGATAGTTCGTCTCAGTGAGGTTTCTAATTGTATATCTTACATGGATACAGGATGGTTGCACCCGGTTTTCTCGATAAAGATATATACGGCTTACAGACTTTACAACATGCGATGAGAATGAAGCAATTTTGGGATGCAACAATGTCTTTAATACCAAAAGGCGATGGCACTTTTTGAAGATGGTCATGAATGTGCTTCCATAAATCCAATAACACACAAAACTTCGAATCCCCGTTAACTACGGGAGAATGATATCTTTTCGAAAAGATGTTGCTGAATTACATTCATCAAAGATCAATAGAGTGGACTTGAGGGTAATATTTTGTACTAATAAACTTTTACGTCATCTGCAATATGTGTTGATTTTGAAGTTGCTAGCTTTTGAAATTGTAGGGTTCTGTTAAAGGTTTTAGCTTTGCAAACACAACGTGTCGGGATGCATGGAATGAATATCATGATATGGGAACCGAGGGTGTGAAGGATGTTGTTATAAAGTTTACACAGTTGAAGCTGTTTTAGACATTTTGCAATTTGTAGCTCCAAGGGTGATGAAGCGCGGTAGTGCTCATTATTCATATGGAATTGCAGAAAAATTAGATGATAAAAAGTATGAGCATTGTAAATGCTGGTCAAATCCCTTAAAACCAGATTTCTAAATGCCCCGGATATGGAGATATTTTCAAAGAATGGAGTTGGATTAGCGACAAAAAGAGCGTACATTTATAAATATATTCCGGCAGCTGAATGCTGCTATATTCCTTTCCAGATTGATACCTCTGCTGACTGTGGAACCGAGCTAACTTGTTTAATAAACGGGATATTTTCTGCTGATGGAGATGAAACAGTTCTGACACTGGGTGCAAGATTCATGTTTGCTAAAGGTTGGAGGGGATAAAACAAGGTTCAATCCATCAGGTATGAAACATTGTGTACGAGAGTACAATCAGGCACCACCGGTGACTCTACTAAATGGTCGAAGTGGCTGATTGATTATTTGTCGCTACATTGTAATTGATTTTTTTCAAGTGGTGAGAGAAGATCAACCTACAACTTTAAAACGTGTGAGTTCATATAGTTATTGTTACCAAAAAGAAGCGCTGTTAAAGAAAATCAGCATGTATACACTACTGTTTAGCCGATCCTTGTAGATTCAGCAGTTAAATATTTGTCTCTTTTAATGTTTAATAAATGATCGATGTGGCTGATTGATTATTTTTCGCTACATCGTTTGTTGTATCAAAAATTTATCTTTGTAATATGGTGTAATGGTATTGTCAACTTTTCTGCAATCAAGCTTAGACATGTAAATTTTACAGCCTTTTCATGTGTGAAGAGAGGTGCACCACGTGCTAAGGTCATTACAGGAGAAGAGTGCACCACGCGTGAAGCGCAGAAAAAAGGTTGCCGCACCACGCGTGAAGCACAGAAAAAGTGCACTCTGTGTGTGTGTTGTGAGGATGCAGGGGCAGAAAATTGCCTTTATGTGTGAGCATTCTGTTCCTGATCAATTCAGCCACACAAACGACACGAAGTATCATTCTTCGGTAAACCAAAATAAATTGCTAAGACAAATCAATAATAAACACAGACATCTGCTACACGCTTCCTCTCGCTAAACTACGGATTCATCACTTCTGAATTAATGAATAAACTTTTATAAGAACGTCGACGTGAACCTTTACGAAACTGGAAACCTTTAGCTTCCAAGCGAGTGAGAGCCTGCCAATGGAAAGAGAACATTAATAATCACGGAAAACGGATATTAAAATCACATACGCAAACAAAAAATACATTCTTACTTGAATGCAACTAGAGAAAGTCCCAAGTGCAATCTCGTTGACATGGCCAAGGCTTGATAAAAGTCCATGAAGCAATTTTTCTTCTATATCCCTTTCATCTCGTTGAAGTGCTTTCGCAAATGTGTATGTTACCATGTAATTCAAGTCAGCTTTAACTAAAGAAGCCACATTTTCCAACAATAACTGCTCCAAATACATATAATCTTCTATTGTTAGTGTCGATATATAAGGAGCATTGATTACGAGAGTGTCTATATAATAATCTGCCTTAGGATCCTGATAACCATAACCAGAGAGAACCAAGTTCTTAACACTCTTTGAAGTAACATCAATCCGCCTACAACCATGAAATCCATACAGCTGCAAAGTTTCCAAAAAAGGACTTCTGGATAATATATTTCCAATTGAATCTTCATCTAATTTTCCTCCCTTAATACACAAAAACTTAAGTTTATCATAACGAAAAGCACCATTGAGAGGATTAAATACACAACGCAAAAGTTTCATACCCATGGCATATGTATCAGCCAATGACAACTCATCGTCATTGCTAAATCTTTCGTAAGTTTCCAAATCACATGACAAACGTTCAAGTACAGCAAAGTTTCCAAACAATGACTTCTGGATACGCCCGGAAAGATGACAATAGTTCAATTCCAAAGTTTCCAAACAAGGACTTCTGGATAATATTTTTCCTATTAAATCATCATCTAATTGCCAGTAGTCAATACACAGAAACTTAAGTTTATCCCAACTAATAGCATCATTAGGAGGATTCAATACACAACGCTGAAGTTTCATACCCACAGAATATCTTTCCTCCAAAAACAACTCATCGTCATAGCTAAATCTTTCGTAAGTTTCCAAATCACATGACAGACGTTCAAGTACACCAAAGTTTCCAAACAAGGACTTGCGAATACGCCCGCGAAGATTACAATCGTTCAACTCCAAAGTTTCCAAACAATGACTTCCAGATAATATTTTTCCTATTATATCTTCATTTAATTTCCCGTCGTCAATATGTAGAAACTTAAGTTTTTCCCAATGAATAGCACCATTAGGAGGATTAAAAACAAAACGCGAAACTTTCAATCTTATAAGACATGAATTGTTGAAAAACAACTCATCCTCACCGGACATATAAATCAAATCAATCTCTTGAACATTACGTGTAATAGCATAATGTAAAAACCTATTGAGTTGCAAGTTAGGCACGCTCATAAATTTGAGTTTTAATTTTTTAATGTTGACATCAGTAGGACATTGACTAAGGGTTTTGCTGATAAACGAAAAGTAGTTTGTGAGATCATCATAACGACAATCTCTGAGATCGTCCTCTAGGAAAACGAGAGAAGAAAGTCGAGTCCAAAGATGTTGCCATCGTTTGGAGATAGTAGTAGTTGTTTTAATCACCTCTTTTGTGGACATGAATCTCTCTTCTTGTGTTTCTATGTCCATGATTTTGATTCTGGGTATGATTTCGGGTAATAAGTCATCCGGTAACGAACTGATTATGTCTTCTTCGGCCATGATTTAAGAAAAAATTAAGGTTTACGGAGTTATTGGATAGTTAATCTGATGGTAAATGATAATAGCTTGGAGAGTATGTATTTATAAACCGTAAATAAGTTTTGATATTTGTTAGTTAAATACTTGCAATAAAGATAATAATTTTTTTGCTTAAGAAGATTTTAAACTTAAGTGATTGGTGAAAAATGTATAATCTTTTTGCTTAAAAGATTTTTTTCTTCAAAGGTTCACTCATAGAATAATGAACTTTAATTTTTCTAAGATATACCGGGAAATCAAATTATTTGGATTATTATTAGTAATAATTTAATTTAATTAACGGGGTCAAGTTTGTTGCTTACCAAGTTTTAGAAACCCGCGCTTCGCGGCGGCGAATTTTGTTTTACAAAAGCGTGATATACTTGTTCATAGATAAGCCAAAGTTGGTTTGGCTTGACCTTAAAGAAAAGTAGTGCAAAATATGAGGAAAAATGAACCTGCGCTAATTGAGCTGAAAGTCGTAGGAAGGCTACTACATATGCATATCAAATTTACATCTTAATATATCTATTGTAACAAAAGTTTTGGATTTTAATTGCAACAGTACCATTGCATATTGAAGTAAAACGAAATAAAACCACCTAATCTAGCCTCTTAACATGTTCTGTAAAAGGTCGTGGTTTAACACAGGCCCAATTAACAGGCACAATCAGGCCATTTGGCCTTAGCGGTGGATATTACACTCCATATGCTTAAGAAAATTGTTAACTTCAAGTGTTCATACCCATCTAACAGATGTTCCAAGTGATGTATCGAGCCTGCATCTAGAATTTCTTTGACAAAGGAAGACCTTGTATGAGCCAAACCAATTTTCTCCCCAATGTGCGAGTAGAACCATGCTACATAATCAACCATGGTCTGAACAAAAGGCCCCGCATGTTCATTCTAAATAAGCCCGGGTACGTTTGGCACCGTGTCATGGATGTTGAAGACTCTAAGAACTTGCATTCCCAATTCTTCCATTTAATTTTGAAACCTACTTGTTCACGGGCAGGGAGATTTAAATACACGCATTGATTTTTATCTATATAAATATGCAAAAACCTAGCCACGACTTTGATGTTTGGGTCTTGGCCAGCCAACTTTTGAGGTGAAGGCTTCAGCATGTCAATCAGGTCCTTCATCTATTCCAACTTCGTTACAGTCCCCCACCATGCTATGATAGTATGATGACGTCTCGTCGTCCCAAACATGCAGTGGTTTCATCATTTGAAACTACAACACATCCCATCTAATTCTATAGTAGTATAGTTACGCATCCTGGCTAGTAATACGCATCTTATTCTCTTGAATTGGTTACTCAGTTTGTGGCTTTTAAACTCTATGGTACATCAGCATAAAGCAAGTGACTTTCTCAACTTTGTTGGGACACAAACCTGTTAGAAAAATACATGCTTACACATAAAGATACAGCATGTATTATGCCGGAAGGCACGTACAAAAGTTTGAATTGTTACATATATAAGAATTATCTTCCTCGACTCAACCATATGCACATACAACGTTTTTTGTTTTTCTAATGGAAGACTCCTTTATTATTAGAAAATTTATTTTAGATAAACAAATTTCCTACATAATCAAGAAAAGTATGAACAAAATTTGAACATGAAAACATTTATCATCTGAGCCAAAATGAAGATATTATCCAATTACTAACCAAAAATGTATTAAAAAACTTTGCATCTAAGAAACATAAGTCATTCCATAATTAAGTTAACAACTCAGCCAACGACAGCTAATAATAGTAAGCAAGGCAAATTACTGTAAGTTTTCCCTGCCACATCTGGTCACAGTATGGTTAGCTTTCCGTTCAGAATCATCTAACCTATTAGGTAAAAAGCATGATCCTCCTCGCACAAAGGTTTCCAGATTTTTTCTTATTTCATAAGGGTAAAACTTACTGTCTTCTCGGTCAGTCAACATATCAATCAGTGGACACATAAAAGGGGTAAAACTTACTGTCTTCTCGGTCAGTCAACTTCGCATCAATCAGGTCACACAAATTGTATGTCAGCTCCAACTACTATGAAGATGACTTCTTGCAGCAATGAGGTTGAGGAATTCACATATGCAAGAGAATGCTTTCGCCATTCGAACATTTTATTGCATCTCTGAACATAATTGATTTCACGATTTAGTTAGTAGCACATTAAGAAGGTTTTGGATGTTTGCTTTGAAACAACTGTAATAACACAGTGTGTGTATAGCTTAAAACGTACCTTTTCTTTGCTCAGCTTCTTTCCAAGCTCGAAGGTCAGCCCCAATTTGGGCCTTTTCAACATTTCTTTTCTTTGTATCCGATGCCCCAATGGTCGTCACCTTTACATAGAAGTAAAATCTGTGCATTTAATCCCTTCTATGTAACAAATTCAAGGACTCAAATACACGTTGCTGACTCATCTAGAACAACCATTCTACTGGTTTCACCCTGATACACCACATGTCCTAATGACACACCTCATCACCAATGCTGCAACAATCATTTTGTCCAACATCTGCAACACTTTATGAATCTTCTAGTCCTATTTATCTAACTTCTTGACATTTTTTTCTACATTATAATCAACAGCCATCCTTTTCTCATTTCTCCCGTCTCCATAACTTAAGTAGCTGCAATATCCACCACTTCCCTATCAGATATACATACAACGAAGATAGATGGTTCACCTTTTCTGCCAGGAGAGAGGAACTAATGAATTAATAATCACTTAAAAATATATTTCAACTCTCACTATTTTAACTTATAACTATTAGTACTAATTTAAAACCTATACCTGCATAATGCCGGGAAAGATGCTTCCTCCACCTAAATTGGCTTACTAAGATCGGCAAAACCCGTATCCACAACACGAAACATAATCTCGCCAGAATGATTATCCAAGAATTGGTCGAACCTATCATCAGAAAATTGAAAATTATGATCCCATAAAATTATATCCCCGAGACCCCAACTGATTTTGCAAGCTATACATTTGTTAGAACCAAAGTACCAAACCACAATCTAATTAAAAGTTATCCATGAAGAAGCCCACTTTTTCCGGCTTATGAACATGAGGTCAGGACTTACTTAAGCCCATAGGCATAACTTAGTAAGCTGGAAAAAGTAAGCCTTTCCATATTCATATAAGTCAATATATAAACATTTATGAATAAGGATGAAAACTTTCATAAATGGGTATTAGTAAAAATCAAATAAAGACCAAGAAGCAATAATCCAGTAAGAAAATAAGCAGTTCTGATAAGCAACATACATTTCCACTCTTCAAAACATTCAAAGCATTCGCCATCGAAAATCTTATCTGTCATAAACTCATAATCGCCGGGAAATCCCTTCACCTTCACAGAAAAAACCTCTAAAATATAAGCACAAAATATGATACTGCATTAATTTGAAACTAACTTTAAATAAATGAAATCCAACAAATAAGCACATAATTACCTTAGATACGAACATACTGCCTAGTTTCTTAATGTTGAAGGGTAATTGATCCTTGATTATTCTCACCAAATACATCAGAATAAATACTATACAAAGGATGATTCTAGAATACAAATGGGCTAGGCCTAAAACACAGTCGGGCTTATAACCACAAACAATGACATCTAATAATAACCACAAACAATGACATCTAATACGCCCCCGCAGTTGGAGCGGGAGGAAGCCGAACGCTCAAACTGGAGCGAAATTCTTCAAAGAGAGCAGATGGAAGACCTTTGGTGAAGATATCAGCAAACTGAAAATGAGAAGGAACATGAAGAACACGCACATGACCAGCAGTAACCAAATCACGGACAAAATGAATGTCAATCTCAATATGCTTGGTCCGTTGATGTTGAACCGGGTTGGCAGACATGTAGACAGCACTAACATTGTCACAGTACACAAGCGTAGCACTGAGAAGAGGAGAGTGTAGCTCACGAAGAAGATTACGAAGCCAAGCCGTTTCCGCAACAACATTAGCAACCCCCCCTATATTCAGCTTCAGCACTGGAACGCGAGATAATCGCTTGACGCTTAGACGACCAAGAGAGAATATTATCCCCCAAGAACACACAATAACCTGAAGTGGACCGGCGAGTAGTAGGACATCCTGCCCAATCAGCATCGGTATAACCAATAAGAGATGTAGTATCGGAAGCATATAAGTGAAAACCAAAATCCAGAGTGCCTCGAACATAGCGCAAGATACGCTTAAGAGCAGCAAAATGTGGTTCCCTCGGATCGTGCATATAGAGACATATCTGCTGAACTGCATATGATAAATCTGGACGAGTAAAAGTGAGATACTGAAGACCTCCTGCAAGACTACGGTACAAAGTAGGGTCCTGAACAGGAACCCCATCAGAACCCAATTTAGACTCGGTATCAACTAGGGTCCGAGAAGGGTTACAATGGACCATGTGAGCTCGCTCAAGAAGCTAGAGAGCATATTGCTTCTGAGATAAAAATAAACCTGTAGAATGTCGGACAACGGATATGCCAAGGAAGTGGTTTAGTGGTCCAAGATCCGTCATGTCAAACTCCTTATGTAAGGAGTCTATAATCTGCTGAAGTAAAACTGGAGAAGAGGTTGTCAAAACAATGTCATCCACATATATCAGTAAGTAAGCAACCTGAGAACCCTGCGTGTAGATGAACAACGAAGAATCACATCTGCTGTGAGAGAAACCAGCCCGAAGGGCATAACCTGCAAAATGCTGAAACCAAGCACGAGGTGCTTGTTTCAGACCATATAGAGAGCGCTGTAACAAGCAAACATGATTAGGATACCGGGAGTTGACAAAACCAGGTGGTTGGTACATATAAACTGTCTCAGACAAATCACCGTTAAGAAACGCATTCTTAACGTCGAGCTGATGAATGGGCCATTTACGCGAGACGGCAAGACTAAGGACCGTGCGTATGGTGGCCGGCTTGACAACCGGACTAAACGTCTCATCAAAGTCAACACCAAGCTGCTGACTACTGCCATTAGCGACCAACCGTGCCTTATAACGACTCAAGGAACCGTCAGCATGAAATTTATGCTTAAATAACCACATAGAACGGACCAGGTTAACATTTGTAGGTCGTGGTACCAGAATCCAAGTACCATTTTTAACAAGCGCATTATATTCATCATACATAGCATTAGACCAGTGAGGGTCTTTTAAGGCAAGAAATGGAGATTTAGGAATAGGAGATATGGAGGAAGTGGAAAGAGACATTCGAGTGATAGGTTTGACAATACCTGACTGAGACCGAGTGACCATGCGATGTGTGCGAGCGGGGTCGGGAACAATTGGGGGTGGTTGTGGAGGTAACGGGGAAATGGTAGTTGGATGTTGGTGGATAGGGGTTGCGTCAAAGAGGGGTTGGACTGAAGAGGCTGGAGATGGGCCGTGGGGTGTGGAGTGTGGCGACTGTTGGATCGGGGATTGGTTTGGGCTGTTAGTGTAAGGAGTATTGTTAGGAACAGTAGGTTGGACGGGGGTAGGAGCAGTGGTGAGGTAAGGTAAAATCGGAGAAGTTGTTGGAGGGTCAAGAAAAGAGTATGAAGGTGGCGTGGAGGGTGTCATGGCTTTGTAGGGAAATTGAGTCTCATCAAAGGTTACGTGTCTAGCCGCGGTGGTAGGCGGGAAAGCCTAGGAATATGCACGCCGTGGCACGTGGGGCAAGTTTATGAGGAGAGTAAAGGTGAGGGTAGCAAAGACAACCAAAAATGCGCAAACGTGAGTAGTCGGGTTCTTTTTGAAAAAGTTTGGTGAAGGGAATCTCGTTGTTAATAGCGGTGGAGGGGAGAAGGTTAAGGAGGTAAGTGGCCATATGGAGTGCCTCCACCCAAAAGGATGGAGGGAGGTGTGCTTGAAAAAGAAGTGTGCGGAGTACATTATTGATGGTGCGAATCATGCGTTCGGCTTTACCGTTTTGTTGTGAGGTTTTGGGGCAGGAGAAACGAAGTTGAATACCATTATTGGCAAAGAGGGTGTGAAGTTGGTGATTGTCGAACTCACCGCCATGGTCACATTGGAAGCTTTTGATGTCACATCTGAATTGATTTTTGACATAATTGCGAAAATGAACGAATTTACTATACAAAGGATGATTCTAGAATACAAATGGGCTAGGCCTAAAACACAGTCGGGCTTATAACCACAAACAATGACATCTAATAATAACCACAAACAATGACATCTAATACTTAATTCCACCACACCGGAATCCCAAATAAAACCTGTGTATGACATTAACAAAAGAAAGCAAATCAGAAAATTAACGTGCACAAACTTACAAAATAAATTTATGATCTTACAATTGTGAAGTCTTCCAAATTTGTTATTGTTTTGTCGATACAAATCCGTGGACGGTTTATGGATACTAGAACTTATCTGAGTAATGGTGTTTTGAATGTTTTTTTTTTTTTTTGATCGTTGTTTTGAATGTTGTGGATGAGTAAATAGAATATGGGTCGGTGAGATTGATGAGTAAGTGCACAGGTGTCCATATGAGGTTTGTAGGATTAAAAAATTAAGCATTTTACTGTTCATAAGGAATAAACAAACATTAAAACACATTTACTGTTCAATCTGTGTGTGTCAACCATCATGATTTTTGTAATATATTTATAATTACAACAACATTTAACATCCGTTTAGTCAAGACCCGTGACCCATTCCTATTAGACCCATGACCCATTTGACCCGTGACTCATTCCTATTAGACCCATGACCCATTTGACCTGTGACTCAAATGGGTCATAGTCTAATAGGTCAGTTGGTTTGGGTCGAGTCGACCCATTAAACATGTTCCTCTGCTTAATGTCATATAGATAAAATTAGCGTACTTTTATCTATCTTAGTGATTTATAACTTAGCAAACAAATAAAATTAGCGCTAGTATCTTATCTTCTTTAAGGAACAGTATCGTTTGTTACCTTTCTTTAGTCATTGCCTTTTTAATCTGTTTTCCGTACTTCCTGCAACTTTGGTAAAGGGAGATGGGTCAAAGATGACAGTCGGCCTCTGTATAATGGATGATTTCACAGGGCCTAATATTCTTAAAATGTCTGGCACTGTAATTCTTTATAAGTTACAGTAGTCATTTCGATGCACAAATTACAGTTTTTTGCTGATTCTGCTGATTTATATCAGAACGCAGGACAAAACACTGGCCTTTATCAGAGAGTTCTACTCATTAGTGTGCATGATCACAGGTGGTGAAGAGAGACATGATTTTGAACATGTTGGTAAGAAATACAATCTAGTCAAAACGTGTAGGGCAGTTCGGTCCGATGGTTGGGCTTACCTGTTCCCGATCACCAGCACTACAATTCTTCATTATTGGTCTGCCAGTGTTTGTGAACTGGACCCATTACCCCATAAACGATACCACCTACTTTGCAATGCATCTTGACCACCATCCCGCTTTCTTACAATGTTATACCAGTAGATTCAATGTTTACATTGGTACTTACCTGGCATTCCTGATACATGGAATGAACTCCTTTTCTCACAAATCGGCACTCCCATAGAAGCGCTAGAGACTAGAAGTCCTATCATTATACATTTTGTTACCTGCAGCTGCGGTGAGGAGTAAAATCCGGCTAGTGGAGAAAAATTGGTGGCGGACAGTCATTTGTTACCTGTAGTTGCGGTGCGGAGTAAGGTTGGGGAAGAGATTAAGGAGTACTTTAAAATAGAAGCAAAACTGACACAATACTTAACTTTGGTGGGACGGTGTCAGGGTGAAGCCATCACCCGTGGTGGCGGCTTTCAGCTCGAGGGGATCTAATACAGTGACATTGTAGCCGGATGTGATGGGGCCTGGAGTCAACATCTTGGCTGGATGGTCTGGTGCTAGCGGACCTAGTGGGCTAAAAGTTCTTACGCGCAAAATACAGTATAACATCATGGACCTAGTGGTGCTAGCGGACCTAGTGGGCTAAAAGTGCTAGCGGACCACTGTCTATACAATGGACAACACAACTTTCAAATCCTTTTGCCCATGAAGCGGGTCATGTTGACCCACACAAGGCAATCTCACCAGGTCTTGTTTATGATATATCAACCAGGGAGTACATTGCATTCGTGTGCTCATTGGACTAGAACATGAAGCAAGTACAAACTATAGTAAACCATGCAGACGTCAACTGTACCAGGAAATTTAGGGACCCGGGTCAGTTGAACTACCCGTCGTTCTCTATTGATTTTGGGGAACCAAGAGTTGTGAGATACACTCGTAGATTGAATAACGTTGGGTCAGCGGGAGACGTGTATGATGTGGCAGTGGAAGCACCTGAAGGCGAAGAAGTTGATGTGAGACCGAAAGGGCTTGTTTCCAAGAAAGTGGGAGATAGGTTGCGATATACTGTTACATTTTTGTCGAAGAAGGGTTTGTATATACATGATGGTGCATTTGGGTCTATTACTTGGAAAAATGCTGAAAATCAAGTTATGAGCCCTGTTGCTTTTACATGGGAACAAAATCTGTATAGACCATGCTTTGTCGAACGTTAATTTGAAAAAGTATGAAAATGGTCTTTTGTTTTCTCATGTTACCTCGAGTTTCTTACCACTAGGGAGAGACCGAACATAGGACTAGCCTAATCTCGTTCCATAAATTACACAGAAAATAAGTTTCATGAATAGCATCAACAGCTTCAGAGCTTGTGATCTCAGCATACAGAGGATCGGAGATTTAAGAGCAAATTACACAAGCTAGTTAATCAAAAGCATAATGCAAACGTACCATATTTAATTTTAGTGCTAAAGTTTAATTTTTGTATAGCGAACGGCTTTACATGCTCATACTGTTTTTGGCTCACCCATTCTCAGTCTTGTTAGATGTATGAATAAAAAATTACGATTCACGATCACTAATCAGAATCTTCCTTTACGATCAAGCATATTACTCACAGTTTGTTTTGTTCGCGTCCAGATTATAAAACATATCAACAACCATTTTTCTACCTATAGGGTATAATAGTAAAAGCACTTATTTCATTAGTTCCTAAATTTCCTACTCCTTGGATTATGAACTAGGTCGAAGCACCACCTCCCCTTAGGTGGTGGTGGCGGGTCAGATTGGTGCGCTAACCACATTAAGGGTGTCATGAGTATAGGTGGCCCGTTCTTGGGGCTCCCAAAAATTGTTGCAAGACTCTTTTCTTCAGAAGGCAAAGATATTGCTGTCGCCAGGTCGACACCTATGCAGACGGTGGAACCGAGCAAACTTGTTTAAAAAACGGGGTATATTCTGTTGATGGAGATGAAACAGCTCCGACACTGAGTCCAAGATTCATGTGTGCTAAAGGTTGGAGGGGAAAAACTAGGTTCAATCCTTCATGTATAAACAATATGTACGAGAGTACACATGTGGAGGGGAAAAACTAGGTTCAATCCTTCATGTATAAACAAAACGATGCACTATTATAAACAATATTTTTGAGTTCATATAATTAATTTTACCAAAAAGATGCACTGTTTAGCCGATAATATATGTTTGTGACAAATCCTTGTAGATTCAGCAGAATGTTTAGCCGATAATATATGTTGTCTCTTTTGATGTTTTTTGGGGCAAACTCTCCATCATTTGTTGTTGATTCTGCATATTATTTATATCAACATAAGGATCCTAGGATATATTTGAGTGTATGTTGTCTAATAAAGTAGGTGGTCGATTGATTGTTTGTTGCACTCTAGCTAGATCGTTTCTTGTTGATTCAGCACACCATTATATATGCATCCAACTAGAGTTATGTTTGCTAGCCGTATGACACAACAGTTGCATATTTTATCTACCTAATCAAAAGTCCATACGTACGTATTGTTGCAGAGGTAAAGAATTTGTTTATGTGTGAGCATTCTGTTCCCGATCAATTCAGCCACACAAACGACACGATATTTGAAAAGAGCAATTATAATGCGAATCAACCTAACAATTTTAATGCGAGATATGACATGCTCATCTACATTCACACTATAAGATGTAGTTAACCAAAATATTCCAGAAAGCTGTTAACATATAAAATTTATTGCGCGTATTCTTCACTAAACTAAAATAAATTGATACGCCTGTGGATAGTCATCACAGGGTTTTATGATGGGTTAAGATGACCATCATGCTTATCTTTATGTGCTATGTTTATTAGGATATGTTTTGAGTCATGTTAGGATAAGCGTCATTTTAGGATAAGTCTTATGTTGTGAGAGTTATCTCATAACTAGTATTTAAGGTTTCATGTAATCATTTTATTAATCAATCAAAGTTAAAGTTCAACAACAAATGTCTAATCTTCTCATCTCCCGTTCTCATCTCCCTCTCAGGTAGTATCGGGATAGATAGCACCACTTCAAGCGTGTGCTTGCTCCATAAGAACTTGAGATGAGAAGACCAGAACTTTATATTTGTTTAACTTGATTCATTAATAAAATGATTACATGAAACCTTAAATACTAGTTATGAGATAACTCTCACAACATAAGACTTATCCTAAAATGACACTTATCCTAACATGACTCAAAACATATCCTAATAAACATAGCACATAAAGATAAGCATGATGGTCATCTTAACCCATCATAAAACCTTGTGATGACTATCCACAGGCGTATCATTCCCCACTCCTTCAAATTCACCTTGCCCTCAAGGTGATGTCTTGAAAGGCTTGTGATTCCGGGATCCCAAAGTCTTCGCCGCATTCCCCTTTTGTGCTTCAAGTTGTTTTGCCCCTTCGGAGAAAATAAAGAAAGAGACATTGCAATTAGAGATTGATAAAGAATAATGTAGGCTTCATTTTCGTCCCTACTCCGGTAGCATTGCAATTTAAAATTTCTTTGTTTCATAAACCAAGGTAACCAAACACCAATTACTTGCCGCTGAATAATACCGAAAGTCGTGCAATCCACGATTGAGACTAAAGAAACCATGTTATCATCAACTTCTTCTTCTTGGGTCGGTGTTCCCGGACAAACTACAACCATGCCACTTTCGGTAGCCTCTACCATGTTCGGCTTATGGATAGTTGATTCCCCGTGCACCTCAACATGTACAGCTACGTTGTGGTCTTTTGGTTCGGTGATGGTCGTGGCAGCCCTCTCGTCCTCAAAACGGACCTCATTGATACGGGCTCGGGCGAAGGCTTCACTCAAACTTGCGGGTCGTGACCTCCACATATCCCGTTGTAACGGTAGTTTAAGTCCGGATGTATAAAACGAGATAAGTAAAGATTCGGAATACCCCGTTACTAGCTTTATAAGTCTTTCAAACTCACCTTGATATTCGTCCACCGTACCCATTTCCAAGAGGTTAGATAATGCATCTTTCGCGTCTCGCTCATTGTCACCACCCGATGCCATTAATCGAAAAACAATTTAAAAAAAATAATTTTTTTTATATTTTTTTTTCGGATGAACAGTACCCGATGAACAGTACCCCCGGATGAATAGTGCCCAGAATAGTACCCCGAATAAATAGTACTCGATGAACAGTAGCTGCGGTGAACAGTAGCCGCCGTGAACAGTATGTTTTTTTTTTTTTTTTTTTTTAGTTATTGGAAACCTTGATCAAAATCCCTCAACGAATTGAGGGCTCTCAGTGAAAGCACCAATTGATACGACCCTCTCGGGTAATATCGGGATAGGGCACCACTTTTAGCGTGTGCTGGCTCCTTAAGAACGGGAGATGAGAAGATTAGACATTTGTTGTTGAACTTTAACTTTGATTGATTAATAAAATGATTACATGAAACCTTAAATACTAGTTATGAGATAACTCTCATAACATAAGACTTATCCTAAAATGACACTTATCCTAACATGACTCAAAACATATCCTAATAAACATAGCACATAAAGATAAGCATGATGGTCATCTTAACCCATCATAAAACCCTGTGATGACTATCCACAGGCGTATCATAAATATTTAAGCCAAATCAATAATAATAAACACTTCCTCTCACTAAACTAATAATTTCCCAAGTGTAATCTCATTGACATGTCCAAGGCTTGATAAAAGTCTTCGAAACATTTCTTGTTCTATATCAAATGCATCTTGTTCAAGTTCTTCCGCAAATTGGTAGGATACCCGGAAATTCAAGTCAGCTTTAACTAAAGAAGACACATTTTCGAACAAAATCTTCTCCATAAACATAATACCTTCTATTTTTAGTGTCAATATATAAGGAGCATTGATTTTGATAGTTCTTATATAATACTTATAGCCATAACCAGACAGAACCAAGTTCTTAACACTCTTTGAAGTAACATTAATCCGCCTACAACCGTAACAATCATCCAGCTGCAAAGTTTCCAGAAAAGGACTTCCGGATAATATTTTACCTATTAAATCTTCATCTAATTCCCCTCTCTCAATACACAAAAATTTAAGTTTCCCCCAATGAATAGAACCATTAGGAGGATCAAATACACAACGCGAAAGATTCATAACCACCGGATATGTATTATCCAGAAACAACTCATCGTCATTCCATAATATTTTGTAAGATTCCAAATCACATGACAAACGTTCAAGTACACCAAAGTTTCCAAACAAGGACTTTGGGATAAACTCATAAAGATAACAATGATTCAACTCCAAAGTTTCCAAACAAGGACTTCCGGATAGTATTTTACCTATTAAATCTTCTTCATCTAATTCCGTATCGTCAATACGCAGAAACTTAAGTTTATCCCAACGAATAGCACCGTTAGGAGGATTAAAAACACAACGTGAAACTTTTAAACTTATAAGACATGATTGTTGAAAAACAACTCATCCTCACAGGGCATATACTTAGTCATGTCAATTATCCTCAAATCAATCTCTTGAACGTTACGCTTAATCGCATAATGTATCAAACTATTGACTTGCAACGTAACCTGGTCAACTTCTATAATTTCAAGTTTGAATTTTTTAAGGTTGACATCGGTAGGACATTTAGTTAGGGTTTTCCTGATGCACGAAAAGTAGCTGGTGGGACCATCATAACGATAACCTCTGAGATCGTCCTCTAGGAAAACGAGAGAAGAAAGTCGAGTCCAAAGATGCTGCCATCGTTTGGAGATAGTAGTAGTTGTTTTAATCACCTCTTTTGTGGACATGAATCTCTCTTCTTGTGTTTCGTTGTCCATGATTTTGATTCTAGAGATGATTTCGAGTAATAAGTCATCCGGTAACGAACTGGTTATGTCTTCTTCGGCCATGATTTTAGAAAAAACTAAGGTTTACAGAGTTATTGGATAGTTAATCTGATGGTAAACGATAATAGCTTGGAGAGTGTGTATTTATAAACCGTAAATCGTAAATAAGTTTTGATACTTGTTAGTTAAATACTTGCAATAAAGATAATAATTTTTTTGCTTAAGAAGATTTTAAACTTAAGTGATTGGTGAAAAATGTATAATCTTTTTGCTTAAAATATTTTTTTCTTCAAAGGTTCACTCATAGAATAATGAACTTTAATTTTTCTAAGATATATCGGGAAATCAAATTATTTGGATTATTATTAGTAATAATTTAATTTAATTAACGGGTCAAGTTTATTGCTTAATTACAACAACATTTAACATCCGTTTAGTCAAGACCCGTGACCCATTCCTATTAGACCCATGACCCATGACTCAAATGGGTTATAGTCTAATAGGTCAGTCGGTTTGAGTCGAGTCGACCCATTAAACTAGAGTATAACTATTTTCATATATCTAACATTTTCATTAGCTTTTCTATGTGTGATACATTTTTAACCGTTTATCTGTTTTCATACGCTTTTTACATTTTGGTTATAGCGAGGCTGTCAAAACTTAGATGAATCGGATGCTCTTCTTCTTGAGGAGCATGTTGTAGACTCAGCATCTTGGCCGGATGTCTGGTGCTAGCGGACCCAGTGGGCTAAAAGTTGATATGCGGAAAACACAGGATAACATTATCTGGTAAATTTCATACGAGATGATTAATCAATAACGTACTTCCAATTGGTTCAAAACTCAGACGTCAATGCACATTAACCATGCTATGTCAACCAAGTTAATTTGGAAAAGCTTAAAATGGTCGCTTCCTTTTCTCATATTATCTCGGGTTTCTTACCTCTCAAGAGAAACCGAACATATGACTAGCCTAATCTCGTACAGTCAATTCGTACTAATCGCCGCTTTACATATCCTACGTAAACAAGTTTCCATTAAAAAACAGTAAACAAATAACTTTATAAACACTGTTTGTGATGATCATGGTAACTGATTTTCTTGGTGTTTTTCTTATTACAATCTTCACATGTTTTATGGTTAATTTTCATTTTGTCCCACATGGATAGTTAAACTGATTTTCTTGGTATATATCTCAAATTTTGATTATTTAGTTAAACATAAGTAAGTATACATATATCTTAAAGTTTTTCTTTTGGTTCCTTTTTGCCAAGAGGTGAGAATACGACAATTATGTAGTTGGTGAACTGGCAAGCCATGGTTCATTGTTTGTGAACCACTGGTGTTGCTGTACATGAATACTCGAACGAAGCTATGTATTCGATGCTTTCATTAGCGACTTTAAAAGATTCTCACAAGATCAGAAGAGTTACATTTAGTACCATCTACATGGCAGAAATGCCTTCTGGTTTGACTTTATCAGTCAAACAGCTTAAATCAGTGGACAAGACGACCATTAACCGAAATCTTAGACAAAATGATTTAGAAGGTTGCATACATTAACAATAGACTTTATTATCTGTCAGCGCCAGTTTGACCCATTTGTCCAGCACAACCCAAATCGACCCATTCAGGACTGAAAGGGTCCATATCCCCACGTCTACAATAAAACTTGAAAGGCAAATAAAAGCCAAGAGAAAGATGTACCTGCTGGATCCTATTTTGTGAGGGTTTATGCTTTCAACGAACCAATGCCGAGGTAGCTTATGGTCAGAACACAAATACTGAGAAAAGTACAAATTTGTATCAAGTCCAAGCAATCACAGGTCGCAGCGTGTAGCTTGACGTTGCATCCGTCTGCTTTTCTGCCTTTTCCATAGTCTCGTTGGCTGGTTTCTTTTACATGGAGAAAAGAAAGGGAAAGGCTTCCAAATAGATAGGAAATTAAGCAATCCCAAACACACCTAAAAACTGCATATGTTTTTTTATCAAGTAGATCAGAGGTTTTGAAAAATAATCCCAAACACCCTCACTTTGTTTACAATAAAACATGATCAATATCAAGTTTAAAGCCTTCGTAATGTGAAAATAGTTGGATATTGTGATTCTTTAGCAAGCTCGATTTGAATGTACAGTATGTAAACATATAACTTTATAACATGTTTTTTGGCATGAGCTGCGATGATCATGTTAGCTGGTTTTCTAGGCGTTTTTCTTGTTACTAAAACGTCATGTATGCATTTGCTTTTGAGTTTTATGGTCGAATTTCATTTTGTCCCACATTGATAGAAAGTGAGAATACTGCAACATTTATAAGTCAAGTTTGATTAGATAATTCAACTGCCATGGTGAAAGAGTTGTGTCTTTCGTTGTTTCAGTTTTTTTATCACATTAGATTGAGTGGAGTTGTTGGGTCAGCAGGAGATGTGTTGATGTTGATATGGAACCGGAAAAGCTTATTTTCAAGAATGTGGGAGATAGGTTGCGATATACTGTCACATTTGTGTCGAAATAAAGGGATCAATAGAATAGGGAATCATAGCCTTTGTCAACCAAGTTATATGAACGAATACATGAGCCTGAGATTGATCCAGAGAAATAAATACTTAATTATACTACTAATATGTATAATTGTGTACAAACAAGTTTAAAATTGTGAACAAACTCAAGCCTTGTGCAGTTAACTAGCCAAGCTCTATCTAAAATCTATTTTCTTCACACATCATATAAGTCGAGCCCAAACCAAGCTCGAGTTTTTGAAATTTTCACAAGTCGAGCTCATGACCACTGCCTATACAATGGACAACAACAACTCGTCTCTACGTGATGAAGCACGAGGCCAACTTTCAACACCTTTTGCTCATGGAGCAGGTCATGATGACCCACACAAGGCGATCTCACTAGGGCTTGGTTGAATTTCATTATGTCCCATATGGTGATCTCACCAGGTCCTGTTGTTTTGTATCACAAATTTTGTTTTGGTTCATTCATTAATTATGCTATTTTTAGTTAATGATAACAAGTGGCGAGTTTTATCTGGATTGAGTCTGTGCGATGGATTGGTCGGCAAAAGGTCGTAGACTTTGGTTACTAAAAAAATTGAGACTAGCTAGTCCATTCTTATTTATATGTATAAATAAAAGGAACGTGTTAATGAATTATTCTTGTTAAAGAAGGTGTGTTTATTAATAAAAATCCACCGACCCGTGAGTATGAAGGTCAAGTGGCTAACGCAAGTTGTTTGGTTGCTCTAGTGGAATGGCTGTCCATGCAAGGGTTTATTTGGTTCAGATTGTAAGTAATTATTATGTGTAAACATTAACATCAAATATGAATGATTACATATCAAAACATTATGTAACAAGATCTTAAAATACAATAATAACGAAATAGATAATATGAAAAAGTATAACATGCCAGAACCATATATGGTGTTGACATGGTGTAGAGAACACCTTAGAGCATAAACTAGTTTTCTTTTGTGTGTGTTTTGGGCAGGGTGAGGACATAATTTATATAAGGACTATTAGGTTAGCATTTTCATCATTACAAACATTTATAACGAGAAAGATATCAAATAACAATAAGTGCAAATCAATTATAATTAATTAGATATTCTCATGTCACACTTAATATGGGATAATATATCAAAAAAGTCAAAAAAAACCAAAAAAGAAAGTCAACTCAAACCACAAGGACCATTCATGTAACTAACTATTTACTCGTATAAGAAATTAACTTTTGTTATAGTATTTACCTTTTGTTGATCATGTTAAATGGTTTTTAGGGGTTTTGTTGTTACAATTTTCAAAAGAAAAAGAAACATGTAGGCATTTTCGTTCTCACTTTAACTGGTTTCTTGTTGCAAGGTTCACATAAAAAAACATATACCTGCATTTGCTCTCTGGTTTTATTATTTTCCCGGCATGGTCAGAAAGGGTAGTGAAACATTTATAAGTCAAATTCCAATTATTTAACTTAAATGAAGGACTAAACAGATAATCAAAATTAGTTGGTTGTGTCCTTGGTCCTTACTTTTTACGTGGGTGAAGCAAAAACAAGATGAGAAGTGGTAAGTTCAGTACCATCTACAAAACACAACCGCCTTCTGGTTCGACTTTATTAGTCAAACATCTTAAATCGGTGGATAAGACGATCATCAATAAGCAAACTTGATTAGAGAGCTCGAGAGACTTAGGACCCGTTTGGTTTGGAGTCGGGTTTTACTTTTTGTGTGGGTTTATAAATTAGGGAGTTTAGAATTGGGTTTGAAAAAAATAAAAGAGATAATATATAATATAGATTTTTAATTATATATTTATTTCAAAAATATTATGTTAAATAAAATAATATAAAAATTTGGACAAAATGGAAGAGAGAGAAAAATTGTGTGACGAGGGTGAAAATGTAAGAAACCCTCTGACAACTTGCAAAAAAACACAAAATATATGGGGTTAGAGCTAGGGGTGAGAATCGGGTCGGGTTGGTCGGGTTTAGGTTATTCGGGTCCGGTTGAATTCAGGTTGAGGGTAAAAATATTTTACCCGACCCGAGTTGAACTCGGGTTAGTCGGGTTCGGGTCTATTCGGGTCGGGTCTATTCGGGTTCGGGTCAACCCGACTACGGGTAAAATATTAAAAAAAAAACTTATTTTTTTAATATTTTTAATAGAATTTATATTTAATTTAAATTTAAAAAAAATAAAAATAAAAAATTTGGAGTTTGAGTTGCAACGTAGTCAGGTGAACGTTCATAATTTGGAGTTTGAGTTTTTTAATGTTGACATCGGTAGGACATTTAGTTAGGGTTTTACTAATAAACGAAAAGTAGTTGGTGAGACGATCATCACGATGACCTCTGACATCGTCGCCTAGGAAAACGAGAGTAGGAAGTAGAGTCCAGATGATGTAGCGAAAATAACAAAGTAACAAAGATAGATAATTGAATCCGTTTATTCTAAAGAATACCAGAAACAACTCTTACAACTATCGTTGATTCAAAAGAATACCGATAATCAGGCAAACTCTAACAATCGTTGATTCAAGGAATACCCGATTATTAAGAGAAAATTGAACAATAAACCCTAACCTGGATTCAAGTCAATTAACAAAGACTAAAAGTCTGTTTTTTATTCATAACTTCATAATCCAATACAATAAACTCAAGTCCTAGTTTTATAGGAAAACTAAACTTGGAAAAAAAGATAAAAAATATTCTTAAAAACACAAAATAAGATTACTAAATAAAAGATACCACAAATTAAACTAAATAACCAGTTTATGTTTTATGTTCCTCCATCATTCTCCCTCACTTCAAAAAACTCGTCCTCGAGTTTGTGTCTCTAGTCCTTGTACTCGTAGCATCCAAAGTTGTATCCCTTGCATAAATTTCCTTTATTTATAACGAATCTACCTCGAACCTTGATCGTCTTTAAACCCAACTTGTCGACCATGGTAGTTTGGATCATTGATGAATAAATATTAGTAGCCACAACTACAATGTCTTCAATGTTATCTGTTTCCCGACCAAATTCTTCTTTACCGATAAATCCTTCTTCTTCCCCAATGACATCTTTAATATCAATATTATAAACTAGCATAGATTCTTCTTCATATTGATCATCATCAAATATTGGAGGTACTTCATAATCATCACTAGCCGCACCATAATCTTCCCATTCATCAAAGCATGAACCATCACCCTCAAAAAACGGATATTCTAACATCTTAATCAGGAACTTCGGCTCTGATACCAACTGATGTAGCGAAAATAAGAAAGTAACAAAGATAGATAATTGAATCCGTTGATTCCAAAGAATACCAGAAAAAACTCTTACAACTATCGTTGATTCAAAAGAATACCGATAATCAGGCAAACTCTAACAATCGTTGATTCAAGTAATACCCGATTATTAAGAGAAAATTGAACAATAAACCCTAACCTGGATTCAAGTCAATTAACAAAGACTAAAAGTCTGTTTTTTATTCATAACTTCATAATCCAATACAATAAACTCAAGTCCTAGTTTTATAGGAAAACTAAACTTGGGAAAAAAGATAAAAAATATTCTTAAAAACACAAAATAAGATTACTAAATAAAAGATACCACAAATTAAACTAAATAACCAGTTTATTTTTTATGTTCCTCCATCACCAGAGATGCTGCCATCGTTTGGAGATAGTAGCTGTTGTTCGAATCACCTCTTTTGTGGACATGAATCTCTCTTCTTGTGTTTCTTTGTCCATGATTTTGATTCTGGATATGATTTCGAGTAATAAGTCATCCGGTAACCAACTGATTATATCTTCTTCGGCCATGAACAAATTTAGTTAATCTGATGGTTGAAGGTAAATCGATAATAGCTAGGAGAGTATGTATTTATAAACCATACACTTGGAGTGCAAGTAATTACTTACTTACCAAAATAAGCTATTTAAATCAACATTAACAATAGACTTTATGTACCCATTCGTTCAGAAGTGATTATATCTTCATAACTTTATTAAACAGATTTTTAAGAAACCTTTTAAAAAAACTTTACAAAAGGTTCAAAATTTTATAAGTCAAACTTTCAATAAAATAGTTCAAGGGAAAAATTATTAAAAAAAACTATGATATTAATTAGGTTGTTTTCCCTTTTTTTCAAGGCTGCAAAATTAGCATAGGTTAGATTTTCGGGTCGGATTTGGTTCGACCCACCAAACCGTTCAAACTTTGTGATGATATTGGCTAACTATGCGGCTAGTGGAAAAGAATTGGTGTTACCTGCAGTTCCGGTGGGAGTAAGGATGGAGGCTCCTCAAGTTAATATTAAAAGAACATATTTTGAGTTTATATTGATCATGTTGTTGATTTGGCAAATATAATACTCGAAACGATTCTGGCTGTTTGTGAAGAAGCTCATGATAAGATTGGCAAAAAACTCGAACGAGCTGGAGCCCAAGATCGAGTCTAAGTTTTAACTCATCTAATAATCGAGCTCAAAAGCTCATACTCTATTCAAAAAGATCAAATAGGCTCGTAAACCTAATGTAGCCCAAAAAATATATATTTGATTATATAAACAAGTTTCAAAAATATAAACAAGCTCGAGCCTTGTGCAATTAACTAGCCAAGCTCTATTTGAACTATATTTTCTTCAACACATCATATAAGTCGAGTTTGAGCTTTATCTTTACCCTGTTATAAAGCTTTTTAGACAATTTTAAATTTAGTAAATCTAAAACATTAAGAATTTAAAATTTCAGAACATAAAATGCCAACGTCTTTTGGTTAACAAAAATTCATAATATTTTGAAATTTTAATTTTTGCTTGAACCAATTAACGAATATATATTTTTTTTAAATTTTCTATTTAAAATAGTAAAAATCGAATTTTTACTGTTTGTATAAATTTTATAAAAAATATCTATAAATTTTTAAAAAAATTTCCGGACTCAAATTTCAAGCCTGTGGTTGGTAAAGTTTAAATAATATACCATGCTCGCAAAGAGCTGCGTCGTATTATAAGCGCCCGTCACATGGTCAAGCTAATTTGTATAAGCATGGTTGCAATATTCTTACTTGTTGTCAACGTTAGATTTATTTTTTATTTTAGTTTTTAATATTTTTTTTTGGTGTTTGTGTTCCATAAGGCTTAATATACTAATCATATGTTTAACTATCATGGTAACACAACGGTTTACTTTTGGATGTTTGGGTGATGATCTTGTTTACATGTATACATTTGCTTTTAAGTTTTATGGTTAAACTTTATTTTGTCCCACATCGATACTAAGTGAGAGTAGTGCAATCTTTAGAAGTCAATTTTGGATTAAATAGCTCAAACGGAAATATTTTTTAACACAATCAAGAAGTGCTGATTGTGTCTAAAGTTGTTTTGGTTTTTTCAGAAAGATATTTGTTACGTGTAGTTGCGGTGGGGAGTGAGGTTGCGGACGAGTTTAAAGAGTATTTGAAAATAGAAGCAAACCTAACCAAAATATTTAGATTTGGTACGACGGTGCCGGGGTGAAGACATCACCCATGGTGGCGGCTTTTAGTTTGAGGGGACCTAATATAGTGACACTAGAGTTATTGAAGCCGAATGTGATTGTGCCAGTAATCAACATCTTGGCTGGATGGTCAGGCGCTAGCGGACTAATCGGTATATTTTGCATTCACCTCATAGCATGTTAATTTAGCATAATTGTATATTTATTAGTCGTTATATGTGTACTTTGAGTGTGTTTTGTGATTATATAGGTTACGAGCGAAGTGGAATAAAATGGCCGCTTTAATTAATTTTTTGGAGAAAAGACATTGTGAGCGCCGATGAATGAAGAAAAAATATTGAAGAAAAAGATTTGAGCGCGTCGCAATATTTTCGGTCATCTTTTATTTGGGCTTCGTTTGAGCAATTGTTGGCGTTGGGTTATATTTTATTAGGCCAAAGTTATAATATGTTAAAAGAATAAAAAAATAATTAAAAAAAATAGTTTTTGGCCCACTTGGACCCAATGGCCCAAAAGCCTAACCGACACCAAGTCCTATAAAAGAAAAAAAAGACGACACAAAGAATTGACACAAAAGAAAAAAAACAAGTGGGCCGCCGATTGGAAAAGGGAAAAAACATTGGAGTTTGAGGATTTTTGGGGAGTATTATATATACTCATTCTTGGGAAGAAAAAAAAAGGATGGAGAACAGTGGTCGACATTAATAAAAAAACAAGGAGAGTCGACATCAAAGAAGTAAAAAGAAGGTGGGGGTCGACATAATTACAAAGAAGAAAAGAAAAAGATTCCATTAATTGAAGGTACAAAAGGAAGTTTTGTTTATTTAAAAAAGATGAGGGTTTATATGAAGCGGGTCGAGTGTACTGCGATGTCCGGCTAATTTTGTTGTAATTCCTTCCGGTAACTTTATTTATGGTTTGATCATTACTTTTTGATTATTATATTTTTATTACATTGATTTATGATTTATTTATAAATTATTGTTATTGACTTAATATTATGTTTAATTATTTGTGGTAGACAATTTATTGTTAGTTAACGATTCATACTTATTTTATTTAGTTAAAAAAAAAGATGGTCGTATAATAAACATAAGTTGTACCTAAATAAATTATTAAAGCATAATTATTGGTTAGATTAATATAAGATTTATTATTGCGAGTCATTGACAAACATAATAAATGCCGACATTAATTCATTTATATTAAGTCAAAATAATCTTTGTAATCGGTTCTAAAAAGTTTCAATAATCCATAAGTGTGATCAACCATAAATATTAGGAGCTGGAAGGGATTATATTTTTCTTTTAATTGTTTACATCTTTATTATATTTTTCTCACTTGATTATTACTTTAATAAGTATTTTAATTTTTAATCAGCATTTTTATTATTAAAAGTATTTTAGTTGTTAGAATTCAAAACCAAAACCTTTATTGATCAGTGATCACCCCGAAACTTAAACTAAAACCACATAGCCCTCGTGGATCGATACCTGCTTATCCTATCTAGTATAAGGTAATTAGGTTATTTTTTACCGGCACTTCGACGCCGAGCAAAATTTGGCGCCGCTGCCGGGGACTCAGTGAGCTTTTCGTTTAAGTTTTTGTTAATATTTTTCTTAAATAAAATAAAAAAATACAAAAAGATTTTATTTTTCTTGTTTGTTTGTTTGTTTCTTGTTTTGTTTGTTTTTTTTGTGATTGTGCAGGTTAGTGTATGCGCACACGTAGATCGGGACGTACATCACCGTTAGCTTACGATCCTGAGGTTGAGAAAAGTGCAAGGTTAAGAAGGAAGACATTTTGACAGTTGTCTACTAATCTTGATTTTTCAGGTTTAGCAGAGCTTTTCGCTGAAATGCCAGGTGACGAAGATGTTGGCGGAATTGCTAGTGGCAGTAGTAGCAGAGAAGAATCCCCACCACGGGGTGTTGATTCTTATTACAGGTCGGGGATCTTCGAGGATCCCTCACCTATCGTTTATCCGGATACGGTTAAAGGGGTTACAAGTAACTTCAAGATCCAGCCGAACCTCATAGCAATCTTGCCAGTGTTTAGAGGTCGTGAGGAGCCATACGCACATCTGCGAGAATTCTTCTCAATTGCTGACACACATCAGGTTAATAACATTACCAAGGATGAGGTAAGACTTCGCCTTTTTCCTTTCTCACTTAAAGATCAAGCTAAGGACTGGTTCTCATCTCTTGAGCCAGGTAGTATTAACTCATGGTCTGAAATGCAATCTGCTTTTCTTGAGAAATTTTATTCTATAAGTAAAAGTGCTACCATTAGGAATAAGATTAAATCCTTTCGTCAAATCCCAGGCGAGCAGTTTCATGAAGCATTTAATAGACTTAAGGAGTTATTAAGAACATGCCCTCATCACGATGTTCCAAAATGGGAGCTTGTCAAAGTCTTCTATGATGGGTTGGATTATAACAACCAACAATTTGTGATGGCCACTAGTGGGGGTATGTTTTTCTCGCGACCTATGGAGGAAGAATGGGAGTTTTTTGAAAAACTAAGCAAAGGTTCTAAGACCCAAGCTTTAGTGGATCGAAACAACCACCTATCTTGCGCCAATTATGTGTCTAACCAACGTGGCACACATTCCGAAAATGGCGAGTTAATTAAGAAAGTTGATCTTTTGTTGAAAAATATAGGAAAAGGTGTTCCGAATGTGTCTAATGTGTCGCATAGTGGGTGTTCAATGTGTGGTGATCCAAGTCACTCTGTCGATAATTGTCAAAGTTGGATGGCGCCACCAAATGAGGAGGTAAATGGAGTCTACGGTGGTCGTCCACGAAATGACCCATTCTCCGAAAGTTACAATCCTGGATGGCGCAATCACCCCAATTTCCGTTGGAAAGATGAAGACAGTCGCCCTAATAATACCCAACAACAACACTATGGTTACAAACCAAGGTATGAGGGTGGCGATTCATCTACCTTCCAACAAAATTCTTACAATCATAGGCCACAACAACAATATCCAAAATCAGGGCCAAGGCCAAGATGACAACCGTCTCTTGAATCTTGACCAAAAGTTTGATAGGCTTATGGATTCATTGTCTACCAACAATCAAGAGATCAATAGAAAAATCGAGGTCACTAATCAAAGACACGAGACCACTACTAAATCTATTGCAGCTCTTGAGAGACAAGTTGGTCAATTAGCGGATCATTTAAGCAAAAGAGATGAGGGAAGGCTACCGAGCTACCCCACCATGAATCCCGCACACAAGAAAAATGGAAATGAGCACGTGAATATGGTGACATCTCTTCGAAACAGTAAAATCTACAACAATGATAAGGGAATTCCAAATTCTCCTGATGTCGAGGATTTCGTTACTGATGACGAAATTATTGTTGAAGGTAAAAATTCTGATAATGTTAAGTCTGGTTCTGAGTTGGTAAATGATTTGTTAAATGATTTTCCTAAACCAACAACACAGAATCTTAAAGCTACTGAATCTCCCGAATTTGGGGAAGGTGGTGTGTCCAGCACACCTTACCCTACGGCTTTGGAGAAATCGACATCTGCAAAGTTAGCTAAAAAGGGTCCTCATGCTGAGGATATGTGGGAGACTTTCAAGCAAGTTAAAATCAATCTCCCCCTTATTGATGCTATCAAGCAAATTCCTGCGTATGCCAAGTTTCTAAAGGACTTGTGTACTCAGAAGAGGAAGCTGAAGGCGTCGTTGCCTAAAAAGATTGACCTAACTGAGCATGTTAGTGCAGTCTTATCTAGCTCCCTTCCTCCTAAATTCAAAGATCCTGGAGCACCATTGATTTCAGTTGTGGTCGGAAATATTGCCATTAAGAAGGCGCTCCTTGATCTTGGTGCCAGTATTAATATCCTTCCTGCTAGTTTGGTTTATAAGTATGACTTAGGAACTCTTCGTAAGACAGACACCATTATTGCTTTAGCCGATCGATCTACCAAAATTCCTAGAGGTATCTTAGAGGATGTAATTGTGAAAGTTGATGATTTCTATTACCCAGTTGACTTCTTTGTTATGGACACCGAGTCACAATACAAAGATGTTCAACCAACTATTATCCTTGGGCGCCCATTCTTAGCCACGATAGATGCTAGGATTAATTGTCGGACTGGCGCCATGGATATTGCATTCGGTAATAAGAAGATTAGATTGAATGTTTTTAATTCTATGAATTCTCCTACGATGAATGAATGTTACCAAGTAGATGTGATTGATGAGGAAGTTCAAAAGCATGCATCCCGTATGCTTAAGGATGATCCTTTGGAATTATATCTAACTGGTGATAATGAGGAGATTCTTGATGTTGTTGAAGTTCTAGAGATTCAAGAGTGTTTGGTTACTTCTTTGGACCATTAAAAACCACCTTGGTCTTATCAAGTGGAGCCCTTACCTTCTACTTTTGACACGGCTACGAAGCCGTCTTTGGAGGTGCCTCCAACTCTTGAGCTAAAACCTTTGCCATCCAATCTCAAATATGCTTTTCTAGGTCCTAACAATACCTTACCCGTTATTGTTGCTTCTGATCTTTCTAAATCACAAGAGGAAGCACTTTTAAAAGTGCTTTTTAAGCACAAAGCAGTAGTAGGATGGACGATTGCAGACTTGAAAGGGTTCAGCCCTTCATTATGTATGCATCGAATTGTTACGGACCCAGATATTAAGCCAGCAAGAGATGCGCAAAGGCGTCTGAATCCTAATATGAAGGAGGTAGTCAAGACGGAAGTTCTTAAATGGTTAGATGCTGGTATCATCTATCCCATCTCGGATAGTAAATGGGTAAGTCCTACTCAAACGGTGCCTAAAAAGGCCGGAATCACCGTTGTTGAAACCGAGAATGGGGAAAAGCTCACAACCCGACCAGTTACTGGGTGGAGAGTTTGTATAGATTACCGTAAGCTGAATAATGCCACATCTAAAGATCACTTCCCACTACCTTTCATTGATCAAATAGTTGAGAAGCTTTCTGGTAAGAAGTTCTATTGCTTCCTGGATGGGTACTCCGGTTATAATCAAATACCCATCCATCCTGATGACCAGGCCAAAACTACGTTTACATGTCCTTATGGAACGTTTGCATTTCGAAGAATGCCTTTTGGCCTGTGTAATGCACCGGCTACCTTTCAGCGGTGTATGATGAGTATCTTTTTTGACATGGTTGGAGAATCTATAGAGATATTTATGGATGATTTCTCCATCTTTGGTCAATCCTTTGAAAGCTGCCTTGACCAGCTTGAAAGTGTGTTAAAAAGATGCACCGAAACTAATTTGGTGCTTAGTTAGGAGAAGAGCCATTTCATGGTTCGAGAGGGAATTGTATTAGGGCATGTTGTGTCTGAAAAAGGATTTCAGGTTGACCGTGCCAAAGTTCAAGTAATTTCAACCCTTCCTCCTCCCACTACTGTCAAAGGTGTGCGTTCTTTTCTTGGTCATGCCGGGTTCTATAGGCGATTTATTAAAGATTTTAGTGCAATATCAAAGCCTCTTTGTAACTTACTCTTAAAAGATGCACGCTTTGACTTTAATGAATCATGTCTTAAAGCATTCAACATGCTTAAGCAAAAGCTTGTAGAAGCCCCTATTCTGCAATCACCTGATTGGTCGAAGCCTTTCGAGATCATGTGTGATGCTAGTGATTATGTCGCTGGGGCGGTTCTAGGATAGTGGATCGATAAGAAACCGGTTGTGATCTTTTATGCTAGTAAGACTTTTTCAGAAGCTCAAATGAATTACACCACTACTGAAAAAGAGTTGTTAGCCGTCGTTTTTGCTCTTGATAAGTTTAGGTCCTATATTTGGGGGCATTCTAAGGTGATAGTATTTTCAGATCATAGTGCCTTAAGACATTTGTTGACAAAGAAAGAGACAAAACCGAGGTTGCTTAGGTGGATTTTGCTTTTACAGGAATTTAATCTAGAAATTCGGGATAAAAAGGGGTCAGAAAATGTAGTTGCCGACCATTTGTCTAGAACCGTTCAACCCTTCTGATGTGATTAAGGAAAGCTTTCCGGATGAAAGCTTATTTGAGGTTTCTAAGGTTCCTTGGTACGCAAATATAGTTAATTATCTAGCTGTTAAAAAGCTTCCGGATTTTTGGTCCAATCAACAAAGAAAATACTTCTTCTCTCAGTTGAAGCATTATTTTTGGGAGGATCCGGAGCTCTATAAGGTGTGTGCTGACCAAGTCGTTAGGAGATGTGTTCCTGATCACGAGCATATAGACATATTGGCTCATTGCCATTCTTATGCATGTGGTGGTCACTTTGGTGCTACGAAAACTGGGCATAAAGTCTTACAAAGCGGTTTCTTTTGGCCGACTATATTCAAGGATGCCCAATCTTTTGTGAAAGCATGTATTTGTTGCCAACAAGTTGGAGGGATTTCAAGGCGTGATCAAATGCCTATGAATCCCATACTTGTTGTTGAGATCTTTGACGTGTGGGGTATTGATTTTATGGGACCATTCCCCACTTCCCATGGCAATGTGTACATTTTAGTGGCAGTTGATTATGTGTCTAAGTGGGTAGAGGCTGAAGCTACTAGAACCAATGACCATAGTGTAGTTCTTAAGTTTGTTAAGAAGAATATCTTTGCTAGGCATGGAATTCCTAAGGCTATAATTAGTGATGGGGGTTTTCATTTTAAGAACTTTAGATTTGGAAAATTATTGAAACACTATGGAGTTAATCATAGGATAGCTACCCCTTATCACCCACAGACTAGTGGACAGGTTGAAGTATCTAATAGGGAGATTAAGCGAATTTTGGAAAAGACCGTTCGTAATGATAGGAAAGATTGGTCCTCGAGGTTAGATGATGCATTGTGGGCATATAGGACGGCTTTTAAGACTCCTATTGGTATGTCACCGTATAAGTTGGTATATGGGAAGGCGTGTCATTTACCGGTTGAGATAGAGCATAGGGCTGAATGGGCGATTAAGACTGTTAATCTGGATTTAGAGAAAGCAGGTAGTTCTAGGAAACTTCAACTATCTGAATTGGATGAGATTAGACGTGATGCCTATGAGAGTTCTAAGATTTATAAGGAGAAAACCAAATCTTTTCATGATCGACACATCACTAAGAAGTCTTTCTTGGTTGGTCAAAAAGTTTGGTTATTCAATGCTAGATTTAAGCTTTTTCCTGGAAAATTGAGAAGTAAATGGACGGGTCCATACGTTGTGACTCAAGTCTCTCCATATGGAGCCATTGAAATAAAAAATATGGTGGGTGGAGAGCCTTTTAAAGTTAATGGACACCGTTTGAAGCTGTATGTTGAGTTAGAAAGTGATCAGATGAAAACGGTGGATGTGCTTTACTTGGAATCAATCCAACCGTTTCAATAGCTCATTTGAGTTATGTCTGGCTGAAGACGGTAAACTTAGCGCTTCGCGGGAGGCAACCCGTGGTTTGTGGAACTTTGTGGGTGTGTTCACTACAAACCCTCACGAGACAAAACTCGTCCAGTCGGGCTACCGAGTGGTTTGAAGGCTTGTTGCATACGCTAAATGCAACCGTGATTCCTACGAAAGTGAGTTAGGTTTATGTTTTTTGTGTGAGTTTGTCAAATTGTTTTTTAACCAAAATTTCAATTTAAAGTTTTTGCATTAGGGGCAATGCAATGCTTTAAGTTAAGGGGAGGTGGCACATGTGTTACATGTTTTTGTGTGAAATTTTGGTCGAAATGGGTTAAAATGTGATTTTTGGGAAAAATTGAAAATTTTTAAAATTTTAAATCACATTATAAGAGTCTTGTGCTAATTAGATGTGGAAGTTTCTTCTACATATATGTTTGTTGAGTGTTTGCAGATTCTGAAGATTAGCTTGTGAATGATTTATTGGGGCAAGCTAGAAGATTTGGCCAGAATTATCAGGTGCACCCGATTCCATTGTATAATTTGGTTATTCAATTGATTTGATTGTTTGCATGTAGTTAGGCATATGTATAATTAGATGATCAAACCACGCCGGTTAAATTCCCTCTATTTACCTTTGCTTAGATCGAGTAAAAAGTTAAATAAATAATATGAAATATAGTAATGTAATAGTTGGGTTAGGACATTTAGAATTGATCTTATTCGGCTCGCCACCCGCGCACGGTGGCCTTAGAAAAGAGTTGGAGAACTGTCATAATTATTGGTGGTAGTCATATGCTGGGCTTGCCTATCTGATTCGTCACCCGCGCAAGGTGATACTTTAGTTGTTAGCATGGGTCAAACGCCAATTTATATGATGGATAGCATTGCACTTAGCTGAGACAATTTTATGAGAAATAACCCAATCCTTGTATTATTGTAATGAAATTAGAAAGATTAGTTTAATTTAGTGCATTGTATAATTATACTATGTGGTAGATAATTCCATCATGTGATGTACCAGTAGGCGCGAAGTATAACTGTTCCCATTTAATTAAACAGACTTAATTAACCGGTTCTCATGTGCCAATGTGTCGTGGTATGCACCTATAGGATAGATATTCATTTTTCTGAATAATCGGTCTTTATATCAACTTTGAAAGGAGTGTATAAAGTGTTCGGGATGACTTGTATAAGAAACGGTCTCGAATGGCTAAAAAAGAGAGAGCTTATGTGTGATGTGAAAAAAAATGAAAAAAAAATGAAAAAAAAGTGAAAAAAAAATGAAAAAAAAGGTGAAAAAAAAATGATGAGAAAAAAGTGGAAGTATGTAAGCTAAAGTATGATGGCTTATGATGTGCTCTTATTCTATAAAAACTCCAACGTTATAAAAGGTGTACGATATTCTCACCTCTTGTTTTAGATTAATGTTTATATTGATTATAGGTGTGTAATAGGTACGTTGGCCACATGGTTAATTATATGAAACATAAAGTAAATGGAGTCAATGGGAATGGTTATGCTAAGTGTTTAAGAAGGACAAAAATATTGGTAATCACTTTGGATTATTTGTCATGTAGGATGGTTATTAATGTATTAGGTTGAATGTGATTTTTTTGATTAAATTTCAATAGTATGATTAAAAATTATGAAATTAACATGCTTGTATATTTTTATTTTATTTTTACACGAGACGGTAAAAGTTAAGTTGAGAGGAGTTAATCGGTATATTTTGCATTCACCTCATAGCATGTTAATTTAGCATAATTGTATATTTATTAGTCGTTATATATGTACTTTGAGTGTGTTTTGTGATTATATAGGTTACGAGCGAAGTGGAATAAAATGGCCGCTTTAATTAACTTTTTGGAGAAAAGACATTGTGAGCGCCGATGAATGAAGAAAAAATATTGAAGAAAAAGATTTGAGCGCGTCGCAATATTTTCGGTAATCTTTTATTTGTCTGGGCTTCGTTTGAGCAATTGTTGGCGTTGGGTTATATTTTATTGGGCCAAAGTTATTATATGTTAAAAGAATAAAAAAAATAGTTTTTGGCCCACTTGGACCCAATGGCCCAAAAGCCTAACCGACACCAAGTCCTATAAAAGAAAAAAAAAAGACGACACAAAGAATTGACACAAAGAATTGTTTTTTTTTGTAAAGGGTTTCCCCGGTAAATATATTAACCAAAAAAGCGTTGAAGTACAAAAGAATGTGGCTAAGATACCACATTAACCGCATGCTACAGGCAGCATGTTAACACGTGATTATGTTATGGCATAAACACAAACTAATCTAGAACTACAATGCAAGTAAAATAGAAAGAAACCAAGATGCAAACATGAAGTCACACATTGTCTTTAGCTTCCACCAACAGCACGAAAGGAGCAAATGATATCCAAATGAGCCTGTCTCCTTAAAAAACCTTGCCAAAGAATTGACACAAAAGAAAAAAAAACAAGTGGGCCGCCGATTGGAAAAGGGAAAAAACATTGGAGTTTGAGGACTTTTGGGGAGTATTATATATACTCATTCTTGGGAAAAAAAAGGATGGAGAACAGTGGTCGACATTAATAAAAAAACAAGGAGAGTCGACATCAAAGAAGTAAAAAGAAGGTGGGGGTCGACATAATTACAAAGAAGAAAAGAAAAAGATTCCATTAATTGAAGGCACAAAAGGAAGTTTTGTTTATTTAAAAAAGATGAGGGTTTATATGAAGCGGGTCGAGTATACCGCGATGTCCGGCTAATATTGTTGTAATTCCTTCCGGTAACTTTATTTATGGTTTGATCATTACTTTTGGATTATTATATTTTTATTACATTGATTTATGATTTATTTGTAAATTATTGTTATTGACTTAATATTATGTTTAATTATTTGTGGTAGACAATTTATTGTTAGTTAACGATACATACTTATTTTATTTAGTTAAAAAAAAGATGGTCGTATAATAAACATAAGTTGTACCTAAATAAATTATTAAAGCATAATTATTGGTTAGATTAATATAAAATTTATTATTGCGAGTCATTGACAAACATAATAAATGCCGACATTAATTCATTCATATTAAGTCAAAATAATCTTTGTAATCGGTTCTAAAAAGTTTCAATAATCCATAAGTGTGATCAACCATAAATATTAGGAGCTGGAAGGGATTACATTTTTCTTTTAATTGTTTACATCTTTATTATATTTTTCTCACTTGATTATTACTTTAATAAGTATTTTAATTTTTAATCAGCATTTTTATTATTAAAAGTATTTTAGTTGTTAGAATTCAAAATCAAAACCTTTATTGATCAGTGATCACCCTGAAACTTAAACTAAAACCACATAGTCCTCGTGGATCGATACCTGCTTATCCTATCTAGTATAAGGTAATTAGGTTATTTTTGACCGGCACTTCGACGCCGATCACGGACCTAGCGGGATAAAAGTTGATACACGGAAAACCCACTACATGTCAGGTAAATTTCATACAAGATCATTAATAGCCTAATCTCGTACCATATATTTCACTAATCATCGCTTTACATACAATAGGTAAACAAATTGCCGTTTAAAAAAATACGTAAACAAATAACTTTATAAATACTACGTGGGGATTCTTTAGCAAGCTCGAGTTTGAAAGGAATAAAGAGTTAAACAAATGAAGTTAACGCGAGGATGCTGAAATGTTCTTATTAAAGGCTTTCAGATTACTTGTTTGAAATTTTCTTGGTGGCTTAATATAACTTGAGTAAAATATATCAAAAGCACAGATTTCTGTTGTAGTTTCCAGACAATGAGGTCGACTACCTGACATTTACCTTTTACGTACACTGTTTAATCTTTTATCAAACTTTTTACCGGTTGTTAAAGATAAAGACAAATTATATATATCGATGTATGGGATGGTGACAGGTGTTGTGGAGGAGGTGTATGGTTGGTGAATTTTGTGGCAGTCACGGGTAGCATATTTTGGATGGTGAGGGGTATTGAGATGATGGTGTACAAGGGAGCACCAGACGTATACTAGCAACTTTTAACTACATGGTGGAAAAGAGGTGTGTTGTATTATAATTGTCGTTTTCTTACTTTTTATTTTGTTGTTGTCTGAATTTCATGTTCTGAATGGATTTCATTTTACATAAACCTTGATTTAATGATCATATGCTTGGCTACCGTGGTAACACAACACATTTGCGTTTGGAAGTTTGTTATGGTTCATATGTTGTATGATCATGGTAACTGGTTTTCTAGGTGTTTTTGTTGTTACATTGTTCACAGGTTTTTAAGCAACATCCAAAACTACATGTTACATATATGCATTTCCTTTCGAGTTTTATAGTTAAATTTCAGTTTGTCCCACATGGATAGAAAATGAAAGTATTGCAACCTTTATATATCAAATTTCGAGTAGATAGCTTAACTAGAAAACTATCAGAAATAAACAACTAACCAAAATTAGTTGGTTGTTTCTTGGGTTGTTTTAGTTTTTTTCCTTCGTGTGCTCATATTGGACTAAACCATGAAATTTACGGACTCGTTTAAGTTTAAATATTCTTCATTGTCTATTGTTTTTCGGAAATGAAGAGTAGTGAGATACACTCGTAGATTGACAAACGTCTAGTCAGCAGGAGATGCGTGTATGATGTAGGAGTGGAAGTCCGGTGATCGACGTCGAAGTACCGGTCAAAAATAAACCTAATTACCTTATATTAGATAGGGTAAATGGGTATCGATCCACGAGAACTATGTGGTTTTAGTTTAAGTTTTGAGGTGATCACTGATCAATAAAGGTTTTGGTTTTGAAATCTGACAACTAAAATACTTTTGATAATAAAAATGCTGATTAAAAATTAAAATAATTATTAAACTAATAGTAAAGCTAGAAAAATAAAATAAGATGTAAACAATTAAAAGAAAAATGCAATCCCTTCCAGCTCCTAATATTTATGGTTGATCACACTAATGGATTATTGAAACTTTTTAGAACCGATTACAGAGATTATTTTGACTTAATATGAATGAATTAATGTCGGCATTTATTATGTTCATCAACGACTCGCAATAATAAATCTTATATTAATCCAACCAATAATTATGTTTTAATAATTTATTTAGGTACAACTTATATTGATTATACGACCATCTTTTTTTTTTAACTAAATAAAATAAGTATGAATCGTTAACTAATAATAAATTGTCCCGCACAAATAATTAAACATAATATTAAGTCAATAAAAATAACTTATAAATAAATCATAAATCAATGTAATGAAAATATGATAACCCAAAAGTAATAATCAAACCATAAATAAAGTTACCGGAAGGAATTACAACAAAATTAGCCGGATATCGCGATGCACCCGACCCACTTGCTATTGACCAACATCGTCGCTACTTTTAATTCTTTTTTTTTTCTTCTTGCCGCACTTCTTCCCAAAGACTTAATACTCTTTTTTTTAATTGCAAATATGTTGCTCCAAGATTCTGAGTTGTCTTTTGATTCTTTATTCCCTTCTTGCTGATGACCACAAAAACAATTCTTCCCTATTTTTTTATTACAATCGATCTCCAACAACAACTTTAACAATCGTCTTTTTCTCTTTTCGAATATGCGGCTGTCTAAAAACTCTCCCAATCGGTGGCTTTTTTTATGTTTTAATATGCGGCTGTTTTTTTGTCCTCCCCAAAAAGACCCCCTCTATTTTCTTTTATACTTGCGGTTAGTCGGTTATGGTGTTGGGCCATTGGGTCCAAATGGGCCAAAAGTATATATTTTTTTTTTATATCCTTTTGACATATAATAACTTTGGCCCAATAAAAATTAACCCAACACCAATAATTACTCGAATGAAGCCCGGACAAATAAAAGATGACCGAAAATATTGCGACCCGCTCAAATCTTTTTCTTCAATATTTTTTCTTCATTCATCGGCGCTCACAATATCTTTTCTCCAAAAAAAAAATTAATTAAGCGGCCATTTTTATTCCACTTCGCTCGTAACCTAAATAATCACAAAACACACTCAAAGTACATATATTACGACAAATAAATATACAACTAAACTAACTTAACATGCTATTAGGTGTATGCAAAATACACCAATCAGCCGGGAGCACCTGAAGGAGTTGATGTTAATGTGAAACCGAAAAGTGGGAGATACACTACGATACAGGATGATGCATTTCGGTCTATAACTTGGAAAACCGTTGAAAATCAAGGGCCCTGTTGCTTTTACTTGGGAACAAAATGAATAGACCATCATGCTTTGTCAACCAAGTTAATTTGGAAAACTATAAAATAGTCACTTCCTTTTCTCATGTTAAAGTTAAAAGAATATACATGAATCGAACGAAAAAGAGTTTATATGATGAATATTGATCATGTTGGTTCACTTTTCGTGTTTTGGCAACTTAACCAAAGAGGACACTTAAAACTCTGAGCCTCGATACGAGTCTATGTTGTTTGTAAAAAAGCTCGAGATTAGATTCGTAAAAAGCGAGAACTCTTCTAGCAAAAATGAGCTAGAGGTAGAACTCGAGTCTATGTTTCGGCTCATCTTATAATCAAGCTCAAGCTCCAGCTCTATCCATAAAGATTGAATAAACTCGCGAGTCTAAACGAATCCAATCAATATATACTTGTATATACTGTTTATACTTATAATTTTGTATAAACGAGCTTGAAAAAAGGTAAAAAAAAGACTGAGCCTTGTGAAATTAACGAGTCGAACCTGTTTCAACTATGTTTCCAACAACATATCATATATGCCGAGCTCAAGCTCTGACAGACTTAACTCAACTCGGTTCGTTTCCACTCCCGGTAGAGATGATTTACTGAAGTAAACATGATGACTCTCAAATGTTCGTCTTTCAGATTACTTTGAAAGAAAAAAAATATTATTAGTGTAGTAAAGTGATTTCAACTTAATTGGTGGCTTCAATTGCATGATGATTACTTTATAAATGTTAAGTGTGTTAGTCGAATACGAGTCAAATACATCACAAACCCAGATTTTCAATCAAATTTGGGCCTGTCTGTATTTGTTATTTTAACCCAGATAAAGCAGTCAAATTTAAGTGATTGGCGAAAAATATATGTCGAAATGATCTAACAGACCCAATCCCTTAACTAGGTGGATTACACTTAGTATAATTTGGAACATGAGGGGTAATGAGATGATGGTGTCCAAGATATCATGAGATGTATAGTAGCAATTACTAGTTGCTACTATACATCTCATGATATCTTAGACACCATCATCTCATTACCCCTCATGTTCCAAATTATGCTAACTGTAATCGCAACAAAATCCACCAACCATCCACGTCCGTCTAGTTAAGGGATTGGGCCTGTGAGATCATTTCGACATACTAACTGTATAAGCTATGGTGCTCTATAAGCAAACAATATACCATGATTATAAAGGGTTCGTGTCATAATAATTATCCGTTAGGTGATCAAGCCATTCCGTATTAGCGTGGTTGTGGTACTATTACTCACTCTCAACGTTAGATTTTTTGTTTTTTACTATTTACCGTTTGTGTTTGAATGTTCATGGGTTTTCTAGATGTATTTTATTACCCACATATTTTCATTTTACATTTTAAAACTAAATGTTAAATTTCATTCCGTCCCACATGGATTGAAAGTGAAACTAACGCAACCTTTAGAAGTCAAATTTCGAACAAATAGTTTAATAACCCAAAAAATACAACAAAAATTAGTTGGTTGTGTTGTGTTTTTAGGCAAGGCTAGATTCTTTTTCCTTTTAGTTTAGATTGTGTTGTCTATCTGATTGCTTTGGTCCAAAGCAGATATACTTCTTTGATTTATTTTATACTTTATTAGGGTAAAACATCTCTTTACACAGGTAATTATGTAAAAATGTTATTTATATGTTTTTACTAGTTTTTTAGTTTTATTGAAGAAAGAATCTTATATCGTAAAGTTTATAATAAAGATTTAACATCGTGAGAAAAAAATAACGGTATCGAATTCGTATGTTTATAAGATTTTATTAGTGTTTTTAACTATTTGGAATGTGTTTCAGCGGCTATAAGTGTTTTTATGAAGGGTAAATCCTATAAAAATATACTTATCTTATGTTTAAATTCAATTAAAAGTAATTAATTTTTTCCCCAATTGAAGGTATCGATCTTTTTCTTTTTACAATGTTCAGACAATTAACAAATATAAAGTTATATATTAACGAGCATATACTTTATTATTACATCGTTAGTTCTTTTTGTTAACGACACTAAAAATCCGTTTTTACAGTTATAAACCATTTTCTACCTTTTCGTCTGAATTTTACCGTTTCGTTCGGGGTTTTTTTTTCGTTTTCTTCCGTTTTCATAATGTCCGTCCGTCTTTTACCATTTCTGACCGTTATCGTCCATTTTTTACCGTTTTGAACCCTTCCTGACCGTTTCGTCCATTTTACAGCTTTCAACCATTTTCGTCCGTTTTTTACGGTTTATGTCTGTTTTTTAAGTTTATGTCTGTTTTTTAAGTTTCGTATGTTATTACATTTTTTTTACCGTTTTCGACCTTTTTTTAATGTTTCGAACGTTTTTCACCGTTTTCTATGGTTTTCATATGTTTCTCATACTTCTTTTACCTCTTTCAATCGTTTTCCTCCATTGTTACCGTCTTTTACTTTTCTTTACCATTGTTGACCGTTTTCATTCATTTTCGTTCTCAAAATGGCGATAACGGACGAAAATAGTGAAAAACTGTAGTAAACGGTATCGAAAACGCTAAAAATGGTCGGAATCTGTAAAAACAGACGAAAACGACAAAAAATTAAAGAAAATTGTAAATGAAATGGACGAAAGTGGTAAAAACCACTCGAAGAAGGTAGAAGGCAAACGAGAACTTAAAAAAAATCTTATTTTGAGTTAACTGCAAAGGGTCTTTAATATAAGGACGAATATGGAATAATAAAGTTAATGATCGTTATTATATAACCTTCAAACTTGTTTGTTGTCCAACATTGCAACAAGAAAAAAAATCGATACTTAAATTGAGAAAAAAAAGATGGATACTTTATTTGAAGTTGAACCAAAGATGAGTACCTTTTTATGCAATTTTACCTTCTATGAATTAGTTAAATATTTTGTGCGAGTTTGCATTATTTGGTGATCAATTGGGATAGTGAGTAATTATATTTCAAAAGTTTTTCAAAGAAAATCTGAAAAACCTTGTACAACACACTAATATGTATAAATTCTTTGGCACACTCATTCTTCGGGCAAAGTGAGTAATTATATTTATAAATTAACTAATTACTTCTTTAGTTAATGAGTTAACCTTACATTCCTCGGGGACATGTCCACCGGAATGCCCTTGGCAAACTAATCTCAAGTTTAACTAAAAAATGGCGTGGACCCCATATGTCGACGAGAAATGTTGAAATTTCTACAGAGATTCAATCTCGTAGGAGCCATATTTTTCTAAAATTCACCGTACACTTGTCCTCGACGATAGTTTTCCATTTCTACCCGTCTCGAGGAAAGTCACAAAATTTGGCCAAAGATTGCGTTGAACCTTGTTGTGTATGTGAAGTCACCAATATCGCCACTTTCTCCGACACCATTCCACCAAACACTATAAAACACACCGGTCATATTCCTTTAAATATGTTAGCAATCATGATCTCTCCCTGCTTGCTGACATCGGCTCAAAGAGCTCAAACCATAAATAGATCTTTGATGTTTACACACGCGTTTTGGATACTTAGGATCAACATTCCCTTCAGGTTGCTGCTAGATATTCTCATCTAAGCGACCGTTCAAGAAAGCAGTTTTAACACGCATTTGCCATATCTCATAGTCATGGTATGTCGTTATTGCTATGAGAATCCTAATAGCTATTAAATCTGCTACCGGAGAAAAAGTCTCCTCGTAGTCAAGGCCAAAAGTTTAGGTAAAACCTTTAGATACTAAACGAGCTTTATAGGATTCTATTTCACCATCCATGTTATTTTTTTTCTTGAATATCCACCTATTTTTCACTACTTTAGAATTTAGAGGTGGATCTACAAGAATCAAAACATCATTTATTTTCATGGAGTTCATTTTCTCATCCATTGTACTAGTCCACTTAACTTTTTCAAGATCAAGCATAACAGACTTATAATTAGCAGGTTCACCAAGATCCTTTACTTCATCATCTTCATCCTCTATGTTAAGACATAGAAGGATGGGTGCACATATAGTCCTTTCGGATCTACGGACAGGAACTAATCCCGGTGGAACCCCCAGACGCACTGGTCCTACAGGAATTTTGCTTGTATTTTCATAAGGTAGTGTATCTATATGACTCTCTTAGAGATCATAATTTCTCCCACTGAATTCTTGAGATATGAGATCTCTTTCAAGAAAATATCCATACCTTGCAACAGTAACTTTGTTTTCGTTTGGAAAATAAAACTAGTAACCCATAGTTTCCTTAGGGTATCCTACAAAGATACATTTCATAGATTGTTGTGGGAGTTTATCAGCCGAGTCATGTTTCACATATGCCTCACAACCCCAGACCTTTCAATAAGACAAATATGGAGATTTACCATGCCATATTTAATATGATGTCTTATTTACCTTCTTCGTGGGAATTATATTTAGAATGCGAACAACAGATTTTGAGGCATAGTCCCAAAAGGATAATGGTAAAGTTGTAAGATTAAACATAGATCACACCATATCTAATAATGTACGATTTCTTCTTTCGGATACAACATTTTGTTGTAGAGTATAAGGAGAAGTAAGATTCTGAACAATTTCATTCTCACTTAGATAATCTTTAAACTCTTGGCTTATGTACTCCCTACCTCTATTAGAACGAAGAGCTTTAATCTTCTTTCCTAGTTGCAGTTCTACTTCAGCTTTAAACACTTTTAATGTTTCAAGTACCTCATGTTTATGTTCAAGTAAATAAACATAACCATAACCGCTAAAATCATCCGTAAATGTCAACAAGTAGCTAGCACCTTTCCTTGACACATGTCTAAGTGGTCCACATACATCAGTGTGTATTAAACCAAGTAGATCAATAGCTCTCTCAATATTACTATAAAAAGGTTTCTTGGTCATCTTCCTAGAGATACAAGACTCACACTTATCAAATGATTCATCATTGATATTTTACAAAAGACCTTCACGTTGAAGATTTTGTATGTGTGTCTTCCCAATATGGGAAAGTCTACAATGCCAAAGATAAAAAGAGTTCGAGTCTAAATTTCTCTTCTTATTCATGCATGTTAATTTCAAACACACCATTCGCAACAATTATATTAAAATAGAAAATACCATCTTTGAAAATAGAACGTCCATGACTATCAATAGTGTGAACAAATCCAAGATCCAATAAACAAGAAAATGAAATAACACCTTTAACAATAGAAGGTGCATAATGACAATTGTTTAAGATAAGTACTAAACCCGAAGATAAAACTAAATGAAACATTCCTATGGATTCAACAGCTGCTTATGCTCCATTGCCCACTTGTAGATATTGCTCTCCATAGGATAGCTTCCTTTCCATCTTAAACCCCTGAAGCGTATTACAAATGTTAATACCGCTCCCATATCATTTACCTAGGAATTTAAATTTTATGTTAAATTAAATAATTCAATCATGAATAAGTTACGTGAAACTACAGCACTTTGGTCAGACTTCTTCTTTTTACTTTCTCACAACTCTTCGAGATACAGAGGACAGTTCCTCTTCCAATGACCACTGGCGCCACAGTCGTGACACTTCTCATCCTTTTGAGATTGATTCTTTTTAGAAGAGTTTTGCTTAAGCTTTTGATAAGTCACAACTTGCTTGACTTTATCACATTTGCCTTTGCCTTTCATCTTTTTGTTCGACTACGATTTTAGATTACTTACTCTACCCTTTTGTATGTTAAGTACTTGAGGAGTAGAGGTCGGTGCCTTGTCCTTTAACCCTTTTCATAGTCAATGAGCATTGCGTGCAAATTACTTACTGTCTTCCCCGTGCAATGCATATTGAAATTTCTAACAAAATCACCAAAATCCTTGTTAAAGGATCTACTGATTAAGTTAATCGCCATATCATCATCGTAGGATTTCCCAAGTGCAATTAGATGGTCTATGAAACCTCTAATTTCCAAATAGTGAGCACTTACGGATTTTCATGAGGCTTGTTTGCAGTTGTGCAAACCATCCACTAAATCGTAGATCTCCACAGTTTGAGGCTTCTCAAACATTTTTCTTAGTTACTCAAGCATGCTTTATGGTGGATGATTCTCAAAATGCTTTTGAAGAGCATGTGACATTTTCACAAGCATTAAACATGTCACATCATTATGCTTCTTGTATTCAACTTTATATGCAAGCTTATCAGCTTCAGAAGCCCCTTCAGTGGGTTCAGCAGGAAATGGCATGAACAAGTATTAATAAGTACCCTCTACTCTCAAGACAAGTCTTAGTGAGAGGTACCAATCATTGAAGTTTTGACCAGTCAGTTCTTGACGCTCAAAGAAAGTTTTGAACGCGGAACTTAAACCGTTGTTTTCGGATTGAGCCATTTATACAGAAATAAGTTCAAATATTAGTATTTTTTATAATGCTTTTAAGAAAATAAATTTACCCTGGTAAGTAAAATTAACCATAGTATTTTCTTGAAACTAGAACCTATATTGACGTAGATCCATTACATCAGTTGATCTGCTAGTAATGAATGTATTCAAGCAGTAACTTGTCAAACAATTAATTGACAAACAATTTTCAATTTCTAGATTCTTTACGGACTTACATGCCTAAACTTGTTGCATTGTAAACATGTTTCATCCCCTCTTAATGCCTTAAGAGTCTAGATCTCACTAAGTAACTTAATTAAGTCGTCTAATCTAAAGAACGTAAAACTATTCATGTGAAGTCTCATTCAATCATGAAAGTTTTCTTTCCATCATAATCTCGCCCATGGTCTCACATGACGACTTTGTAACTTTAAGTGTTCGTCAATTAGATGGCATTTGACTTAAATGTTAGGGTATAAATTTTGATGTCAAAATCTATGTATGGAAAAGCATGCATACATCTCCATATCTTAAGTTTAATAAAACATTTAGTAAACTTTTCGGCAAGACTAAATATACATAACTTATTGTTGAGGCATTGGTCAAACCAATTAAAGAATTACCCGCAACAAAATTTCCAACGTACGTTTTCTAGAACTCGACTAAAGCACAAAGCAATAACCTAATTCATTGTGTTTCGTATGTGAATTTACGGCAAATCAACATTAAAGTAATTGTGAAAATAAATAATCGTAGGTAACTCTAATTTGACTCACAAGTGAGCCAGGAATTTGGTCAGCGATAAATGGCGTAACCTCCTTCCTTAGTCGGGTACATGACCAGCAACACGTTATACCCACCACATAAGTTTTTAAATTCGATGGTCCTTTCTAATTATTATTGGCAATTACCAATCAACACAATTTAATTTTATTTTGGATCTTTAAAACAAATCTTAATTTTAATATGATTTAGTCCATAATATTATTCTTAAAAAAATACCCTTATTTACAACAATTCATGTAATTCGCATAAACAAATAGGCAAACAAAAAACTAAATCATAAACATGTAATAACAATTTATATGTGCAATAAATAAATCAAATAGCCACATGCATACGATTTTATGCAATAAGTTTAAAATCTAGAGTTTTTATGTTGATATAAAAGTCTTTCCTAATTCTGGATTTATTGAATCAAAATAAAAAAGTAGCACATACGTAACAATTACAACTTACAATTTTATATGATCCATGAACAATATGCACATTCGTCATGAATCCACCCAAATCACTTAACAATTAAATCTCTACGGATCGTAACCATATACACATGACATAACAACTAATCATGCAATTAACTAAAGATAAAAAAACATGTGATTTTAGGGTTTCAAATTTTTTTAATTTTTTAATAAATCGTCTAAAAAACAACCCACCAAAACGAAAAAAAAAATTTATGAACACCAAAACATGTATTTTTAACTCAAAACAATTATTAGTTAAAAAATCTTTAAATCTCGATACTTATAACATGTTAAACGGCTCTTGATGCCACTGATGGTTTATGAAATTCATAACAATTATAAAAACATAATCAAAGGTCAAAGAACGTAATTGCGTAAGCGGTTTAAACAAGATCATAATAATAGCACATTCATAATTAGTCGAATTAGGGTAACGTACCTTTTGAAATGCAATTCCAACGATCAAGAACAAATCACCAATTAGGGTTTATGAGGATCAATGATTAACCCCTTACTGTTTTGTTAATCAATCCAAGATATAATCTATAGTGAGATTATATTACCTTCTTGTACACACGTATAACAACGAGTTAACCGAAAACCTAGTTCGTATAAAAAGAGCTTAAACGTGAAATGGAAATAAACCAAACGAAAACCCTTGTGGGGTTGGTTGTCCAATCGCAAGAAGAAGAGAGGAAAAGAGGGATGGAGATTTATGAGAAATCCCATAGGTATATATAGTGCAAATATCCTTGGATCTTAAGAATAAGATTTGTACCATAATTAGGATTAAGGATAAAATTTCATTTTTCTTTTCCATAATATGGATGACATAATATGGATGACATAAGAAATACGCTCAATGAACAGTTATATGACATAATATGGATGACATAAGCATAATAACGACTAATAGCAGCGGAAATGTATAAGTCCTGACAAGCCTGGTATCTTTTTATAAAACTAGTTTTATAGTTTGAAAAAGACTTATATTTTTATATGACAACTGTATTTTAATTAGCCAAGAGCTCATATAGGTCACGAGATACCAACATGCATGAATACTTAGAGGGGTGACCTCATCATACAAATTTGAGGGGATGCCTCTAATTAACTGGTCTGGGTAGGAGGGATCAACACCTTATGAAGGATGCAAGGCACACGTCACATTCATCATGAAAATCTTGTAACTAGGTTGCACCCATAAGACCCACATGATAATATAAATAATATGGCCAAAACTGAAAGAGATGGCACGAGTAATCACTCCACCGGGGGAAGTCATAACACTGGTCCCTCCAGTGTTATAGTTATGGTACCTCCATAACTAGGTGGAACTGGTCATGCATGTATATGGCTTAGGCATTTAAAACTAAACATAAGCTATCTAAACATATAAAACAAATACTTGGGGAAAATAGTTGGCTGCAAAACAGGGAATCATAATATAGGAAAGGAATGTCCATACTGAAGGACGGAATATCCGTACCTTATGTCTAGTGAACGTTGAAAGATGAAAAGATGGAAAGTCTTACTCTGACTTCACAAGTACTACATAAATAAGGTACATGTATGAGTTGTTTGGTTACTGAGCGTATTCCCAGTTCTTGTGTGTTCTTAACTTAATTTATATGTTCTTGGCATGTTTTACTTTTTTAAATGTTATCTTGTATTTATTCATGTTTTACATGCATTCTGATTATATATTTCATGTGTTATTGTATTACTATACTTGTAATGTAATAATAAGTAACTTTTTAAAAATAGCAAGTTTCCAAAAATAGTAAGTTTCCAAAAATATTAAGTTTTCAAAAATAGTAAGTTTCCATAATTAGAAAATAAGATGAATTAATAAGTTTAAAATGTAAGATAGTGCTTACTAGTCATATGTTATAAGTCATGATAATTATTAATAAAGTTTATTAAATAAAACTAGAGGTTAAAGTGATTATTAATTATTGAAATGCATGGTTTTAATAATTAATAATATATCATGATGTATTAATAAACTTTATCTTATAATATTTAACTAAATTATGTCATGATTAATTTAATTAAGTCTAATAAAATACGTAGGTTACACATGTTTTATTAATTTAATAAAATATCATAAGTCATGAATTATTAATTAATTATTAGTTCATGCATCTTAAATATAAAAATTAATTAAATAAATAATGTCTAAATAAAAATAATACTTAGGTTAATACATGTATTATTAATTTAAATAATATAACCTAAGTCATGTTTTTAATTAAATTAATAAATTAACCATGTACATTAATTTAATTAATTTATAAAATAATTAAATAAAATTATCCCGAGCCTGAAACCCGAGAAACAAAACAAATCGAACCAAGCACTCCCAACCGGCGGCTGGTGGCTTGGTTGGCGGCTAAACAGCCTTTGGCTGTAGCCGTGGCTTGCCATTGGCTGGCCAAAGCTCACCCCGACACTTGCCGGTTCCCCACTGTTTCCTATCCAAAGACCCACCGAGACCCTAACCGGTCTCTGTTGCCACTGCTTGACCAAGTTTTCCCCCGTAGGGGGTCCTAGGTTGCTACTGTCCGAACATAAACACCACCGCACCTTATTGGGTTGCGGCTGGTGGTCAAGAAAACAACACCGAGAGCCTTGGGCGCTCAGTTGGTGTGCGCCCGAACCAAAATAAGCCAAACCAACCCTCCATTGATTTAATATTCAATATAACATGTTCTTGATCCATGTTTTTAAATATTTGAATACATAAGATCAAGATTTAAAATAAAAGTATAAAAGATTAAGGTTTGGTGGTTTACCGAATATGTGAATGCATTTAACAAGAGAACACGAACACTAAATCGAATAATAGCCGGCGGCCATTCCTCCATATGTGAATCCAAGATCAAAACACTTGTCTTTGCCCCTTTCTCTCTATAATAGCCGACAGCCATTCCTCCATTGTGGTAGGGTTTGTGTGTTGTTTTCTTGTAATGTGTAAGTGAGAAAAAGAATGTAATTCCCTGGTGGTTTATTTTTCCAATAAGGTCGGGCCTAAAGGCCCATTTTGTTTCCTTTTTGTTGCGTCCAAAACACAAGCACAACCAAGTTTTGTTTTATTTTTCGTGTACTAAATTTATCGGGTGTGTTCGTGTTTCAATGTCGTGTTTTAAATTTTGTCGTGTATTAAATATTATACGTAAATATTCCTCGTATATTAATAATATACGTATTACTTGTAAATTTAAAGTCTGTGACATGTGTCGTATATTATAATTAGAAAGTTCTAATCTATTCGCATTTTACGTAGTGTACTTTTCATGGTGTTTATATGTGGGTTTTATAACTCTTCCCCTCTAAAAAGAATAATTCCTCCTCGAATTAGAAATACAATAATCTGGGAAGGACGTGCACCAACATGACTGTAAAGGACATGGAACGTGACGTGACTAAAAGGACGTATCTGACTTACGGAAGGAAAAGAGGATATGAAATATAATTGGACTCCTCCATTCGTAAGTGGCTTTCCGCTCGGAACGGTCCTCTAAAAGATCTTGGCGAAGATAATAATGTTAGTTTTCATGACTTTGTCTTGACGATACAGAAAAGTTTCTGGTTATCAACGTAAGATAGATCTACATGAATCTGATTGAGTGGATGAACGTTAACGTGTGAGGGTAACTGAACCGTTACGATGCAAAATAATCTGGAATAACTGAAGTTAGTAACGTCTTAACAATGATACGCAAGACATAATGAAACGTAGTACGTGAACAATTGCGATCGTGATGCGTGAAAAATTGTGAACGTGATACGTGGAGTTATGGTGAGTGTAATATGAGGGCACGTAGTCCACGGAAATGCGTGTAACATATCGTGAACGCGACATGAGAGACGTAGGTGAACATGATATGTGGAACATATCGTGAACGTGAGATAACTAAGGAGGTAACGAAAAACGATATGAGGTAAGACGTGGAATGTGACGTGAAGCGTCTGTCGGAGGATAGAGAGTTTATTAATATTGAGTCTAGTCTCCCAAGCTTTCGGCAAAACTTCCCAAAACGGAAATGTGAAATGTAAATCGTAAGCTAGAATACGATCATGAACGTGAACGGCGTCATCATGAGTGCGGAAGCAAATCATGAGATTGAATAAGGATGTGAATGTAATAATGAATATGAACATACACCCTTGTCCGGTCTGATAGCTGGAGGAGTGTCAAGTGATCGGATGATCCTTGGTCGGAAGATGTCTGAAAATCTATTGACTGTGAAATCCTTGCAGATGAAAGGATTTTGCAGACTTGGTCAAACTGTTTGAAACAACCTAGATAGCGTCATCCTTCTTCGTAAGAAGCTGTGAGGATGTTGGCATTCTATCTTAATCTGATGGATTGTCAGACATTTTAAGATATGAACCTAACTGCATCTTGTTTCATAGAAACTGGGTATATAAAAGTTTGGAAATTATGAATCTCAAGAATTTAGACTACTCTTAGGGTAGGATCCTTCGGAACACATAATTTAGTGTAGGATTCTCTCCTTCACGCGTAAGCTGAGTCATGGTGAGATTAACCATGAGAATTAATGTGATTTAGCGTGTCACTGTAATCAACCAGAATTCGTACTGGAAAAATTTCAGGGTGAAATTTCTTCTGTCGTAGAATTTGCAACATCGTGCAAATATGGTCTTCATGCCCTTCTCTAGACTTAGAGAAGATCAAGTTGTAATCGATGAAAATTATAACGAATTTTGTTTATGAGTTCATGGAAACTCAATTTATTAAGTACATAAATGCTGCTGGAGCATTCGTGAGACCCAAAACAAAATCATGAATTTAGCATGACCAAGTCGTGTACGAAGAGCAGTCATGGGAATGTCCTGCTCTTTCACTCGTCACTGCTGGCAGCATGATCATATGTCGATCTTGGAAAAGTGTTTAACACCTCGTAGTCGATCAGACACATTGTTAAATGTGGAAGGGAATAGTTGTCATGAATGGTAATTTGTTTAAATTGACGGTAGTCGACACATCTTCTCATGTTACCGTCATTCTCCTTAATAACAGATCCGGTGTACACCATGGTGATACACCTGGCAATTGAGCTTCTTCAAACTTCTCGTGTAGCAAATCCTTCAACATGCTCGACGTTAAGTTCCACTTCGTGGACAGAAAGTATCCTCAGAGGTCTTTCTAGAATATGCCAGGGAAACTCTAAAATGATCAGCTGATTATGAATGGCAGAAACTTCAGAAGTGTGTCATAACTGATAGCTGGAAAATCTTCGCAGCCATGGGATAACATACACGTGCTTGTAAAGCGTAAATAATTTGTACAGATTTTCCTGATGGAAAACCATGCTGCATGTATTCAAGAGCCTGAACATCGTTGTACATAATCTGATTTGAATGGAGACCATAGGAGCATGGTGTGTTGTTCATCGTCCATAATCAGAATCGTATTTAACTCACATCTGTCTGAGGGAAGTGCGTTAGCAGATTGGATCTTATCATTAGACTGAAATGGAAAACCTTCATACACTTAGGTGATACGAATAACTTCCTTTATGGTCATGGATATTCGATATATGGAATCAAGAAATGAAAGTGTCATAAGCAAATGTGACAGATCTCACTGAAGGTGTTTTGCCTGTCTCACGTAAAAAGAACCCTGCGTGTTCAAACGCAAATAATACGCCGATGATGGTACTTAAATTCATGTGGCCGGATCAATACATTGCACAACCCAATGGATACACTCCTTGGAGGGTACCCTTAATTTCTTAGGGCTATTTCGGAAAATAGACGTGAGTCATGTGTCTTGACTCGTGTCTTGAGAAAATATACGTATGACATGTTTCTTGACTGGTGTCTTGACATGTGTCTTCGGAAAATATACGTGAGACATATGTCTTGACGGATGTCTTGACATGTGTCTCCAGATGTGAAAATGATTAGAGTTTAAAATTTTGGTTAAAACGCAAGACTTGGCGGATATGTTGGAATACTGGTCTTTGTACTTCTGTTACTTCCGTGACCAAAGTTTCTGTTAATTGTCAAGATTGTCGTTGTTATGGCGGCGGTGACTATCTTCTTGTTTGTTAGTTCCATGACGGTCATTATCATGAGTGTGATTCATGTAACTATTCAGCTGAGTGGCCGACTGGTACCGGTTCCCACTCATATCTTTGAAAGACGACTACAAGACAAGTGACATTTAACTGGGGAATAAAGATGTAGCAACATGATAGTCTAGCCATTCCAGCGTAGATATCATTCTAGTTGCATAGAGAAATACCAAAATGTGGTTAAACGAAATTCAACAATAATTAGCATGAAAGCATGATTAATGAAAACCAACCATGACTATCATGAAGGCAGGATTAAATGAAATCCATCAATGTCTAGCATGAAAGCATAATCAACATGATGAAAGAAAAATAAACATAAAGAGACTTAAGACATAATCAGCATAGAAACAAAATGAGCATGAGAGTATTAAGACATCATCGTCATAAGGAGCATAAAACTTAATCAACATGAAAATGAAGTTAACCATGATAGTATGAAAACATAATTGACATAAATGTTAGTTTATGGACTTATATTTAATAGTTGTGTGATAGGATCGAACTCGAGATTACGGGATTGCATACAATACGTAAAGAGTTAATTTAATTAATAAATATATTTATTGTATTTATTAATTTATTTAATAAATATATTAATGTATTTATTAATTTAACCGAGCAAGTAACTATATAACTTTAACGATCGTTAATTAATTAATAGTTATGTATTAACGAATGTTAAATAAATATATAGTATGTATAACTAAAAGGAAAGAAGTTTGGAAGTTACCAGCCCATAAGGGGTGTTGGTCGGTCGGTTATGGGTTCTAGGGGGGGGGGCAAAAGTTACCTTTTATTTATCTTGGGCTATAAGGTGTTTAGGCCTATAAATACACATCCATATCCCTCATAATTAACACAACAATAATTCTTCCCTCTTCTTTCTTTTGGTTCGGTCGCAGAAGGTACCGAACGAATGGTTTCGGTTGGTTTTTCTTGGTTGATCGATTGTGTAAGTAACCTAGTCCTAGCCCCTCTCTAGGGTTGTTGGGTAGATTATTTACATGCATCGTAGCTCGGTTTTCACGTGCTAAAATCACGGTTAGCTCGTTGTATTACGTGTGTACAAGATCGTAATATAGTCTTACTTTAGACTATATCTTGGTGTATACGGTATTAGCCCGAATTGGTGATTCGTTCTTCGTCTTGTGGAATTGCTTTAGCTTAAAGGTACGTCACTCTAATTTGATTAATTATAATTATGTTATTATTATTATCTTGTTAAATCGCTTCCGCTATATGTGCTTTGATCTTGTTTAGGGTTTTATATAATTGTTATGATAGTAATAAACCTTGAGCGGCATCGAGAGCCGTTTTAACCTTTTATAATTATCGAAAATCTAAAGTTTTTTAACTAATAATTGTTTGAGTTAAAACTACATGTTTTTTAGGTTTTTTTAAAATTAGGGTTTTTTTAAAAAAAATTAGGGTTTTGGCCGAATTTTTTTTAAAAAAAAATTGTTTTGAAACCCTAAATTACATGTGGGATGATTTTTAGATTAAATTGCATGATTAATTGTTATGTCATGTATGGTTACGATCTGTAGATATTTAATTGTTAAGATTTGGGAGGAATCCATGATTACGTGCATGTTTTCATGGATCGTAAAATTATATGTTTATACGATTTTATGTGCTACGTGATTATTTGATTCAATATACCGAGAATTAGGGAAGACTTTTATATAGAGATATAGAGACCTAGATTTGATGATTATTGAATAAATCATATGCATGTGGCTATTTGATTTATCTGTTGCACATATAAATTGTTATTATGTGTTCTATGATTTTCTTTTTTTATTTGCTTATATAAAAGTGTTGAATTATTGTAAACAAGGGTTTTTTTTAAATGAAATAATATGGAATAAATCATATTAAAATAATGATTTGTAAGAGATTTAGATTACATAAGATTACGTTGATTGGTGAATTGCATTAATAATAGAACGACCTACTCCTTTTGACAAACTATAAAGTGGCTGTAACGCACCGCTAGTCATGTACCCGGTTAAGGAAGGATGTGTTATGCCATTAGTCGCTGACCAAATTCTCGGCTCGCCTATGCGTCAAATTGAAATTACCTAAAATTATTAATTGAATTATACCTTAAGGGTGATTTATCACAAATTCACATCTGAAACACAATGAATAAGGTTATTGCTTTGTGCGTAGCCGAGTTTTAGCAAAAGTACGTTGTGAATAGTTAGGGATAAAAAATTTTAATTGGTTTTAACCAATACCTCAACATAATTTATGTAGAAATTTACTCTCATGAAGAAGTTTACTAAATGTTTTATTAAATTTATGCTATGGAGTTGTATGCATGCTTCTCCATACATTAATTTTGACATCAAAATTTATACCCTTAAATCTTAAGTCGAATGCTCCTAATTGACGAACACTTGAAATCACCTCGTGATCAAATGAGACTTTTGGGTGATGTTGTCATGGAGAGAAAACCGTTTGTAGAATGAGAATTCTTATGATGGTTTTACGTTACTCTGATTAGATGACTTAATTAAGTTACTCAGTGAAATCTGGAAACTTAATGCATTCAGAAGGGATGAAACATGTTTACAATGCAAAGCGTTTTTTTGGCAATGTAAATCCATTAAATATCTAGAAATTGAAAATTGTTTGTCAATTAGATTGTTCGACAAGTCGCTATGTTGAGTACATTCATTACTAACAGATCAACTGATGTAATGGATTTATGTCAATATAGTTCTAGAATTCAAGGAAATAATATGGTTTTTTACCAGGGTAATTTTATTTTCTTGAAAGTATTTTGTTATCGAAAATACTAATATTTGAACTTATTTCTGTAGAAATGGCTCAACCCGAAAACAATATGACTATAAGTTCGGCGTTCAAATCTTTCTTTAATCGTCCTGAACTTATTGGCCCAAACTTCAATGATTGGTATCGCTCACTAAGAATTGTCTTGAGAGTAGCGGGTACTATCAATATCTTGACTACTCCTTATCCGGAGGATCTTGCTAAAGGAGCATCTGATGCGCAAAGGCTTGAACATGCTGCTAATATTAAGAAGCACTCTGAGGTTGTTGCTTTAATGTTAGGAAAATGGCTCATCCACTTCAACAGAAGTATGAGCTATTTTCACCTAAGCGAATGCTTGACGAGCACAAGGCTATGTTCGAGAAGACGCAAGATGTAGAGATCTACGATTTGGTAGATGCATTGCATAGTTGCGAGCAAGCTCCTAAAAAGTTTGTAAGTGCCCATTATATGGAGATGAGGGGTTATATGGAACAACTCATTGCACTAGGACAACCCTATGATCATAATATGGCTATCAATTTGATCAATAGGTCCCTTAGCAAGGACTTCAATGATTTTGTTCGAAATTCTAATATGCATTGCACGGGAAAGACAGTTAATGATTTGCATGCAATGCTCATTGACTACGAAAAGGGGTTGAAAGACAAGGCAGCTACCGCTACGCCTTTTGTACCATCTATACAAAAGGGTAGAGTGAGTAAGCCAAAACCGCAAGCGAATAAGAAGAAAGGCAAAGGCAAGGGTGATAAGAGCAAACCAGTTGCGACTTATTCAAAACCTAAGCAGAACTTTGTCAAGAGGAATAAATCTCGGAAACATGAGACTTGTCACCATTGCAAGGAAAGTGGTCACTGGAAGAGGAATTGCCCTCTTTACCTCAAAGAATTGCGAGAAATAAAGAAGAAGTCCGAGCCTAGCGCTGAAGCTTCAGGTACTTTATTTGTGATTGAAATTTTCAATTTAACATACAAATTAAATTCTTGGGTGTATGATATGGTATGTGGTATTAACATTTGTAATACGCTGTAGGGTCTAATCTGGAAAGGAAGCTATCCTTTGGGGAACAATTTCTGCAAGTGGGCAATGGTGCACAAGCAGTAGTTCAAGCTATAGGAACATTTAATCCAGTTTTACTGTCGGGTTTAGTACTGAGATTAAATGATTGTAATTATGCACCTACAATTGTTAAGGATGTTATTTTCTTTTCTTGTTTATTAAATGATGGATTTGTTCACACGATTGATAATAACAGAATTTATGTTTGGAAAAATGGTATTTTCTATTTTAATACAATTTCTGTGAATTGTGTATTTGAAATAGACATGCATGATAATGAATCCAAGAACAATAAATACGTGTTTATCATGAGTAAGAAGAGAAAGTTTGACAAGAACTCTTCTTATCTTTGGCATTGTAGACTTGCCCATATTGGGAAGACTCGTATACAAAAGCTTCAACGTGAAGGTGTTTTGGAAAATATCAATGATGAATCATTTGATAAATGTGAGTCTTGTATCTCTGGAAAGATGACCAAGAAACCTTTTAATAGCAATATTGAAAGAGCTACTCATCTACTTAGACTTATATATACTGATGTGTGTGGACCACTTAGACATACGTCAAGGAAATGTGCTAGCTACTTCTTAACATTTACGAATGATTATATCCGTTATGGTTACGTTTATTTACATAAGCATAAACATGAGGTATTTGAAATATTCAAAGTGTGTAAAGCAAAAGTAGAACTGCAATTAGGAAAGAAGATTAAAGCTCTTCGTTCTGATAAAGGTGGTGAATATTTAAGTCAAGAGTTTATAGATTATCTAAGTGAGAATGGAATTGTTCAGCATCTTACTTCTCCCTATACTCCATAACAAAATGGTGTATCTGAAAGGAGAAATCGTACATTATTAGATATGGTGCGATCTATGTTTAATCTTACAACTTTATCTTTATCATTTTGGGATTATGCTCTAGAATTTGTTGCTCGCATTTTAAACATGGTTCCCACAAAGAAGGTCAATAAGACACCATATGAACTATGGCATTGCAAGAAGCCATATTTGTCTTATTTAAAGGTCTGGGGTTGCGAGGCGTATGTGAAACGTGACTCGGGTGACAAACTCCAACAACGATCTGTAAATTGTATCTTTGTAGGATACCCTAAGGAAACTATGGGTTACTACTTTTATTATCCACCTGAGAACAAAATAATTGTTGCTAGGTATGGAGACTTCCTTAAATCTGATCTTTTAAATCAAGAATTCAGTGGGAGAAAATATGATCTAGAAGAGAGTCATATAGATACATTGCCTTCTGAAAACACTAGTGATATAACTCATGTCGAACCAGAAAGTCTGGCGGTTCCATCAGAATTATTTCCTCTGCGTAGATCCGCAAGGATTAAAAACGCAAATAGCAATATATGTCTTAACATAGAGGATGATGATGAGTTAGGGGATCTTGGTTAACCCACTAATTATAAATCCGCCATACTTGATCTTGAAAAGGATAAGTGAATGGTTGTTATAGATGAGGAAATGAAATTCATGAAAGTAAATGATGTTTGGATTCTTATAGAACCACCACCGAATTCTAAAGTAGTGAGACATTAGTGGATATACAAGAAGAAAATCGACATGGATGGAAAAGTACAATCCTATAAAGCTCGCTTAGTAACTAAAGGTTTTACTCAAAATTTTGGTGTAGACTACGAGGAGATATTTTCTCCCGTAGCAGACTTAAGAGCTATTAGGATTCTCATAGCTATAGCAGCATACTATGACTATGAGATATGACAAATGGATGTTAAAACTGCCTTCTTGAACGGTCTCTTAGATGAAGACATCTATATGTGGCATCCAGAAGGGTATGTTGATCCTAAGAATCCAGGACACGTGTGTAAACTTCAAAGGTCCTTATATGGTTTGAAGCAAGCATCACGTCAATGGAATAAACAATTTGATGAAGAAATCAAAAATTTTGGATTTATTCAGAATCGTGATGAGCCATGTGTATATCGTAAAGCTAGTGGGAGTGATGTAGTATTCCTAGTCCTATATGTTGATGACATATCAATCATGGGAAGTAACATTCTAAGACTTAAAGCTATTAAGGATTATCTTGGTAAATGTTTTTCTATGAAGGATTTAGGAGAAGCTGCCTACATTCTGGGAATTAAGATCTATCGAGATAAGAAAAGACGGTTAATTGGTCTAAGTCAAGATGCTTATATAGAAAAGATTTTGAGGAAGTATAATATGCATAATTACAAGAAAGGTTTTCAACCTATAGAAGTTAAGCAATATCTGAGTCATGAGATGGATGCATCAACTCCTGAAGAGGAGGCGTACATGAAGAAGGTGCCTTATGCTTCGGTTGTAGGATCTATAATGTATGTTGTTAGATGCACAAGGCCTGATGTGGGTTTGCTCAGAACTTGGTCAGTAGATACCAACATAATCCAGGGAAGCTCCACTGGACTGCTGTCAAACATATTCTAAATTATTTGAGGAGTACGAAAGATATGTTTTTGGTATTTGGAGGGAAACCAGACACAGGCTTGCATGTTACAGGTTTCTGTGATGCGTCGTGGCAATGTGATAAAGATGATACGAAATCTCAGACGGGTTACGTTTTTGTTATCAATGGAGGAGCAGTTGACAGGAAGAGCAAGAAACAGACAACGATTGCAATGCATGCTACTCAATCTGAGTACATGGCTGCTTCAGAAGCTGCAATGGGAGATGTTTGGATTAGGAAGTTTATTGAAGATCTTGGAGTGATGCCTTCAATTAAAGAACCTATAGATATGTATTGTGACAATTTTGCCACAATAATATTTCCCAATGACCCTGGAGTCATGAAAGGCGCCAGACACTTTATGCGTAGACATCACTATGTACGAGAACAAGTTGAAGCTCGTGAAATCAAATTGATAAAAGTTAACATAGATGATAACGTAGCTGATCCTTTAACTAAGTCTTTGCCTAGACCAATGGTAGTTAAGCATGCCAAAGCGATTGGGCTGCAACTAGCTAGCGAATTCATGCAATAAATCTGTGATTAGTATTTGGATAAAGGATGTTATGAAATATTTATATAATGAAATAAAGATTGGGTTTCGTTTATTTCTATTATTTAATAAGTGTATCCTATTTTACATGTTTTAATCTATGAATAAATGTTATGCAAAATGTCCATTGTCGATTAATAAAATGGGAATATTATTAAATTAAGACAAATGAAAATAGCGATAGAGTATACTTGAAAGTATATTGATCGATTTTGGATGATATTCGATGAATCGAATATAGGACCTATCCCAACTATATGTTTTTACTTTATGGATCTTTGTCATCAAGTAAAATATAAATAGTTATCCTCAAACATGAGATACCAGGAAACTGTTGTGAATCTAGTACATTTCTATGGAATAATCTAACGCTAAACATAACTGGTAGCTATAAGGATTACTTTCGGAAGTGTTGCAAAATTTATAAGTTTTGCTCGTAGTCAATATGGAATTTATTTCCTCCAATTTCGTTTTGGAGTTTAATACAGTTGGGCGCCTCGTGGGATTAGTAAGATGTTTGTGTGGCCACATCCAAATTTGTTTTGGTAATCTTGCTGAATTTGTGAACGAGAAACAGAATGGTTAATGAAAGGAATGACTGAGGTCCATATCCTTATTAACGTTGTATTAGAAATAAAAAGATAATAATAACGATGTAGAATCGTTAAAAGGTATTGTTCAGGAGACCTTACTCGAGTTGTACTAGTGACATTGCTAAGTGTAACTAGATGCTAGCCAATGTAATCACGATATTCGAAATATGTCCAAGTGGGAGCTGTTAGTTTATGGACTTATATTTAATAGTCGTTTGATAGGATCGAACTCGATATTACGGGATTGCACACAATACGTAAAGAGTTAATTTAATTAATAAATATATTTATTGTATTTATTAATTTATTTAATAAATATATTAATGTATTTATTAATTTAACCGAGCAAGTAACTATATAACTTTAACGATCGTTAATTAATTAATAGTTAAGTATTAACGAATGTTAAATAAATATATAGAATGTATAACTAAAATGAAAGAAGTTTGGAAGTTACCGGAACACCCCTAAGGGGTGTTGGTCGGTCGGTTATGGGCTCCAATGGGGGGGGGGGGGGGGGGGGCAAAAGCTGCCTTTTATTTATCTTGGGCTATAAGGTGTTTAGGCCTATAAATACACATCCCTATCCCTCATAATTAACACAACAATATTTCTTCCCTCTTCTTTATTTTGAAATCCTACTTGCGACCTTGGGTACCTGCCGTTTGGGAACATGGAAAAGTAGACGGCTGAGCATAACGCTCAGTGCACGGATATACAATAAAGCATGAAAAACATAGCATATGAAAGCATAATAAGAGCATAAAGCATGAATAGCAACGGAAATGAATAAGTCCTAGGAAAAACCTAGGCATGTAACATGCTTTACTGATTTTAGTTCTAAAAATATAGCTTATGTTTACTTGTAAAATCTGTATTAGTTTACTGTTCCAGAATAGCCAATATAGGTCATGAGGTCAACAACGTACATGAATACATAGAGGGGTGACCTCGTCATGCAATTAGAGGGGATGCCTCTAATTATACTGGTCTGGGTAGGAGGGATCAGCTCCTTGTGAAGGATGCAAGGCACACACCACATTCACCATGAAATCCTAACTAAACATGTAACTAGGATGCACCCATACGCCCCACATGATATCATAATAAATATAATGGCCAAATAACTGAAAGAGACGCCACGAGCTATCACTCCGCCGTGGTGAAGTCATAACACTAGTACCTCTAGTTTTATGGTTATGGTACCTCCATAACTAGGTGAAAATGGTCATGCATGTATATGGCTAAGGTAACTAATAAAACATAAGCATTAAAATCTATAACTAGTGGGAAAACAGTTGGCTGCATACAGGAAATCCTAATAAAGGAACAGATTGTCCTTACTAAAGGACGGGAATCCGTACCATATGTCTAGTAGAAGCTAACAAAACGATGAAGAACTATTCCGCCTTGACGGCTAATACAACATAATAAATATGGACGTGTATGAGTTGTCTGAATTACATGTGTTTTACTATTTACTGTCATGTTTTACTATTTACTGTGTTATTAGTTTGTTACACGTATTAGCTTGTTACACGTATTCTGTCATGTTTTACTATTTACTGTGTTAACTATAGTTATTCTGATGTTCTGTTATATATTATTCATGTATTAGTGTATTATAATACTTGTATTCTAATACTGAGTAAGTTTCTAAAAATAGCAGGTTTTCATAAATAGTAAATTTCCAAAAATAGTAAGTTTTCATAATTAGAAATAAGCTGGATTATAAATATTAATTAAAGTTTAATTTGCACAATACAAGTCATGGTTTATAGCTTATAAATTAAATAACTGGTTCATTTAATTAAACTATACGTTATATGAAATTTAATTAAAATACATGTTTTAATTAAATCACTAGTTAAAATACCTTGGGTTATACATTAATTAATTAAATAAATTAATTAGCCTAAATTTTAATATAACATGACTAATAAAAAATAGTTTTTATAAAAAGCCGAATCCCGAGCCCGTGTTCTATATAAGCCGAACCAAATAAGATATACAAAACTCCCACCGAGACCTTGGAGGGGTCTCGGTTGACACAATTAAACTAACCAACATGCAAAACAAACCCCGACCTAGTGTCGGGGTTTCTTTGGTATCGGGTCCGAACAAAAAAAACCAACCGAGCCCCATTGGGGGTCTCGGTGGTGCCTCGGTGCACACAAACCAAACCAAACACAAACCTAAACATACCCCGACTTAAAGTCGGGGTTTCTTGCTGCGTCTGAGCCAAACCCAACCAAGCTGAGAGTCATGAGACTCTCGGTGGTGGTGATAAACTCAAGTCGAGCCCCTGTGGGGTCTCGGTTGTCTCGGTCGAACAACAACCCACACAAACCAAACCCAAAACCATGATTTAATTAATCTTATACATGTTTTATTCTTGTTCTTGTTTATTATCAAAAGAATTAAAAAGAAAAGAAAAAGGATTTGATTATACCAATGCGTGTATAACGAAGAGATCATCACGAATAAATAACAAGTAACAAAAATCGTCCGGTTCTCCCCTTTTCTTTGATGTGGCCGGTGACAATAGGCACAAAAGGAGGCAAGGAAAGCTTTTTCTAAAAACCTAAAATTATGTTTATGATTTCATGTGTTTTACTTTACATGTATTTTAACTTGGGCCATGGGCCAAAGCCCATCCCTTCCTTTCTTTCTTTTGTAGCCGCGGCATCAAGGGAGCCCACGGGGTAAACCCGTAGCTTTTTCATGTTAAAATAATTATCGTGTATGTTCGTGTTCTAATATTCATGAATTTAGTATTCGTGATCGAGTCACATTTAAAATATTTATGATTGTTCGTTATTTAATGTCGTGACACGTGTATTAATATTATAAATGGAAAGTTTAAATTTTATCGCGTTTTCATGTGTGTATTGTTCATGTGTACTGTTCATAGGATTTTAATGCGGGTTTTACATAAGTTTAGTTCTTGTAGGCATGCTAGATTTCATAAGAAAAAGTAATACAATTATAATATTCTAAATTGAATTTAAAATTTACAAGAAAGGATAGAGCGTATACTAGCAACTACTATTTACTGATCATGTAAACTGGTTAAACTTCATTTTGTCCCACATAGACAAGTGGAGACATAGTTACATAGGTTTTGTGATTTAAAATTGCTTATAACTTGTCACTTTTTATTCTCAAGAATTAAATGATTTGTGTCTTATTACTCATTTTAATAGCTTGTTTATATATATTTTGTGATTTTGTTTTAATGCATTAACTCATGGACCTACGGGTAACTAATATCCACTAGTATAGGTATGGGTAGAAATTTATACCCACTAGTGGGTGACGAGTGGGTGATGGGTTTTAAAAAATCTATGTGGATGAGTGACGGGTTTGATATACCCGTACTCATTACCCACGGGTGCCATCCCTAGTCATATATGGTCATAAAAATGATAGTATCTTGTATCCAGATCTACATACCAATTCACTTGTCTTAACATTGTAAGGGTTCGAATCGAAATGTTTCGTTCATCAAAAATTCGCAGATGTTGCACGAAAGTTGAGTAAACGATGGGAGTTGATGGCGGACTTGGTGGTGGTGAAGTTAAAAGGAAAATTGATTAGGCTTTTATGATATTTATCTTGAGATATTAATAAAGATAAAACAAAAAGGATGGTATACAGTTTTTTATGATATTGATGAGGAAAATATTACGGTGGTGTCGATTGTGTTGTGGTGGTGATTAGGTGATGGTGATTAGGTGAATGTGGTGGATGATTGATGGTCATAAAAGAATAAAGAGAGATAAAAAGAGTACATTATATGATTTTTGTTTAGAAAAAGAATAAAATAGATACATAAATAAACAGTACAGTGTAAGAAAAGAGAGGCAAAATGACACTTAGTTAGAGCCGTTGGAGGAAGGGATCAACACTACATAACATTTCTCACTTAAGAGCGGTAGAAAAAATTATAAAAAAATGTTTCGTACATATGTTTAAAAATAATAATATTGAGTTTTTTATTTAAACCTGCATATATATAAATTTTGTACATGTATTTTTATTATTTGAAGTTACATACTTTTTTTTAAATTTATACATTTTATTTGAAAAAAATCAAATTTTAATTAATGGTCGTTAATATAAAGGACTAACGTTGTAATAAAAAAATTAAATTATCGTTAGGGTACCCACAGTGTACAAAATCATAAAATTTAATGATAATATAGGAAAAAAATGGATACAAACGGTAAAAAATGACAAGTTAAATGCATTTTTAAGTTATTAGCTCTATTATAAAATGCTCGTCTAAAATGTTTTCTAAGTTTTTGATTTCTTGTAATTTACTGGCAAGTCAAAGCCTAACTATACCGCTTTTAAAACATTGACATAGCAAAATAACGAACGTTCTTTAATTTAGGCGGTGTTTGGTTTGGCTTATATAATGTAAGCCTATTTCCGCTTATATAACATAAGCTTCAACTTTGTGGCTTATTTGGAGGTTTATGATCTTCTGTAAGTTTATTATATCATGATAAACTCATATAAGCCTCCAAGTCTCAAAATAAGCCACAGGTCTTAAATTATATAAGCCGAAAATAAGCCATATGGCTTATATTTCATAAAAAAATTTAAGTTTATAGGTGACTTATGGGCTTATATAAGTTAATTATATACTAACAAACTTAGATAAGCCTATATATCTACAAATAAGCCATAAAATGAGGTTTATGTCATATAAACCGAAATAGACTTATATTATATAAGCTAAAACAAACAAACCCTTAGTGGTTTATGTTGAAATTGTAATTCAAAGCTTTATTTGCTTGTATATTGTAATGTAACATCTCATTTACTAATTAGCAAATCAGTGTGACGATAAGCCGCCAAGCATTTGCCATTTTACTAAACCACGACGGTTTTATCTTCTTCGCTTGCTGCCATTTTAATTATTTTCTCATCTAATAAAGTAATTGTACTTTAATACAAATTCGTGGCTCTGGCTCTACATAGAGGTACGTACAATTAGGGCTGAGCAACATGTCCGAATCGGACCGAACCGATGACCGAAATGGTCCAAAACCCCGAAATAAGACCGGACGGTTTGGTTCGATCTTCAATTCGATCTGATCCTATTAAGCATAATCGTCGGGTTTTTGGTAAGACCAAACCGAAGACCGTAATGATTCAAAACCCTGGACAAAGGACCGGACCGAAATTATCCGATCCAGATTTCTGGTCCGGTTTTCCGGTCCAGTCAGGATCGTCGATGCTCAAATGTTAATCGATTATGAGTCAAAAGATTCCACCAGCCCAGATATTCACATGGTATTATAATTGGGCCTACTCATTTTCTAAAATTTGTATTTTCCTCTAGTAAACTTTTTATCCGTTGTTACAATTTTTTTTTATCAGTTTCTGTTTTCTATTTTCGAACATTTTGTTTCATAATTTTAAAAATAAAAATAAAATTAACAAAATATGTGGTTGGTTTACGTTAAATTGAGATTTTTTTTATCTAGATAGTCCTTAACTCCAAAAGCCTTACCATATACCCTTCAAGTTGATAACTCGATCATATAATAAGGACCATTGATGTAAATTACTATTTGACGTTCGTTTGATTAAGGGACTGTGTGTTAAAGGTTTTGGAGTTGGGGTCTATTTAGGTTGAACAAAAGTCAAGGTACCATTTTGGTGTTATTTTTTCTATCAGTCAACTCTTTTTTATTATATAGATGTTGTATCTCGCAAAACTACTTATGCATTTTTTAGTTTTTTACTCTCGGTACGAACTAAAATTAAATGCATATTATTTGCAGTGTTACGTTTGCCATGCAAAATTTAGAAAGATGGAGACATTTCTTTTATTCCACAGAAAATAACTTAAAACTGAACTGGTTGTTGAACTGGCAAGCCAGGGGTCATTGTTATTGTTGTACATGAATACTTGAACCAAGCTATATACTCCGATGCAAGGGTGTGCTTAAGAGATATGATCCTTCAGGCACTTTTTAATGGGAAATGATGAGTGGTTAATGCTTGAATTTAATAACGCAAGGAGGGATGTTCTGCCCTAAAGCCTGTTACGACACTAGGCACCTCCTCAAGCATACTTATCTCAATACATAGTTGAGTTGTAAAATGTTGCGGCATCTGAACCACCAGCACTATATAAACCTCGTTGATGGTTAGGGATGAAATTACTCAAAAAGGAAAAAACGACCACAATACTTAGCTTTGGTGGGACGGTGTTGGGGGTGAAGCCATCACACGTGGTGACAGCTTTTAGCTCGAGGGGACCTAATATAGTCACATTAGAAATATTGAAGCCATATGTGATGATCATGGTAATGGTAACTGTTTTTAGGTGTTTTTCTTGTTTGTTCACATGTTTTTGGGTAACATTCTAAAACTACATGTATACATTTGCTTTTAAGTTTTATGATTAGATTTATTTTTGTCCCACATAGACACAAAGTAAGAGTAGTGTAACCTTTATAAGCCAGATTTTGATTATATGCTTTAATAACTGCGCAACACGACCAAATCAGAGCAAATTTGATAATGTGGATGCAAATTTGTTAATTATTAAAAATAAAAATAAAATGATTTATTTTAGAAAAGCGGGTTAACCTGTGTCGACCCGAATTAAGATATACAAATTAACAGTCAACTAATTTTTCACAATTTGTAACATTGTACTGCTTATTCACAATTTGGCTTCAAACATCTAATGATATGAATTTATTAGAAAATAGAATAGATAAAAATATTATTACCAAACCATACTGGCTTCCTCTATTTTCCTCTATTTTCCTCTTTCTCCTTGTTGCAAATCTTTAAAATGAGTATATTTATGGAAAGTAGGACTTCAAAACCGTAATTGTTAGGTAATAAACGACTGAACAGAAATTTCATCAAAAATAGCAAACGAGATCTTGTCAGTAACCAATTCGCCCTCGTCAACGTGACTACTTACTGAATAAGCTAACATCCTCAGCCGTTTCTCAGCCTATCGAAATTGAATATCGATACAATAGGGGGAACATATACAACTGAGTCTCGGCCTCTCGAAATCGAATAACTTCTGGTGTTGGCAATATTGAATTAGATAACATCCTCAGCCGATTCTCAGCCTCTCGAAATTGAATATCTTCAGGTGTTGGCGATACATTAGGTAACATATACAACTGATTCTCAGCATCTCGAAATCGAATAACTTCAGGTGTTGGCAATATTGAATTAGATAACATGATCAGCCGTTTCTCAGCCTCTCGAAATTAAATATCTTCAGGTGTTGGCGATACATTAGGTAACATATACAACTGATTCTCGGCCTCTCGAAATCGAATAACTTCAGGTCTTGGAAATATTGAATTAGATAACATATACAACTGATTCTCAACCGAAATATCTTGATTTTCAAGATCCATCATTGCAAAAGTGAAACAAGAAGATAAAACAAAATTACGAACCATGTAACCCTAACCCTTAGATGGAGAGAAAACGAGTGTTGTCGGCATATTTGGCCCATTGGCTTCATTCGATTGCTATACTTTAATATGGAACAAACATCAAACCCGATTAATAAAGTATTCAACTATTTTTTCATAATTTGCATAAAAGGTTTTCAACATATTTGGCATTAGAAGACAATGCAAGAACATACCAAAATACTCTTCAAATTAACAGTCAACTGATATAATTTTGGTTATATGACCAAACTCGTAAAAAGTCGAAATCAAAGGAAGAAATCCGACATAACTAAAACCCGCAACACCCGACAAACCGAATGACGATTTAAGCAACCAACTCTAAATAAAAGGGCATTAAAACTATCGTTGCAAAATTAAACAAGCGAAGCAACATGTGACTTTTCAAAACTTGAGTAAATTGTGAAATATGCTAAAACCACAAACATTAACAAGAAATAAAAAAAAGTGTGCAGAGGACTAATTTAGACCAAAACTACAAACCGAGAACCAGACCGAAGGCATAATGGTTTGTCGTATGTTAGACCGGACTTGAAGATGGACCGAACATGATATAAAATGTGGACTGAAGACCAGATCAAAATAGTTATGGTTCAGTCTAATTGGTTCGGTTTGGGCTAATTTGTCGTTTTGGTCCGTTATGCTCACCCTCTAATCGTGTGTGTTAATAAGTTGGGGACTATGAAGGTTGGAAAAAAAAGTCAGATCATCTAATCACGTACGTCAATGCAAATATGCAGGGGCGGACCAAGAACACTAACCTACCAGGTGCACAATTTTTTTTACGTAACACACATATTTGACATCGGATTCATTTTGAATAAATCCGTATTTTTAGCAAAAATTTCCACTACGTAACAAATTGCCATCGGGTTCCCGTGAACCCCCGAAACCTCCCTCGGTCAACCCCTCCAAATATGAGTTTGTAACACACAATTTGAGCATGTACCGTACACGACCTTCATTTTTTGGGGCCTCCGACTTATAAAACATTTATTCATTTTGAGTGAAAAGTATAAAATTTGTTAAAAAAGAAGAAGCTTATTTTGAAGCTGGGTGCTATACAGGTCGGAAGAAAGTCAAAATAATGAATTACAGTATAAGTTTTTTGGAGGACCGAACGTGAGATAAAATGTGGATTGAGAGGATCATATCGAAATAGTTTTGGTCCGGTCTGATTGGTTCGATTCAAGCTAATTTCTCGGTTTGGTCCGTTATGCTTACCCTTTAACCGTGTGTGTTACTGTCTTAAGAGTTTTAAAGACTATAAGGGGTCCGAAAAATGTCAAATGACCACTCATGTAACTTATTAATAAAATGATGAATTGTTAGATCGTGCAAACAAATATTTTAAATTCGTAATAAAACTTTAACCATTTGCAGTTTTTGTAAAAATTCAAAACTAAAAACTTTAATAATTTGGCTCTATATATAGTTGCGTATTTGAACAAAAGTACCAGCGTAAGTAAATCACTTACAATTTCGGCACAACTTCAGCTCAATTATCTCAGACATCATCAATGGCGTTTCCTGGTCTTGCTGCATCTATTCTGCTTTTTAGCTTAGCAGCATCTTGCTACGGTGTGACCTTCTCCTCCTCCAGAGGACCCTTTCAGTTGATGTAGGCCACACTATGTTTTGCACCGTTTAGTCAAAAGGAACGAAAGTGGAGGGAAACATTGGATATTTTGAAAAGGGATAAAACTTGTTCAAAGAACACAGTCACATGGACTATCCAGAAAGATGGACTATCGAGAAATGAAAGATGTGGACACTGGATGATATTTTGTGAGGGATTATGCTTTCAACGAACCAATGCCGAGGTAGCTTATGGTCAGGAACACAAATACTGAGAAAAGTAGAAATTTGTTTCATGTCCAAGGAATCACAGGTAACATATACAACTGATTCTCGGTTTCTCGAAATCGAATAACTTCAGGTGTTGGCAATATTGAATTAGATAACATATACAACTGATTCTCAACCGAAATATCTTCAATTTCAAGATCCACCATTGCAAAAGTGAAACAAGAAGATCAAATACAATACGAAGCGTATGTAACCCTAACCCTAAGATGGAGAGAAAACTAGTGTTGTCGGCAGGGGCGGACCTATTTGTTATGTCCGGGGTGGCAGCGCCCCCCATAGCTTGATCAAAAAGACACGATTACAGTGTATTTTTTCTTTGATTTTGACAGTTTTTTGTAAATGCCCCCCATCGGAAACGCAAATTGCCCCCCACTCACACATTGAAATCCAACTTTTGACTCTCTAAAACCTAAAAATCCTACATTTTTAAGTTAAAATATTCGATTTTTTATTCGGATTCTAGCTTTTTTTTCTATACTATTGCCAAAAAAATTTTTTGCCCCCCACTGTCCAATTTTCTGCGTCCGCCACTGGTTGTCGGCACAGCCCATCAAGATTGATATACTTTAATATTAGGCCCATACCATACTAATCAATCCTAATAATGAAAGTTCAAATTTTAAATCAGTAAAAAATTTACATCAGTAAAAATTGATGAACAAACCGGATTGAGATCTTGCATATAATGTTTCTTAAATATATTTTAAATCAGTAAAAACTATTCAACTAATTTTTCACAATTTGTATAAAAGGTTTTCAACATATTTGCCATTAGAAGACAATACAACAACATACCAAAATACTCTTCATATTAACAGTCAACTGATATAATTTTGGTTATATGATCAAACTCGTAAAAAGTCGAAATCGAAGGAAGAAATCCGAGATAACTAAAACCCGCAACACCCGACAAACCAAAGGACGATTTAAGCAACCAACTCTTAATAAAAGGGCATTAAAACTGTCGTTGCAAAATTAGACAAGCAAGCAAAATGTGACTTTTCAAAACTTGGAGAAAATTGTGAAATATGCTAAAGCCACAAACATTAACCAGAAATAAAAAAGTGTGTAGAGGACTAATTTAGACCAAAACTACAGACCCAGAACCAGACCGAAGGCATAATGGTCTGTCGTACGTAAGACCGGACTTGACGGTGGACCGAACATGATATAAAATGTGGACCGAAGACCAGATCGAAACAATTTTGGTTCAGTCTGATTGGTTCGGTTCTCGGGCTAATTTCTCGTTTTGGTCCGTAATGCTTACCCTCTAATCGTGTGTGTTAATAAGTTGGGGACTATGAAGGTTGGAAAAAAAAGTCAGATGACTAATCACGTACGTCAATGCAAATATCAAGGGGCGGACCCAGAACACTAAACTATCAGGTGCACAATTTTTTTTACGTAACACACATATTTGGCATCGGATTCATTTTGAATAAATCGATATTTGAATAAATCGATATTTTTACGTAACACACATACTAACAACTACTAACTACATGGTGGAAAGAGGTGTGTTGTATTATAATTGTCGTTTTCTTACATTTTACTCTGTTGACGTATGGATTTCATGTTCTTAATAGATTTCATTTTACATAAGGCTTGATTACTGATCATATGCTTGATTATGGTGGTAACACAACAGATTTGCGTTTGGATGTTTGTTATGGTTCATATGTTGTATGATCATGGTAACTGGTTTTCTAGGTGTTTTTGTTGTTACATTGTTCACAGGTTTTTAAGCAACATCCAAAACTACATGTTATGCATTTCTTTTCAAGTTTTATAGTTAAATTTCATTTTGTCCCATATGGATAGAAAATGAAAGTATTGCAACCTTTATATATCAAATTTCGAGTAGATAGCTTAACTAGAAAACTATCAGAAATAAACAACTAACCAAAATTAGTTGGTTGTTTCTTGGGTTGTTTTAGTTTTCGTGTGCTCATATTGGACTACACCATGAAATTTAGGGACTCGTTGAAGTTGAAATATCCTTCATTATCTATTGTTTTTCGGAAATGAAGAGTAGTGAGATACACTCGTAGGTTGACAAACGTCTAGTCAGCAGGAGACCAGTGACGGAGCCAGAATTGTTGACTCGGGTTGGCCAAAAAAGAAAGAAAAAAAAAAAACTTTAAAAAACAATATGCTCTGTAGTTCGGGAGTACTGTAGCAAAGGATAATCCAAATACCATTTAGCATGAAATGGGTATTTTTGTAGCATGAGTTGATGAGGTCTACAATTCAAGTAAGCTCGTCGAATCTGATCCCTTTTACTAACTAGATACCTCCATATTGCTTGACGATTTGTAAGATCGAATACACAACTGAAATCAGTGCATGATTCTTGTCAGTTGTCACATATATTAATCACAATGTTATCACAAACTGGGAGTTATTTTTCAATGATAATGTTGTTAAAAGATTATTGTTAAATGTTAATAATATCTAAGAAATAAACAATTAACCACTAAAGTGTTAAAACTTAAACAAATTTTCATATTTAAGACTAGTAAAACAAAATAATTAAAGAGAGTCAAAGAGTTGCATGCTGGTCATTTGAAAACAAATTAATACAGTGGTTTAAACATATGAAGTAGTGATTGGCGGATGTAAAATCGGGAAGTGCAGTAACTTATCAATTTTTATTTAATTTGTTTTTTTTATCATTGGTGATACAAATTTCGAATGGTTATGATTACTACACGTTTCTACTAATAATTAATTGGGCTGAGTAATCGATTTTGGGTGGGCCAATTCAAGTTTACCATACAAAATACACTGCAATACATCTAAACTAGTACAGTACACTTGGAGACTTAGGGTTGGTTTTGGCCCACCCCAAACACAACGTAGCTCCGTCTCTGCAGGAGACGCGTGTATGATGTGGGAGTGGAAGGCCGGGAGCACCTGAAGGACTTGATGTTAATGTGAAACCGAAAAGTGGGAGATACGTTGCGATATACAGGATGATGCATTTCGGTCTATAACTTGGAAAAACGTTGAAAATCAAGGGCCCTGTTGCTTTTACTTGGGAACAAAATGTAAAGACTATATGCTTAGACAACTAAGTTAATTTGGAAAACTATAAAATAGCTCAGTTAATGTTAACCAAAGAGGACACTTAAAACTTGGAGCCTCGATACGAGTCTAAGTTATTTGTAAGAAAGCTCGAGATTAGATTCGGAAAAAGTGCGAACTGTTCGAGAAAAAATCAGCTGGAGGCCGAGCTTGAGTCTAAGTTTCGGCTCATATAATAATCAAGCTCGAGCTCTATTCATAAAGATCGCGAGTCTAAACGAGTCCAATAAATATATACTTGTATATACTATTTATACTTATAATTTTTTATAAACGAGGTTGAAAATGGTAAAAAAAAACTCGAGCCTTGTGAAATTAACAAGTAGAACTCTATTTCAACTCTGCTTCCTTCAACATATCATATATGCCGAGCTCTAGTTTTTACAGACTTGAACTCAACTTTCCACTCTTGGTAGAGGTGAATAAATGAAGTTAACATGAGATGCTCAAGTGTTCGTGTTGAAAATTGAGTTAAACTTTAGGGTTTGTTTAGTAAATTTGTTTGGCTTGTCAAACAAGTTTTGTTATTTTTGGCATGTCTTAATTTGGTATGTTTTGAGTCATTGGTTCTCTATAAATAGAGGCCAATGTCAGTAGTTTTCATTGTAATTTTTGAATTGTAATTTAGGGTATTGATAAAAGCTTCCGCTTCGTTTGTTCGATCTTGTTTGTTCGTTTGATTTATCCAACAAGTGGTATCAGAGCTAGATCGATTTGTAAAGATGAAGAAAAAGAAGAAGAAAAAAAAGGTTATGTCTTGTTTTGGTTTTGATAATTCGATTGTGTCTGGGTTTGAATTCGTTTGTCGATTCTTTTGTTTATCATTCTTAGACGTTTCCGATTGTTCGAATTAGTAATTGGATTTGCTAAGTTTTGATTGGCTCATCTTTTGTAAGTGGATCGGTGAATTATATGTGCATGGCAATTTGGGCTCATTCGTTTAGTTGGTCAACTTTGGTATATACATTTAGGTTTGGTTAATAAATCAAGGTGGATGTATTAGATTTGTTTGAGCAAGAATTAATGGGTCGGTAGATGGTTGTTGTTTCTGAAACATGAAAGTTAGGTTTGGGCTTTTGTTAGAATTGGGATTTTAACAATTCGTTTGATATTTTGGAAAGGCAATTCGTACTGATATTAGTATTTGAACATTTTGTACTTATTGATTTGGGAATCGTCGATTACAGTAGAGTAACTATTAGGAATTCGAGGATTGATTTGTCGTTAGAAAACTTGATAAGCATCGGGTCGTTAAGAATTTGTTAGTTTCGAAAATTTGGGGATCTTCTTTCGTTGGGTTTTGTGAAGTTAATTGCTCGAATTTGATAGTCTTTGGTGGAGATCGTTTGGGGTGATTTGTTTGTTTGGTTGATCTTTTTTAGATTCGATCATTTGTTTGGGTAACCATTTTTAGGTTCGGTCGTTTGTTTGTTTGGATCGTTTTTCAGGTTCAATCATTCGTTTGTTTGTTTGGATCGTTTATTCGATCATTTGTTTGTTTGTTTGGATCGTTTATTCGATCATTTGTTTGTTTGTTTGGACCATAAATCTTATTTCATAAGTGGGTCACTCGTATTATTCGGATCATATTTTGGGCATTTGAATTTGTGCCCGTCCGTCAAATTATTTATTAATTTGAATTTGTTTGATACGGATAATACATTTGTTCGTTTGTTTGAATTGGCTAATTGTCTAGCCCGAACCGAACCATAACATATTAAGAGTTATTCTTTCGTTTGTTTGAATAACATATTAAGAGTTATTCGTTCGCTCGTTTGGTTGAATAACATATTAAGAGTTATTCGTTCGTTTGTGGAATAACATATCAAGAGTTATTCGTTCGTCCGTCTAGAATTCCGAATTAAGAGGGAATGTTCGTTTGGTTTGAAGCTTCGAATAGAATTGAAGTCGCGGTGGAGATTCTTCGAAAAGTGACTTAAACTCTCAAGAGGCGTTTGAAATTTGGTATTCGGATATTTGAATTTGAAGACCAAGATTCGTTTGTTTTGAAGTTTCGTATGAAGTTGAACTCACGGTGGAGATTGTTGAAAAGTGAGTTAAACTTTAGCGTTTGTTTAGTAAATTTGTTTGGCTTGTGAAACAAGTTTTGTTATTTTTTGCATGTCTTAATTTGGTATGTTTTGAGTCATTGGTTCTCTATAAATAGAGGTCAATGTCAGTAGTTTTCATTGTAGTTTTTGAATTGTAATTTAGGGTATTGAATAAAAGCTTACGCTTTGTTTGTTCGATCTTGTTTGTTCGTTTGATTTATCCAACAGTTCGGATTTCAGATTACTTAGTAAGAAAAAACAAATTATTAGTTGATTAAAGTGATTTCAACTTAATTGGTGGATTTATTTACATGATAACTTTATAATCGTTAAGTGTGTTAGTCATATACATCAACTAATAATTTGTTTTTTCATACAAAGTAATCTACCAAGTTTGATTTAAATTCATTTGGATACTAAATTTTATTTGGTTATCAAATGACTAATCTCCATTTTTCATCTCCATTTTAATTTAATAGATAAGATTAAAGACAAAAGTAATTTTTCTCTTTTTTTCTAAACATTAATATCTTTTAAACCGTCAATCGTTATGCAAAAAAAATATACAATTATGACGGTCATTTAATTATCTTTCTATAAATATGTTATATGCATGGTTATAAATAGCGTAAAGCGTGGCGTGACGGCATGTCCAAGTTACATGCTTTAGCGGCTAAGGCGAAGCTATTGCGTTTTTAAGGCGTGACTTATGGCGGCGTACCATCTAAATTTATGTATGTATTTTATAATATTTCCGTATTATCTTTATATTTATTTCACAATAAGTGTTGTACATAATAAATAAAGTTAGAAAACTCTCCTTACATGTAATAATAATCATTTTTTGGAGTTGAATTCAAAAAATTACCGCACCTGATGTCGTAGCGTGGCTTGACCTATTGCGTTGCGTGGAGGTCGCGCCTCAAGATTTAGCGCGCCTTAGCGGGCTATTTAGAACCATGGTTATATGACTTTCGACAATTTTTTTTCTTCGTTTTTTCACGTTTTTTTTCAGTAGTCGAAAACTATCATATATGATATTAAATATCATATATGATAGAAACACTAGTTTCGTATATGATATAACTTATCATATATGATATAAACTAATATCATATAATATGATTCAAATAGTAATTCGTACCAAAGACCTTCTGGTCTAGCGGTATGGAGGTTTTTCTCTTGCGTGTGTAAAAGGAAGGGTGTCATTGTCTTACGGACTCGACCCAACCTGGTTGTGTGGGCTCGCTACGCATTCTGGGCTAGGGGCCATGTAGCCACAATTTTAAAAACGAAAAAACCAACAATTTTTTTTCTACAAAAGAATATCATAGTTTATATCCGTAGAAAGTTAATTAAATACTCGTTGGTATATCTTTTTTCGTTTAACATTTAACGGTTTAAGAGATATTTAAATTATAAAAATTAGTGAAATAATTAAATATTTTAATATTATCCATTAGATGAGTAAAGATTGATGGTGGAGATGAGTCTCTTGGTATCCAAAAAATAACTCTTCTAAATAAATTTATTTTTAAAAAAAAAACTTTTGTAACAACTTTTGAAACATTTTTTTAACAACTATGGAAAAAAAAGTTATTTTTAAAAAATATTTTTTTATCTATTAATTTTTATCATGATTTAATTTCACAATATTTTTGAAATTTCATTCTCTTATGTTTATTAGCTTTAATAAGTGTTTTAGCTATTCGGAATGTGTTTCGGCAGCTATAAGCCTATTAGTGTTTTTATGAATTGTTTGAATATTTTGTGCGAGTTTGCATTACTTGGTGATCAATTCGGATAGGATACTGCTTTTTCGAATGTTTTTTAAAGAAAATCTGAAAAACATGCATAACACAGTAGTATGCACAAAATCTTTTCTATTTGGAGAATCATGACCACTGCCTATACAATGGGCAACACCGACACGTCTCTACGTGACGCAGCAAGAGGTCAACTTTCAACTCCTTTTCCCCATGGAGCAGGTGACCTTGACCCACACAAGGCGATCTTAGGGTTTGTTTATGATATATCAACAAGTGAGTACATTGTGTTCCTGTGCTCATTGGACTACACCATGAAGCAAGTACAAGGTATATAGTAAACTGCGCAGATGTCAACTGTACCGGGAAAGTAATGGACTCATCGTTGGGAACAAAATGAATAGACCATCATGCTTTGTCAAACCAAGTTAATTTGAAAAAGTATAAAATGTTAATCGAATATGAGTAAAATGTTCGAGGTATTGGAATCCATTTTGATATCTGTAAGTTTGAAAGGTAAAAACATGCAATAAAGATGATAAATATAATTGGTTAAAAGCAGTTAAAAATGAAATACCTACGGAAATATAAAGAGGAAGGATGGAATAATAAAAGTAAATTACACAAAAGGTCTTTGCGGTTTGCGTTAGCTTGGGTTTTTTCCGACCTAGATAGCCCTCAACTCCAAAACCCTTAGCACACACAAATTAACCAAATTAACGGACGTGGATGCATGGGACTGTGACGGGTGGTGAGGTGGTGGTGTATGGTTTAAGAATTTTGTGGCGATTACCCGTAGCATATTTTGGATGGTGATGGGTATTGAGATGATGGTGTACAAGAGAGCACGAGACATATATTAGCTCTATAAGCTATGGTGCTCTACAAGGAAACAACATGTCATGCTTACAAAGAGGTGCGTCGTATTATAATTGCTAGTGAGGTAGTCATGCTAATCTGTATTAGTGGTTTGCATTACTATTACTCGTCGCCAACACTTTATTTTGTTGTTGAACTAGCGTACTAACGTCGTATTAAAATTGCTAGCCAGGTAGTCAAGCTAATCCGATTACGGGTAGCATATTTGTTTTTTACTTTTTATTTTAAATTTCATTCTTAATGAATTTCATTTCACATAAGGCTCGATTTACGGATTGTATGGTTGGCTACCATTTTAGAACGTCAGTTTGTGCTTAAATATTCGTTATTGTGTTTGAGTTGTGATGATCATGTTAACCGGTTTCTTTTGTGTTTTTCATGTTACAACGTTAACTTGTTTTTATGTAACATTCTAAAACTACATGTTACAATATGCATTGATTTCAATTTTTGATTATGATTAATTTTTATTTTGTCCCACATGGTTTGAAAGTGATAATAGTGCAACCTTTATAAGTTAAATTTCGTGAAAATAGTATAACAAAGCAAGGAATGCTATAAGCAAAAGTGGTTGCTTTGTCGTTGGTTGCTTTTGTTTTTTTCGGTTTTCACGTGGGAGCGAATTTTGTTACATATGTAGATTTTAAATGTTGTGGATGTATTTATATACACGGTTAAGTTCATATTTTTTTACTGTAGTTTTTTAATGTTTGTGTTCGTAAAAATAATCGTGTAAAACGTCATTCTATTCTTACGGCCTTCTTAATTTTATTGAAGACAAATATATAAAGGTATTATGTGAAGTTCAAATGAAACAAGTTTTCAACAAGGGCAAAGCTATAGTAACCCGCCAAGGCATCAATTGAGGAAATTTAAAAACTCGGGTCAGTTGAACTACCATCGTTCTCTATTGTTTTTGGATATCCATAGTAGTGAGATACACTCGTAGATTGACTAACGTTGGGTCAGCAGGAGATGTAGGTAAAACCCCACAGTTTCATAGTTCAAAGTTTTCTTGGTTCCTTTTTGTCGATAAAAGGGATGGGCTTGTGAAAATTCGGCATTTAGGTTGGAACCTATGTTTGGAAAACTAAACGAGTTTTTGAACAGGCAAGCCATGGGTCATATTATGTTTGTTATAGTATATGACTTGATTTACAATGTTCACATATTCTCATTTTTATGAAAATTCTAAAACTACGATGTTACATGTATAGCATTTGCTTCTTAGTTTTATGGTTAAATATTATTTTATCCCACATGGATAAAATGTGAAAGTATTGCAAACTTTACAAGTCAAACTTTCAATTAATTAGCTCAAAGGATAATCAGATAAGAAATAATCAAAACTTGTTGATTATTTCTTAGGTTGTTTTCCTCTTTTGTAAGGCTGCAAAATTAGCATAGGTTTATTTTTCGGGTCGTTTTTGTTCAACCCACCAAACCGCTCACAGTTTGTGATGATATTTATGCGGCTAGCGGAGAACAATTGATGTTACCTAAGCTTGGAGGCTCCTCAAGTTAATATTAAAAGAAGATATTTGAGTTGTTGAGTTGAACAAAAAAGAGTTTATATAATCGATATATGTTGGTTCACTTTCCTTGTTTTGGCAACTTAAACAAAAAGGATACTTTAAACCTCAAGGTAAATATAAGACTCGAGACGAGTCTAGTTGTTTGTGAAAAAGCTCGTGACAAGATTGGCAAAAAACTTGAACGAGCTAGAGCCCGAGCTGGAGTCTAAATTTTGACGCATCTAATAATCGAGCTCTAGCTCATGCTCTTTTCAAAAGAACGACAGAGGCTCGCAATCATAATTGAGCCCAAAAAATATATATTTAATTATATTACCTATACGTCCAATTATACGTATAAACAAGTTTAAAAAATATAAACAAGCTCTAACCTTGTACAAGTAACTAGCCAATCTCTATTTTCTGCAACTCAACTAAAACTATAAGTATGTAATTTACTCATAAAATAATGATTTTCTAAGATAGATTGGGAAATCAAAAATATTGAATTATTATTAGTAATAAAATAATCAAATGATAGTCGTTCTGTAAAGAAAAAAAATCGTTTGACTCTGTGAAAGAAATCTTGTGAAAAAAAAATGATAGTTGACCAAATGTTGGAACCGTGTTGGAAAATTAGTTAGGCAACATGCAATCTAGGGCCGAGCACGATAGATCCAAAATCGATCCAGACCTGAAAACCAGACCGGACCGGATCGAAGCGAACCGGACCGAGTAATTTCGGTCCGTTCCTCGATCCGGGGTTTCGGACGAATTTGGTCCTCGTTCCGGTCCGGTCCGGTTCGGTCTTACCTAAATCTCGTCAAATATGTCTAATAGGACCGGACCGGACCAAGGACCGAACCAGACCAGACTATTTAGATCCGGTCTCGGTCCGGAGTTTTAGACCATTTTGGTCCTCGGTCCGGTCCGGTCTTAGCCGGTCCAGTCCGGTCCCGGACCGATTTAGTGCAATCGGTGTAATCACTCGAGAAATAAAAAAAGGTGCAAAGACAATCATACCATCAATTAACGTTCGTTAGGACATGTGTCACGGCTGAGCATCACGCAAGGAGTAGGGCTAATCATTGGGTCAAGATCGGATTGGATCGAGGATCGAAATAGTTAAAAACATCATAACGAGTACCCGGTCGAATTGATCCGGTCCGGGCCGGTTCGATTCGATCTGGTCTTATTAAGCATAATCAACGTGGGTTTTTGTTAAGACTAAAACGACCCGACTAACGACCAAAATGATCCGGTTCGATTCGATTCGATTTGGTCTGATCAGTTGTCCAAAATGCTCGACGCTACTAAGGAGTATATTTAAGACAAACAAAAATTAAATGATATAACGTACAAGTCAACTCAAACCTCAAGAAGTTCTAAGATCGGGGAATTCAAATTATTTAAATTAGTTTTAATAAAATAATTATTAATCACAATAATTTTTTTTTTTTGTTTTTTTTACAATAACACCAAATTGCAAAAAAAACTAGTATCGAATTGGTACATAGGATATTTTTATTTAAAACTGAGTATTTATAAAAGTTTAGAGTGTTACATGTTATGTTTATTAGGTGAATGGAGGGCAGTTTAAGTTTTTGATGAAATTTTCTTTGGAGAAAACGTGAAATTCAAAACAGAAACACTAAAATATCATTTATCGGGCTAGCTATGGAAACACCGCCCCACACCCGATGAATACATACGTCCCTACTAGCAACTACTAACTACATGGTGCTCTACAAGAAAACAATATACCATACTTGCAAAAAGGTGTCTTGAATTACCATTATTTGTCAAGAAGTCAAGCTAATCCGTATCAACGTAATTGCAGTACTATTACTCTATTACTCAACGTTAGATTTTCTTTTACTATTTATTTGTTGTTTTGTGAATTTCGTGTTCTTAATGGATTTCATTTTATATATAGCTTGATTTGCTGATCATGTACAATTTGGAGCTTTTTTTGTTACATGTATACATTTGTTTTTGAGTTTTATGGTTAAAGTTTTATTTAGTCCCACATGGATAGAAAGTTGGAATGGTGCAAGTTTTATAAATCAAAATTTTATTATATAGTTAAACAAAGTAAACTTTCATACAACTAAAATTAGTTGGTTGTATCTTTGGTTGCTTTTGTTTTTGTTGCTTTCACATGAAAATGAATTTGGTTATGTAGATTTTAAATGTTTTAAATACAGTTATACACAATTATGTTCGAAAAATTTAATTTTTTTTAGTGTCTATCTCAACTCTTAAGCCTTTGTTCAGGTATTTCTATCACTATTGCTATTATATACTACTGGAATAGGTGCTCATGGTTGGTATGATCGTACACATGTTTTATTTGCATCAACTTTATATGTTTGTCTCCTTATTCATTTGCATCAACAATATTTAAGCCGGTATTATGTTTTTCTCGATCTCTCGTCTAGATATGGTTAGCTCCTCATTTGCTTTTCTTGAGACGAAATTTGTTTGGCAAGAGATCAAACAAAAAACCTCTCCCAAAAAATCACTTAACGAAATTCTGATAACCAACTAAGCCAACCCGGTTGGTTGCTCTTAGCCAATTGTTACCAAACATATCGTAGTTATAGGAGATGATATTACTTTAAGATTTGTTGCAATAACTTTTAATTGGTTGTGTCTTTGGTTGTTTTTTTTGTTATCTATATACCCTATAAAGGGTGTATAGACAATGTTGAATGTTGAAAAGTTGAAAAACTTCTTAAATAGGGAAATATTGAAAAAGTTAATGCATAGTGTTGAAAAGCTTGTAAATTTAAAATGCTGGAAAAAAAATAAATAAATTAGGAAATGTAAACAACAATTGCAAAAAAGGCAACATATTAAACGCAAGTTATGAAAATGTTGAAAAGGAAAACCAAGAATACCGTGATATCCTGAAAAAATGGTTTTTTTTCTCAAAACTTTTTAAGGAAAGTATTTTTGGCATCTTTTTTTGTGATTTGATAAAAGCAAATTTTTTTAAATAAGGAATTGCGTGTGATTTCTTTAGAGCAAACGTGTTATTTGATAAGAACTACCAACTGTGTTATTAAAAAACGATGTTGATTGCTAATATAAAGTCAACACAAATGAACAAACTCGAAACATAGAAGCATACCAAAAATCTATTTTATCTCGTCTATTTACTTTCTCTCTTACTAAAACACAAGTAGTTTCTACCACAATATCATCTATAACGGTCGTATTTGCCGAAATTGCCACCATCTTTCGATGGTTTAGGTGGTTCCGGTCGATGATGTTTGGTGGTTTCAGTTGTTTTTTACCACCATGTCATTGTGGCTTGGTGGTTAAAATATTTTCATGATCTGTAACTAACTTTTAAAGCGAATGATAAAGTTGAGGTAAAATTTTATGCTCAAGGTTCATGATTTTATTAAGGCTAAATTTATCTGTTAATTTGAGGTTTGTAGTTGCATCCATACGAGTATTACAATTATTTTTATTTGTTACATCTGGTGTGTTTTGATTTTTAAAAGCCTCTTTTTGTTACAAGATTGCATATGTTCTATTCTAACATTTTGTTTATAATGGTTTTACAGTATCATGAGTTCAATCTTCAACATCGGTTTCCACAGCTTATTCGGTTGATCCATCCCTTGTGTTGCATTTTGGAGATAACAAAAAGCTTATACGAGAAGTTTATATGTTTCTTAACAATCATGTTGAATTGTGGAATACAAAGTAATACCTCACTTTCAAGTATTATGGTTTGTAACTGATTTAACAATGTTAATAGGATTTTTTTTGTTTTAAATGTTTGAATATTATTATAAAGGGAGAAATGGCAAGTATGATCTTATTCTAAAAAAAAGTTGTAAGGCGCTTGGTCGTGTGGTGAGTTAAGTAGTGTTTATCGCCTTTGGTTGGTGTAAATTAAATATGTTGATGTGAAGCCACCACAACCAATTCAAACATGATACATCCTCGTTGATTTGAAGATTGAATGGTGGTTTGATTTTTTCTTTTACTTTTAGACGTCACAATTTAGGCCAATGATGTCTTTGAAGGCTAATTATATTGGATTTTAGATGTAACGATCAGATATGTCTATATAAATTTTAATGAGTTTTTAGCTTTCTTGTTGTGCAAAGTTCTTGGATAAGAGATTTATGACTTTTAATGATTTAGATGTTTTTTACTTTTATTTTTTTGAATCAAAGATATCACATTATGCCATATGATTTTTTAAGGTTGTTTTCTATATTTGTTAAAACGTTAGTATTTCAGGTTTTTGGTTGCTTTAGTTTTGAAAATTAAGTTTAAAGTTGTTTATAATATAACAATGAGAAGTGTGTGAAATATGAAGTGCGAGAAATATGGGTTTAATAAAACGAGGTCTTTTATTTAATCACAGTGTGGTGTTTTAAAATTTATTCACAATTATTTATATGATAATTCTTTTTTATTAATAAACTTAAAATATTTTTCACACTATTTAAAAATATGTAAAAAAAGTGTGAGAAACATGATTTTTATTGTAGCGTGCGTGGGTGGTGATAAATCATTTAATGATTTTACGAAACGATAAGTTTTGATCAAAGAGGATCAAAATTTCAAACTACAAAAACAAAAGGATGAGTAACATGTTGTGATAAAAAGTCCCATCTTTGGCGTAAATCATACTTTATATAATTTTAAATCTTAACCAAAAATAACCATGCCGTGATTAGTTACCATCTATATATATGGCTATATTTGACTAGACGAGTGGAAGAATCTTTACAAAAGGCTTGGAATATAAACCATGTATGTGACTAAATGACTAATTTATGCGTGGTTTGATCGCATCTGATTCGTCTGATGTAGCCAATTAATGCTCGATTTGATCTTTTCACATTTTATTTTGACCGTAACACAAAACATTTGCCAAAAAACGCATATAATAAATTATTTGCCGTTATAAATTTCTGTGGTTATACGCGGGTACTCGTCTATATATTAACAGAATACACATTCAAAATTGAAACTAGACAATTTCATTATTAAAAATACACATATCATACTATCTTATAAAACATTTTATACACTCTCTCTTCATTAAATTTTTAAGTTTTACAAATTCTAAAACATATTGTACAAGTCAATTAATCATGGTTTAAATCATCTTATGCACTCTCTAATTAATAAATTTTTAAGTACTATAAACTTTAAACCATATTGTACAAGTCAATTAAGCATTACCATCACTTTTTTAAAATTAATTTAATCAATACATGTTATAAAAACGTATTTTACAAGTACATATTAATTAATATATTAAACACCCTAATTAATAACATTTTAAAATACCCCTAAAAATTAATAATACATCTTATTATACATATAGTAAAACTATTAAAACATAAAAAAAACTTCATATAACTTACAAGTTGGTGATACATATGGTTTTAAAATCGGACCAGGTCAACGGGTTTAATCAAAAACTGAAGAAAACAGACCGAATGAAAATGAGCGAACTAGGCCTGGCCGGATCATTTTTTTATATTTTTCCGATTAATCACAGGCTACCCGCCGTCGCATCGCGCGGGTACCCTGCTAGTGTCTATATAATAGTAAGACACTTTTGAAAATGTACAACTATCAACTATCATACATGATTTCTAAAAAATACTAAAACCGTACCATGCTTTCAAAACCTATTTACTGATAAAATAATAAAACATAAATTTTTTGAATATATTATTTTAATCAAATATATAATGACCATTCATGTAAAAAATCTATTTACTGATAAAATAATAAAACATAAATTTTTTTTGAACAAAATTATAAAATATAATTAAGGAGGAAATTAATCACAAAATATGTGTGGATCGCTCGTTGACAAAATATAAGCTCTTTTTAATACTTTTGCAGCAGCAGCGGAATTAGAACATCCTATTGTTGTTGTTGTGAAATCAAATGTTGTTATTGACATTGCCAAAGAATCCCGTTTCCTGTTTATCACGCTTATTGTTGTTTTTCAATTGTACTTGTTTGGTATTGGGAGAAAGCCCCTCTCGTTTAGTCGCTTGTTCCTGTCTCACGCTCAACTCCTCTACCTTTTTCCAGGTACATATATAACTATTATATTGAACCCGTAGTAGTAAGTGGAAACGCTAGTTGCTCATTTAGAGATCTCTAGGGGTACTGACAAGTAAGTGGAAACGCTAGCTAGTTGCTCATAAATTCTACTAGAAGTATCGTTTGGATTTGGAGTCGAAAAAGAAGAAGAAAAAATCGAGGTGCATAGAGAGTTGTTGTTGGATGATCGATCGAATCCATTTGTTCCATTTGGTGGTTGTTATCGTTTCCTCACTACGTCGCCACTGCTATCCCTGGCAAAATGCCCGACCCTCTTGGTGCCAAATTGCATAAACAAGGATTGAAGGCTAAGCATTCCGTTGTTTTTGTTCCCGGCATTCTCACCGGTGGACTTGAGTTACGAGAAGGTCATTTGGTGAAATCTATAAAAGGTTACCTTCTTATTCACATTTAATAATCCAACGTACGATTTCTTTTTGTGATCGAGGCTACTGTGTTTGAGATAGCAAACTTATACATGACAGAAATTTAGCTTGTTTGATCCGTTAGTGATATGCAGATCGATGATTAGTTAAAGTAAATCAAATTCATGAATCATATACAACATGTTTGTACCATCCTTCAGATTTCTAAACAATGTTTTTCTACATCAAATTTAAAAGGTCAATTGTAAGTTGTCCTATTTGAAAAAGAGCATATGCCATGGTGTGTTTGAGGAAAGACTTTCCACTATTTGAAAAAGCTTTTTGAAATGTTTGAAAGAAAGACTAGGCTTGTACCAAGATTTTGGGTCAATGGGGGATGTGTATGTCAGTATGTGTGGACGTGGAAGCACATGAAGGCGTTGCAATAACTTTACGAGACGATACATCAGCTAATTAGACGATACAATTGCAGCTGGAGTAGACAGGGAGTTGTGAATGTATCGCATCGATTAACTTTCAATACTCAAAGGAATAAAGGAGTATTGGATATATTATCGCGTCCACTAAACAACCTTTTTTGGTTACAACTAGTATGCACAAAAAGTTTTATACACTCGGCTAGTTGGTTAGGTTGCGGGTGGCTGAGCACCCGCTAAGCACGACATTGGCTCCGCCCCTGATCCGATGGCCGAACACATAATCCGATAATGTTATGCAAAAAAAAAGCAGCATATTATAATTTTGAATAAAATTATACTCCTTCATATATTACATATAGGGATAAATATTAAATGCTAGTGCTCATAAATGCAACTAGATGTAGCGTTTTGATTTGGAGCATATATATAATTAAAAGTAGGAATGCTAGTCGCTTGTTTCCAAACAAGCATTTTGAACAAAACGCGAACTGCTAGTTACTTCAAAACACTCTTAAGCGCTTGTTACCAAATCCGATACAAAGGGAAAATGCTAGTATACATCCGATCCCAGACATCAAACAATATCTTTCTCGGATGACAAAGTACTTCCTCTGACAGACTTCCCATCTTCAGGGGAATAGGCCATAATACAGCAGATGACCCGATAGTTCGCCATAGTTCACCACATTTCCACACATCAAATTGTAGAAAAGGCATTCGACCCACATCCACAACACCTTTTTGCAAATAAGAGGGGGTTTCGTCATGAGTATTATAGCACCCAAGAAACATACAGCTACATCCTCATTGTACATAATCAAGAAGCCAAGAGGACGAGCCAGGGAACACAGACCTACACCTAGAACCAAATATCCTCCTTTGTCAGTGTATAGAATAGACCGAGAAGTGTCATCTTGTCACAATAGGGAAGCCTTCATTATGGTACATTTAACTAGTTAAATGTGCATAATGACCCATTATAACCATCCAGTCCCTCCCAAGGCCAACTCGAGAGTACTTCCCATATTGTAATTATCTGCAAAATCAAAAGAGAAGATAAAAGGTCTTGAGAATGTCTTACAACTGAAAAGCAGAAACAGTGCCAAACACTCCTTAACTAGTGCCTGCACTATTACTGATCCTAGTCATTTTGACATTCTATAGGACTTCGATATTCCTGACAGAAATTGTTTCTTTGACTCTTAAGCTCATTAAGGAAGTTCAAACTTGTCTTCAATTTGTTTGGTAGCAATCTTGAAATAGCCTTGCATTCCTTTCTTTCCATATTATATACACACTTGCACCAATTATTAGCCTCCTGGTTACATTAGCAATGTTGTTCTTGAATCCCAAATCAATAATAGCAGGGACTATGGCAATCATATAACATACGCTTGCTGTTCATTCATATAACATTACTTTAAGATTTGCGGCAATATTCATTTGCTAATTAGACGATACAATTGCAGCCGGAGAAGTAAAAGTTAAGCAAGTTAGTACTGATTTAAGACAAGCTCAAGGAGTTGTCAATATATCATCTCCATCAACTCCCAATAACGCATCATCTTCTTTTCACATTCTAGACAATGCACCACTTCTGCCCCGACCACCTTCTTTTGACGCTTCAACGACTGCTAATGGTACAGATTCTCTTGTATGTTTTGTCTCTTTCCCGCTCAGTTCACTTGTTTTGGACAAATATATATATATATATTGAAAGACATTTTCTAATTTTCCGCTTTGGTTTAAGGTTTTTTTGTACCTTATTGTTACAACTAGTATGGAGGAAAAGTTGTAGCTTTACGACACGTTATATGTCCCATATTAATTAATTACTGTCATTTTTGTGCAGAAAATATCACAGACATTGCTCAAGAATCTGTTCCTAGTCATGTCTCAGAAAATCACAGCGACTCAAAACCACCAAAAAAGCAGATAGTCGAACCAGTGCGCCTAACAAACTACATGCACCTGTCGAAAGATAAGGCAATAATGTCTCTATGCCAAATGTGGAAAAGCAAGGTGCTCTTCAGAGACTTTTTTATATCTTGGCTATTTTTTGATGCTGCAAACACATAGAATTAGCGCAAGTATCTTTTCTGAGGTAAAATTCCACATAATGCAACAAAAGATTTTCAACCGGAGCATAGATCTTCATTAAGTGACAGTAGCGAACACAGCAAATTTCCACAACACAACATTGTTATCTGCCATTTTACGAGGCAAATTTCCACTTAATATGACAAAGATCTTCAACTGGAGCATATATTGTATCTTCTTTAAGTAACAGTATAGTCTATTAAATTTCATTAGTCATCGCTTTCTTATCTATTATATTTACATTCTATTTCACCCTGCAACTTTGGTAAAGGGAGAGGGTAAAAGATGAAAATTGGCTGCAAACAGTGGTTGTCGGGGATGTTAGCTTGCCTTTTAACTCAGCGAACCGACTTTGGTTACGAGAAGCTAAAGTGGCAGCCAAAAGACTGTAAAATCGATAATTTTGCAGGACCTAATTTTCTTAAAAGGTGTGGCACTGTGATCCTTTAAACCTTAGTCATTTCTACTCACAAGCTACAATTTTTTGCTGATTTTGTTGATTTATATCAGAATGCAGGACAAAACACTGGCCTTTATCGGGAATTCCTTATATTGTATGAACAAAACTGAACGATTCACAGTCACTAATCAGAATCTTCCTTTACGATTTGCTAAAATTAGATATGCAACGGGTCGAAGCACTTATTGCACTAGTTCCTAAAATTCCTACTCCTCTGGATTATGAAATCGGTAGAAGCACCACCTCCTTTGGGTTGTGGTGGCGGGTCAGATTGGTGCGCTAACCACATTAAGGCTGTCATGAATATAGTTGGCGTGTTCTTGGGGCTCCCAAAAATCGTTGCAAGCCTCTTTTCTTTAGAAGGCATAGATATTGTTGTTGCCAGGTATATTCAAGCTTTGATGTTAAGGATAGTTCATCTCAGTGACGTTTCTAATTTTATATCTCACATGTCGATATTATGGGTAATTTTGCTTTAATGGAAGATATTATACGAGTAGCAGCCGGATCTAATGGGACAGACATTGGAGGCGATCGAGTTTACTCCAACATTTTCAAGTAGTCTATACGCTATAAAACCTGTGAGTTCATATAATTACTTTTACTAAAAAGACGCGCTGTTTAAGAAAATCACCATATATACACTACTGTTCAGCGGAATGTTTTTAAGCGATGAATCATCATTTCAACATGTTAAATATTTGTCTCTTTTAATTTTAATAAATGATGGAAGTGTCCGATTGATTATTTGTCGCAACATCGTTTGTTATTGATCCTGCAAATTATTATGCGTGCAAATATATAAAAAAGAATCCGTAGGATATCAAAATTTACAGGAGAAGGGTGCAGCCCGCGTGAAGCACATAGAAAAGGTTGGTGCACCACGCGTGAAGCACATAGAAAAGGTTGGTGCACCACGTGTGAAGCACAGGGTATGCAGGGGCCAGAAAATTGCAGGTGTAAAGAATGCGTTTATGTGTGAGCATTCTGTTCCTGATCAATTCAGTCACACAATCGACACGATATTTAATGAATGCGAATTAACATCACACTATAAACTGTAGTTAAACAATTTATCATTCTTCAGTAAAATGTTTTGCGTGCATTCTTCACTAAACCAAAATAAAATTATAAGCCAAATCAATAATAAACACACATAGACATCTGCTACTCACTTCCTCTCGCTAAACTAGGGATTCATCACTTCTGAACTAACGAAAAACTTGGTAGTAGTTGAGGCAAATACAACGTCGACATGAACCTTTATGGAACTGGAAACCTTTAGCTTCCATGCGAGTGATAGCCTGCCAATGAATATAATCACGGCAAACGGATATTAGAAACACACACACTAACAAACCCAAGAGGAAAGAAAATAAAAAATACCAGATGCATCTTGTTAAAAGTCCCCAAGTGCAATCTCCTTGACATGGCCAAGGCTTAATAAAAGTCCTCAAAGCATTTCTTGTTCTATATCAGATTTTTCTTGTTCAAGTTCTTCCGCAAATCCGTAGGATACCCGGAAATTCAAGTCAGCTTGAAATAAAGAAGACACTTTTTCCAACAAAATCTTCTCCATATACATATTTCCTTCTATTGTCAGTGTCGATATATAAGGAGCATTGATTACGAGAGTATCTATATAATAATCTTCCTTAGGATCCTGATAACTATAATCCGAGATAACCAAGTTCTTAACACTCTTTGAAGTAACATCAATCCGTCTACAACCACAACAATCATTCAGCTGCAAAGTTTCCAGAAAAGGACTTCCGGATAGGATATCTCCAATTGAATCTTCATCTAATTCCCCTCTCACAATACACAAAAATTTAAGTTCCTCCCAATGAATAGCACCATTAGGAGGATCAAATACACAACGCGAAAGTTTCATACCCACATGATATGAATTATCGAAAAGAAACTCATCGTCATTCCTAAACATTTTGTAAGTTTCCAAATCACATGACAAACGTTCAAGTACACCAAAGTTTCCAAACAAGGACTTTGGGATAAACCCATAAAAATAACAATGGTTGAACTCCAAAGTTTCCAGACAAGGACTTCCGCATAATATCTTGCTTATTAATAAATCGTATTCTTCATCTAATTCCGAGTCGTCAATACGCAGAAACTTCAGTTTATCCCAACGAATAGCACCGTTAGGAGGATTAAAAACACAACATGAAACTTTTAAACTTTTAAGACATGAATTGTTGAAAAACAACTCATCCTCACAGGGCATATGCTTAGTCTGGTCGATTATCCTCAAATCAATCTCTTGAACGTTAAGAGTAATCGCATAATGTATCCAACTATTGAGTTGCACCTCCATAGGCTGGTGAACGGATTTAAATTGAAGTTTGAATTTATCAAGGTTCACATCACCAGTAGGACACTTAGATAGGGTTTGGCTGATAAATGAAAAGTAATTGGTGAGACCATCATCACGATTACCTCTGACATCGTCATCTAGGAAAACGAGAGTAGGAAGTCGAGTCCAAAGATGCTGCCATCGTTTGGAGATAGTAGATGTTGTTTGAATCACTTCTTTTGTGGACATGAATCTCTCTTCTTCTGTTTCTTTGTCCATGATTTTGATTCTGGATATGATTTCGAGTAATAAGTCATCCGGTAACAAACTGAGTCTATCCATGATTGAAGGTAATCGAAGGTGTTGGTTTTTATAATCGATTTGTTTCCAACTCTTTTTTGGTTGAAGGTAAATCAATATTAGATAGGAGTATAACCTAAACTTGGAGTGCAAGTAATAAATTAAGGAAAATATTTACAACCGCCAATGTGTAATAAATTTAAGGAAACTTGTTTTTTAAAATTAAGTTTCTATATATATGCGTTTCAAACATCCCTCATTCGATATTTCAGAACCAACTTATGAACATTTATAAATGAGTGATCTAAAAACCTTTTCACGGCACGTAAATTAATTATATGACGAGGCGTAGAAGCCAACAGATTCATCATGCGAGCTGAGTCTCATAAAAACAGAAGAGGAAAAACCCAATACTGATATATATCTAATGATCATCATGTTGATCATATTAAACGTAAGGAGTCGAAAAAGAAGAAGAAGAAAAGGAGGTGCTATCCTTGAGTTCCTAGGTTTTTTTTTTCCGCCTTCAATTGTGTAAATGCTTTCTTATTAGCCAACTGGAGTTTCAGCAAATTACTTTTTAATTCTGCTTCTCGTTAAAGAGAACCTTTAAGATTGAAATGCAGCATCTTAATTCTACTCAGCAATTCTTTAGAGGTTTCCATTAGGAGTTCAGATGAGTGGTCGGCGTCATAGAAGTTCTTGAGTTCCTGGTTGCATTGCGTGTTTCATCTATCTGGATGGCATTTCCCGTTCTAGTTGTAGAACTACTTTTCACATCTTCATTATTTCTTCTCTTCCTCTTTATTATTGCTGCTGCGCTGAATCTAAATATGTCCAAATAGCTTCTTTTTCTGAACTGATAAGACGATGCATATGTTCTAACATATGTTGCTGTCAAAAGTAGGCTTTCATGAACTAGATGCTGTCGAAGTTGTTTCGCTATAATTGTTTAGTTAGTAAGTTATTTTGGAAGGTGAATTCGTTGCAAGTCTGCTGCACTAGTAGATAGTAAGCTATTTCAGTTCGAGATTTCGAGCTTCTATTTGGACTAGTGTTTCTGTCGAATGATAGTATTACTTATGCATGTTTTGATTTAACTGCAGGACTCAATAGCTTTACACAACTCAATTGGCATGGTCACTTAAAGGTTCTTGGCTTTTGGATCAGGATCATCTTTGAAGATCTTTGTTAGGCTATCTTTTGGACCTGTCTTTCGGATCAAATTAAGTTCGTTAGCCTTATACTTTGTAATTTAGTGATTCGGTAAACCAAAACTGAAGGTGTAATATGATTATACGATGTCTTGAAGTTATAAATACTGGTCAAATCCCTTAGGAACCACATTGCCAAACGCCCCGGATATGGAGATATATTCAATGTATGGAGTTGGATTAGCGACAGAAAGAGCGTGCATTTATAAATATATTCCAGCAGCTGAATGCTGCTATATCCCTTTCCAGATTGACACCTCTGCAGACGGTGGAACCGAGCAAACTTGTTTAAAAAAAGGGGTATTTTCTGTTGATGGAGATGAAACAGTCCCGACACTGAGTGCAGGATTCATGTGTGCTAAAGGTTGGATGGGAAAAACTAGGTTCAATCCTTCAGGTATAAAACAATATGTACGAGAGTACAATCATGCACCGCCAGTAACTCTACTAGAAGGAAGAGGTACACAGAGTGGCGCACATGTCGATATTATGGGTAATTTTGCTTTAATAGAAGATATTATACGAGTAGCAGCCGGATCTAATGGGACAGACATTGGAGGCGATCGAGTCTACTCCAACATTTTCAAGTGGTCTGAGAAGATCAACCTACAACTATAACACCTGTGAGTTCATATAGTTATTTTCACTAAAAAAGCTAGCCGTTAAAGAAAAATGACTATGTATACATACACTGCTGTTTAGCCGATAATATATGATTGTGACAGATCCTTGTAGATTCAGCAGAATGTTTCTAAGCTATGAATGATCTTTTCAACATGTTAAATATTTGTCTCTTTTAATGTTTAATAAATGATCGGAGTGGTCGATTGATTATTTGTCACTACATCGTTTGTTGTTGATTTTGCAGATATTATGCATCCAGATATAGAAATACATAGATTATGATAACTCTACGATGTAATATGCAGCAATCAAGCTTAGACATGTAAATCTATTGGCCTTCTCGCGTGAAGCATGGTAAATGTTTTGATAGAATGAAAAAGAGGATTATCTAATGCAAAAGAGATTACAAAAATGTAAAAGTCATGGATTTCACATGATCCATACTGCACATAAAAACATATTAAATATGACAAAAATGTAAAATATATATAGACATGTAAAATTTTCGGCCTTTTCATCTGTGAAGAAGGTGCACCACGTGTTAATGTCATTACGGGAGAAGGGTGCCCCAAGTGTGAAGCACATATATTGATGAAATGTTTGGTGCAGACCACTGGTTGAAGTATGGGCGAGTTTACGTAAAGTATAAATAAATGGAAACACCGCCTAAGGGAGGGGATAATCATAATACCATTACGTTAAAAAGTCCATTCATACTTATTGTTGCAGGCCGGGGACAGAAAATTGCAGATGTAAAGAATCCATTTATGTGTGAGCATTCTGTTCCTGATCAATCCAACCACACAAACGACCCGATATTTTAAGACAACCAAATACACGTAGATCTGAACCTTAACGAAACTGGAACCGTTCAGCTTCCAAAGGAGAGCGAGCCTGTGAATTCAGAAAGTCACAACTGCAATCTCGTTGACATGGCCAAGGCTTGATAAAATTCCTCGAAGAAACTTTTCTTCAATATCCGATTCATCTTTTCCAACTTCTTCCGCAAATTGGTCGGTTACCATGAAATTCAAGTCAGCTTTAACTAGAGAAGACACATTTTCCAACAAAATATACTCCAAATAAGTCTTTCCTTCTATTGTTAGTGTCAATATATAAGGAGCATTGATTTCGATAGTATCTATATAATAATCTGCCTGATTAGGATACTCATAACCATAACCAGAGATAACCAAGTTCTTAACACTCTTTGAAGTAACATCAATCCGCTCAAAACCACAACAATTACTCAACTGCAAAGTTTCCAGGAAAGGACTTCCGACTAATATATTTCCAATTGAATCTTCATCTAATTTCCCTTCATCAATACACAAAAACTTAAGTTTATCACGACGAATAGCACCATTTGGAGAATTAAATACACAACGCAAAAGTTTCATACCCACAGAACATGTATCATCCAAAAACAACTCATCATCATTCCTAAATCTTTCGTAAGTTTCCAAATCACATGACAAACGTTCAAGTACTCCAAAGTTTCCAAACAAGGACTTGGGAATACGCCCGGAAAGATGACAATAGTTTTCCAAACAAGGACTTCGGGAAAATATTTTTCCTATTAAATCTTCATCTAATCTTCCTTCGTAAATACACAAAAACTTAAGTTTATCCAAACGAATAGCACTATTAGGCGGATTAGATACACAACGCAGAAGTCTCATACCCAGAGAAGAATCGTAAGTTTCTAAAAACAACTCATCGTCATAGCTAAATCTTTCGTAAGTTTCCAAATAACATGACAAATGTTCAAGTACACCAAAGTTTTCAAACAAGGACTTCGGGATACGCTCGTAAAGATGACAATCGTTCAATTCCAAAGTTTTCAAACAAGGACTTCCGGATAATATTTTTCCTATTAAGTCTTCATCTAATCCCACGCGGTCAATATGCAGAAACTTAAGTTTATCCCAACGAATAGCACCATCAGGAGGATCAAATACACAATTTGAAACTTCCAAACTTATAAGACATGAATTGTTGAAAAACAACTCATCATTACAAAATTGACTATCCCTCAACCCGTTCGTTATCCTCAAATCAATCTCTTGAATGTTCCGCGTAATAGCATAATGTATCCAACTATTGAGTTGCAACGTAGGCAGGTGAACGTTCATAATTTGGAGTTTTAATTTTTTAATGTTGACATCGGTAGGACATTTAGTTAGGGTTTTACTGATAAACGAAAAGTAGTTGGTGAGACGATCATCACGATGACCTCTGACATCGTCGCCTAGGAAAACGAGAGTAGAAAGTCGAGTCCAGAGATGCTGCCATTGTTTGGAGATAGTAGTTGTTGTTCTAATCACCTCTTTTGTGGACATGAATCTCTCTTCTTGTTTTTCTTTGTCCATGATTTTGATTCTGGATATGATTTCGAGTAATAAGTCATCCGGTAACGAACTGATTATATCTTTTTCGGCCATCATGGTTTTAGGATAAATTTAGGTTTACAGAGTTATGATGGTCGATTGGAGTATTTATAAACAGTAAACTTGGAGTGCAAGTAATAAATAAGGGAAACTTCAAGTACGAGCACAATTACTTACTTACTTACTTAACAATAGACTTTATGTACCCATTTGTCCAGCACAACCCAAATCGACCCATTCAGAACTGATTATATCTTCATAACTTTATTAAAAACTTTTTAAAAAACTTTACAAAAGGTTCAAACTTTTATAAGTCAAACTTTCAGTTAAATAGTTCAAGGGAAAAATTACTAAAATAACTATGATATTAATTAGATTGTTTTCCTTTTTTTTTCAAGGCTGCAAAATTAGCATAGGTTAGATTTTCGGGTCGGATTTGGTTCGACCCGCCAAACCGTTCAAACTTTATGGAAAAGAATTACCTGCAGTTCCGGTGGGAGTAAGGATGGAGGCGCCTCAAGTTAATATTAAAAGAACATATTTTGAGTTTATTTAACATGTTTGGTTGTTTTGGCAACTTAATCAAAGAGGACACTTAAAACCCCAAGGTAAATATAAGACTCGAAACGAGTCAGGTTATTTGTGAAGAAGCTCGTGATAAGATTGGCAAAAAACTCGAACGAACTGGAGCCCAAGCTCGAGTCTAAGTTTTGACTTATCTAATAATCGAGCTCAAAAGCTCATACTCTATTCAAAAAGATCAAATAGGCTGGTAAACCTATAATTGTGCATAAACGAGTTTCAAAAATATAAACAAGCTCGAGCCTTGTGCAATTAACTAGCCAAGCTCTATTTGAACTATATTTTCTTCAACACATCATATAAGTCGGGTTTGAGATTTATCTTTACCCTGTTATAAAGCATTTTAAACAATTTTAAATTTAGTAAGTTTAAAATTAAGAATTTAAAATTTCACAACTTAAAATGCCTACGTCGTTTTGTTAACAAAAATTCATAATATTTTGAGATTTTAATTTTTGCTTGAACCAATAAACGAATATATATATTTTAATAAATTTTCTATTTAAAATAGTAAAAATCGAATTTTCACTGTTTGTATAAACTTTATAGAAAAATTATATAAATTTTATAAAAAATATCAATAAATTTTGTAAAAAATTTCTATAAATTTTAAAAAATATTTCCGGACTCAAGTTTCAAGCCTATGGTTGGTAAAGTTGAAACAATATACCATACTCGCAAAGAGGTGCGGCGTATTATAATCGCCCGTCACATGGTCAATCTAATCTGTATAATAATCCTATGTTTAACTACCATGATAACACAACATTTTACTTTTGGATGTTTGTGTGATGATCATGTTAACTGGTGTTTTAAGTGTGTTTTTTCTTGTCACAATGTTCCCAACTTGTGTAACATTCTAAAACTACATGTTGACATGTATACATTTGCTTTTAAGTTTTATGGTTAAACTTTATTTTCTCCCACATCGATACTAAGTGAGAGTAGTGCAATCTTTATAAGTCAATTTTGGATTAAATAGCTAAAACGGAAATACCTTTTGACACAATCAAGAAGTGTTGATTGTGTCTAAAGTTGTTTTGGTTTTTTCAGATAGTTATGTGTTACCTGCAGTTGCGTGGGAGTGAGGTTGGGGACGAGTTTAAAGACTATTTGAAAATAGAAGCAAACCTAACCACAATATTTAGATTTTGTACGACGATGCTGGGGTGAAGCCATCACCCATGGTGGCGGCTTTTAGATCGAGGGGACCTAATATAGTGACATTAGAGATATTGAAGCCGGATTTGATTGGGCCCGGAGTCAACATCTAAGCTATATGTTTGTTATGGTGTTTGAGTTGTGATGATATGATTGATGATGTTAACTGGTTTTCTTGTTACAATATTCACAGGTTTTTAAGCAACATTCTAAAACTACATGTTACATATATATGCATTTGCTTTCGAGTTTTATGGTTAAATTTCATTTTGTCCCATATGGTTAGAAAATGAAAGTACTGCAACTTTTATATGTCAAATTTCAATTATATAACTTAACTGGAAAACCATGAGAAATAAGCAACTAACAAATGACACATGTATAAACTTTTTTTCGTGTGCATCAACATTATAATATAACTGATATTTCGTAAATTTGAACTAGAATTTTCAAACGCTCTTATGGACCATAACATGGCGTTTTTTTCGTGTGCTCATTAGACTACACCATGAAGCAAACCGTCTAAACTGTAGAAGGAAAGAGCTAAAGCCCGAGCTCAAAAGAGCTAAAGCCCGAGCTCGAGTCTAAGTTTTGGCTCATCTAATAATCGAGCTCTATTCAAAAAGATCTCATAGGCTTGCGAGCCTAAATGAACCCAAGAAATATATATACTTAATTATACGTATAATTGTGTATAATTTTTTTTAGAACGGGTATAATTGTGTACAAATTAAACGAGCTTAAAGAAAAATGTAAACAAGCTCGATCCTTATGCATTAACTAGCCAAGCTATATTTAAACTCCATTTTCTTCAACACATCATATAAGTCGAGCCCAAACCGAGCTCGAGCTTTTGTAACTTTTAACGAGCAAAGCTCGAACTCGGCTCGACTCGCCTCCAATAACGCATCATCCTCTTTTCGAGTACTGGATTTTGTATCGCCTCGGCGACATTTCAACGACTGTTTAGTTATGTTCGTTTGGTCAAGGTTAGAAAAAAGTTATAAATTATCTACGTCAAAGTTAGAAAAAAGTCAAAGGACCATTGATTCTTGAATAGCATCAACAGCTTGTGATCTGAGAGCATCCAGAAGCAACAATCATCAGAAGCATCATGAAAACGTAATAAAACGGGGTGCACATAATTAACGATATCATAACCAAACAATAATCACCATATTTGAATGCTAATGTTGAAGTTTAATCTTAGATGCCGGACGGCTTTACATGCTCATACTGTAACGACTGCTTATCCGCTTAATTGGGGCAAGCTAGGCAGTTTTGGATTATTAGCATGCTAGTTCAACATCAAATGCATACAAACTGAACGATTAGTTTGTAATGGCTAACGCCTTGTTAGATGTATGCACAAAATAGAACGATTCACGATCACTAATCAGAATCTTCCTTTACGATCAAGCATATTACTCACAGTTTGTTTTGGTCGCATCTAGATTATAAAACATATCCACAACCATTTTTCTACCTAGTGGGTGGTGAAAACAATAGTAACTGCACTTATTTCTCTAGTTCCTGAAATTCCTACTCCTTTGGATTATGAAATGGGTCGAAGCACCACCTCCCTTAGGTGGTGGTGGCGGGTCAGATTGGTGCGCTAACCACATTAAGGCTGTCATGAATATAGGTGGCCCATTCTTGGGGCTCCCAAAAGTCGTTCCAAGATTCTTTTCTTCATAAGGCAAAGATATTGTTGTCGCCAGGTGGACACCACTGCGGCGGTGGAACCGAGCAAACTTGTCTAAAAAACGGGTTTGTTTTTTGTTTCATGGAGATGAAACAGTTCCGACACTGAGTGCTGGATTCATGTGTGCTAAAGGATGGAGGGGAAAAACTAGGTTCAATCCTTCGGGTATGAAACAATATGTACGAGAGTACAATCATGTACCGATATTAACTCTATTAGAAGGAACGGGTACACAGAGCGGTACACATTGTTTGCTGTTGATTCTGCAGATTATTAAGTATCCAAATATATCACTACAATGTAATATGGTGTAGTGCTACTATTTTTTCTCCGCAATCAACCTTAGACATGTCAATTTATTGGCCTTCTCACGTGTTAAGAGAGGTGCACCACATGCTAAGGTCATTACAGGAGAAGGGTGCACCATGCGTGAAGCACATAGAAAAGGTTGGTGCAGAGACCACTAGCTGAAGTGGAGGGTGATCGTGTATCCTGTGTGTGTGTTGTGAGGTATGCAGGGACCAGAAAATTGCAGATGTAAAGAATGCGTTTATGTGTGAGCATTCTGTTCTTGATCAATTTCATCCACACAAACGACACGATATTTAAAGAATGCTAATTAACTTCACATCATAAACTGTAGGTAAGCCAAATTATTCTTCATTAAACCGAAATAAATTTTTAAACCAAATCAATAATAAACACACATAGTAATCTGCTACACACTTCCTCTCGGTAAACAACGGATTCATCACTTCTGATCTAATGAATAAACTTGGTAGTAGGTGGACTCAATAACACGTCGACCTGAACCTTTACGATACTCGAAACATTTAGCTTCAAAACGAGTGAGAGCCTGCCAATGGAAAGCGAACATTAATAAAGCAGTGCAATGAATACAATCACTAGTAACGGATATTAAACACACACACACACAAACAAACCTAAGTGGAAAAAAAAATAAAAAGACATTCTTACCCGAGCGCATCTAGAGACAGTCCCAAATGCAATCTCGTTGACATGGCCAAGGCTTGATAAAAGTCCTTGGAGCATTTCTTGTTCTATATCAGATTCATCTTGTTTAAGTTTTTCCGCAAAAAAGTAGCATACACGGAAATTCAAGTAAGCTTTAACTAAAGAAGCCACATTTTCCAACAATAACTCCTCCAAATACATACAATCTTCTATTGTTAGTGTCGATATATAAGGAGCATTGATTACGAGAGTATCTATATAATAATCTGCCTTAGGATCTTCACAGCCGTAACCAGAGAGAACCAAGTTCTTAACACTCTTTGAAGTAACATCAATCCGCGTACAACCACAACATTTATTCAGCTGCAAAGTTTCCAGAAAAGGACTTCTGGATAATATATTTCCAATTGAATCTTCATCTAATTTCCCAGTCTCAATACACAAAAACTTAAGTTTATCACAACGAATAGCACCATTGAGAGGATTAGATACACAACGCAAAAGTTTCATACCCACAGAATATGTATCATCCAATGACAACTCATCGTCATTGCTAAATCTTTCGTAAGTTTCCAAATCACATGAAAAACATTCAAGTACACCAAAGTTTCCAAACAAGGACTTCTGGATACGCCCATCAAGATAACAATCGTTCAACTCCAAAGTTTCTAAACAAGGACTTCCGGATAATATTTCTCCTATGAAATCTGCATCTAAATCCCCTTTGTCAATACGCAGAAACGTAAGTTTATCCCAACGAATAGCACCATTAGTCGGATTAGATACACAACGCAGAAGTCTCATACCCACAGAACATGGATCATCCAAAAACAACTCATCTTCATTCCTAAAACTTTTGTAAGTTTCCGAATCACATGACAAATGTTCAACTACACCAAAGTTACCAAACAAGGACTTGGGGATACGCCCGTAAAGAGGACAATGGTCCAACTCCAATGTTTCCAAACAAGGACTGCCGGATAATATTTTTCCTATTAAATCTTCCTCTAATCCCACGTAGTCAATATGCAGAAACTTAAGTTTATCCCAACGAATAGCACCATTAGTAGGATTAAATACACAACGCGAAATTTCCAAACTTATAAGACATGAATTGTTGAAAAACAACTCATCATCACAGACCTGAAGATCCCTTTGCGTGTCCGACATCCTTAAACCAATCTCTTGAACGTTACGCATAATAGCATAATGTAAACAACTATTGAGTTGCAACCTTGGCAGGTTAACGTTTATAAGTTGGAGTTTGAATTCTTTAAGGTTCACATCGGTAGGAGATTGAGTTAGGGTTTCACTTATAAACGAAAAGTAGTTGGTGACACGATCATCACGATAACCTTTGATATCGCCATCTAGGAAAAGGAGAGTAGGAAGTCGAGTCCAAAGATGCTGCCATCGTTTGGAGATAGTAGTTGTTGTTCTAATCACCTCTTTCGTTGACATGCATCTCTCTTCTTGTTTTTTGTTGTCCATGATTTTGATTCTGGATATGATTTCAAGTAATAAGTGCTCCGGTAACGAACTGATTATATCTTCTTCGGCCATGACTTTAGAATAAATTTAGGTTACGATGGTTGAAGGTAATCGATGTTAGAGAGTATGTATTTATAAACAGTAAACTTGGATTTATAGTAATAAAAAGATTACGTGATAAGCAAGGGAACAAATTAAGGAAACAATTATAAAACGCTTTGTATGAATAAGGTTAATTACAAATAAGGTAATAAAAGATTTGATTTAATCCCTTTGAACACGTGGGTCCACACCTTTTCCTAGTCAAACCATAAAAAAATTTGACCAGGACATTCCCCGACGATATTCAGGATTGTTTTTGTAATTAAGAGATACTTAATCAATCACGTATTCCCTCCACCCTCGATAAAAAATGCATTCTTTTAGAAAAAATCACTATCATTGCATTATCTCTTACTTTTTTACTGTTGGATAAGTCAAACGAACAAAACAAACAAACTAATTCGAATAAACGAAGCGGAAACTTTTATTCAATACCCAAAGTTACAATTCCAAAGCTACAAAGAAAAACTAATGACATTAGCCTCTATTTATAGGGGACCAATGACCTAAAACATACTAAATCCAAACATACTAAAAATAACAAAACTTTAGGACAAGTCAAACAAATTAACAAACGAACCCTAAAGTTTAACTCACTTTCTAACATTTACAAAATGACACTCTTACCCTTATGCAATTAATTAAAACTTTATATCTTGTAAATTTTAGTACCACTAAGTGCAATATGTTAAACTTGTTACATTACCTACTTCTATTTTTGGAAGGGGATATAATTTTAGGATGTCCCAAAATGGTATGCGAGACTATAATTTTGGGACGGAGGGAGTAGTTAATTAACGTAACCACACACAATCCGTGAGAACGTTTTTGGAACCGGCAAAGATTATTAAAACAAAAGCAAACCCGACTAGCAAGAAACTAGACGAGCCGCAAAAGCATTACAAATAAAAAAAAGAGGAAATTAACCATTCAGACCATACAAGATGACCACAACTCCATTTATGCTTAAGCCAAAAAAAACACCAAAGAAACAAATCAAACACCTTAGTCGGAGAAGACATGAGACCGTTGAAAAGCCTATCATTTCTCGCCCGCCATGTACACCAAAGAGCACCATAGAAGATGGAGGTGATAATGATAGTCTTTTTCTTCGAGCCACGCCCGCACTCAGCCGCAAAACCAATGATCACTTAACCAAATTGAACTCCTGCCATGGAATTCCCATCCAAGTAAACAGCCGGTTCCAGATATTCTTAGCAAAGGGACACTCAATCTAATTCCTCTCCATTGATACACGCAGAGCATAACGTAGATGGGATTATGATGCCTCGTCGATCCACAGCCAACGAAGGCGGGATAGGGATCGACTTTAACCAAGGAAAATTTCCATCGCAAATCTAGTGAGAAGAGCGATCGATCCTGTTCCTGAGGAGGTTAAAACAAAAATTGCCATTCACCATAAAGTTTGAAGTCCAGTCCGTCCCGTTATCTCTTCTTCTAATCACCTCAACCCTAGGAATGCCGATATTTTTAGGGCCTTGCCACTTCTATCGATGCTTCTCCAAACACCAGGAAGGTAGCTAGAAGACAAATCTCCGCATCTGGTTTGATAGGAGTCATGGAGCCCCTTAATTATGCGCACCCACAGAGAATTGGGCCCATGTAAAAACGACATCTCCATTTGGCTAAGATGGCTAGGTTAAGGGCTTTTATCGAGCTAAGACGCAAACCTCCCACCTCTTTAGAAACAATAACACGATCACAGGCAACCCAATTGATTCCAAATTTATCACTTGACCCATCCTATAAAACATTTCTTCTAAGTTTTTCCAAGTCCTTAATAAATCCAACGGGTGCCGCAAAGATTAAAAAAAGAAAGTAGGAAGGCTTCCAAGGACTGATTCTGCAAGGGTAAGGCGTCCACCAAAGCTAAGGGTATTAGCTTTTCAATTAGAAAGTCTAGAGTTAAATTTATCAAACACCAGCTTCCAAGAGGTTTTGTGTTTCATAATAGCACCCACGGGAACTCCAAAGTAAGTAAACGGAAGCGAGGCTGGCTCACATCCAAGAGGGGTAGCCCAATTATTCACCTCATTATCATCCACCCCAATTCCAAACACCCTTGACTTGTTAAAAATCACTTTGAGACCGAAAGAGACATAGAAACATCTAAGAATTCTCGCGAGATTGGCAATGTTGTTTTTAGACCATTCACCAATGAAGAGTGTGTCATCGGCATAAAAAAATGAGAAACCTCCAAATTTGAAACAGAAATCTTAACACCATTCAAGATACTTTTATTAACCGCCTCTTTCATAGCCACGTTTAATCCTTCCATAACCAAAATAAAAAGAAAAGATGAGAGTGGATCTCCTTGTATTACCCTTTTATGCATGGAAAACTCTGAAGTGGGACTCCCATTGACAAGAATAAATGCTCTAGCCGAAACCAAACACCTTCTAATACAAGCTCCATTTGAGACCAAATTCATTTGCTCCATCATCGAATCTAAGAACCCCCAATTTACCGAATCAAAGGCCTTGATATGGGAAAGTGTCAAAGAAAACTAATTACTACACAATCATCCGGGACTTGTCCACGAAGAAAGTGTCAAATTAATTAATTAATCCTCAAGGACGTGTCCATGGGAAAGTGTTGTTGCTTTTTTTAACAACAGCTACGGAAGACAGACGTATAGTTGACTTTTTATGGTGATGTCGCTGGAACAGAAATGTTGCAACCATACGGGTATTTATACAACCCATACGGGTAACCCATACAACCACAGTTTTTTAACAGGGCAAATGAAGAGTTGCAAACCATAATGACAAATAGTCTGAACTCAATTCATGTAGGGAATATCAAAGAAGCTTGGTCGCACACTTAAAGACTTGTGTGACAAAATATTATTTTTATGGGCTTAGTTAGTCACATAAAAATACTTGTTGTGACTATGTGTAGTGACTTTAGTCATACAAACACTAAAAATGTGAATAATATCAAGGTTAGTGAAAATTGGGATTACATTTGGTTCTAAACATTTGTCACATGAATATTTGACTGTGTGACATTTTCAATGTATTGGTCACATGTAATCACATTATAATGAGACCATAAATATAATTTAGTTACACATTGCTCAAATGGTGTGACTATTGGCAAGCCTATATTCCGTTAGTCGCCTCAGTCGCGACCTTCAATGTTGCATATCATTCTTCCCTAATTTTTGTGTTATGCAGGGATTACAAAGGAGGAACTTGATTGGTGCGGGTAGATGCGAAGGGGGACTATACCGAATAAAGATGGTTCAAGGAAGAGCAGCCATGGCAACCACAGTTGAGACATGGCATAAAAGACTTGGACATGCATCAAAAGGGAAACTTGCTAAAGTTGACTTTCTTAAGACAAGTACTATTGATTTTGATAATTTTTGTGATTCTTGTGCTAAAGCTAAGCATACCAGGACACCTTTTCCTTCTAGTTATATTAAAACCAATACTCCTTTTCAATTAATCCATTGTGACATATGGGGAGGTTATCGGGTACCTTCGTTTACAAGAGCCACCTATTTTCTTACAATAGTTGACGATTTCAGTAGAGCGGTATGGGTATTCCTCATTAAACACAAAAGTGAGGCTAGCAAATGTCTCATAGATTTTCAGAAAAGGGTTCAAGTTCAGTTTGAAAAGAAAATTAAAAGGATAAGGTGTGATAATGGTAGGGAATTCACATCTAACAACATGTTAAAATTTTACAACGAGAAGGGAATCCTACTAGAAACCACTTGCCTACACACTCCCCAAACAAAATGGTGTTGTCGAGAGAAAGCACAGACACCTACTCGAAACTGCCCGTGCTTTAAGGTTTGATGCAAATCTCCCTAAACAATTTTGGGGCGAATGCATCTTAACCGCCGCATATGTGATTAACCGCCTCCCGTCAAAAGTTATTAAAAACAAAACGCCTTTTGAGTTGATTTGGAACCAAAAACCAGATTATCAACTCTTACGCGTCTTTGGGTGCCTCGCGTATTTTACAAACACCAACACAAAGGGAGATAAGTTCGAAGAAAGGGGGAAACCTGGGGTTTTTCTTGGATATCCTCCGGGAACTAAGGGTTATAAAAACCTTGATCTCGAGACCATAAAAATAATAGTTAGTAGAGATGTGGATTTTTATGAACAAAAATTCCCTTTCAAAAATATCGAAGAAATCAATGATGATTGTATTGGGGAACCAATAAAATATCATGATTCCTTTTGTCACCATGAGTTCACGTCGGGTGAGGATAAAGAACAAACTCCAACAGTGGAAGAACAACAAATGGAAGCTGCCCACACCGAAGAGAACGAACCCAACCATGTCTCACATGAGCCGCACATTGAAAATGAACCAGGCGGCCATGAAAATCATGCTTTGGGGGCTGATGAAATGTTTAATAGTAATGAGGATGAACCGTATGATATGGTTGATGAAGCCGAAAACCAAGTCGAAACGAGACCCGCTCGAACAAAATCTCAGCCATCCAAATTCAAAGATTACGTTGTCCAAGTTCCCCCTTCGGTCAAACACCTGGCATCAACATCCAATCAGGTTACCTCCACGGTACGCTATCCAATCTCTAATTTTGTTTCTTATGATAAGTTTTCCACTAATCATAAAGCTTTCTTAGCTGCTATTACTAATACCGATGAACCCAAGTGTTTCAAACAAGCTGCACAGGATGCTCGATGGCGTGAAGCCATGAAAAAGGAGATCAAGGCTTTAGAGAAAAATGGTACTTGGACTTTAGAAGATCTACCCGCAGGGAAACGGGCTATAGATTCGAAATGGGTCTACAAGGTCAAATTTAAGCCAAATGGCAAAGTTGAAAGGTACAAGGCTCGTCTCGTTGCAAAAGGATTCACTCAAATGGAAGGGGTGGATTATCATGACACTTTCGCACCGGTCGCTAAGCTCGTAACAGTTCGCACTTTGTTAGCATTTTCAGTTAAGAGGGACTGGATTATCCATCAACTTGACGTAAACAACGCCTTCCTGCATGGAGACCTAGCTGAGGAAGTTTACATGAAAATCCCTCAAGGGTTTTCTAATGATAATGACACTCGTGTTTGTCGGTTGAGAAAGTCCTTATACGGGTTAAAACAAGCTTCAAGGAATTGGTATCACAAGTTCACTACCTTTCTTCGAAGTCTAAATTTTAAACAATCTATGGCGGATCACTCTCTATTCATTTATGAGGAAGGTAGCATAATGGTGGTTGTTCTAATTTATGTGGATGATGTCATCATTAAGGGAAATAGTCTTAACAAAATTCAAGAAACCAAGAAAAAGCTTGACGATAAATTCAGCGTTAAAGATCTCGGCCCGTTGAAGTATTTCCTTGGAATAGAAGTAGCAAAAACAGGCGACGGTCTAGTTCTAAGCCAACGAAAATATACCTTGGACATTCTGGAAAATAGTGGGAAGTTGGGGTGTAAACCGAGTTCCTTTCCCATTGAACATGGTCTGAAATTAGACAAAGGAGAAAGTGAATCACGAGTTGATGCAAGTCAGTATCGCCTCCAGCTTCTTTGGACATTTCAACGACTGCTCATGGTACAAACTCTCTCGTCATTTTTCTCTTACCCACTAAACACAATTTTTTTGGTTACAACTAGTATGGACGAAAATTTTTAGCTTTCCGGCACGTTATATGTCCCATGTTAATTAATTACTATCATGTTTGTGCAGAAAATAACACAGACATTGTAAAACAATCTGTTCCAAGTCAAGTGTCACAAACGACTCAAAACCACCAAAACAGCACAGCAGATAGTTGAATCAGTGACGCCTAACAAAGTAGTTGCACCTGTTGAAAGAGAAGGTGAAGGTGTCTATGTCAAAGAGTTTATACATGATGGTGCATTTGGGTCTATAAGTTGGAAATATGTTGAAAATCGAGTTACTTCGTATCAGCATGGTTATAGTATGTATTTTCTTTTTATTCTATTATAGTATTTGAGTTGTGGTGATCATGCTAACTGGTTTTCTATATGTTTTCGTTCACATGTTTTTATGTAAGAGTCTAAAACTGTATGTATTTGATTTTGAGTTTAATGGTTAAATTTTATTTTGTCCCACATGGATAGAAAAGAGAGAATGATGCGACCTTTATGTCCTCTCGTACTATTTGTTTTTTTTCATTTGGAGAGCGAATTTGGTTACGTGGATATAGCTTTTAGACAAGTCTTGGATGTTTTTTTTGGACGCACTTGTAAGTTAAGTTTATATATTTTTAGTGTTTATTCAAATAATCGTGTAGAAACGTAAAGTTCAAAATAAACAAGTTTTCAAAACTACATGCGTAAACCGCCAAGACGGCAACTGTATCAGGAGACCTGGATGAGTTGAACTACCCATAGTTCTCTATTGTGACTTACTTTTCTCAACTTAACCAAAGAGGGGGACACTTAAAACCCCAAGTTACATATAAAGACTGAAACGAGTCGAGTTGTTTGTGAAAAAACTCGAGATAAGATTGATAAAAAGTTCGAATGAGTCGAGCCCATACAAGCGAGAGCCCGATCTCGAGCCTAAGTTTCGGTTCATCTAATAATTGAGCTAAAGCTCGGGCTATATTCAAACAAAAAGATCGAATAGGCTCGCGAGCCCAATTGAACTTAAGAAATATATACTCAATTATAAACGAGCTTAAAAAAATGTAAACAAGCTTGAGCCTTGTGCAATCTAACCAAGCTCTATTTTAACTCTATTTTCTTCAACACAACATATAAGTCGAGCCCAAGACAAGACTTCGAGATTTTGAAAATTTTCACGAGCTCTGCACGACTCGTTTTCACCTCTAGTTACATGCACTATGATAAGATAACTAGAGTCGGATAAATGAAATTAACATGAAGATGCTCAAATGATCTTACTAAAGGCTTTTAGATTACTCTTTTTGAAAAATAATTACCTAGTTGATTAATGTGATTTGAACTTTATAAATATTAAGTGGGTTAATTAAATACTACGGGGGTGTTTGTTTTAGCTTATATAATGGGCTTATAAGCTTATTAGCTTATATAAGCTTATAAGCCCAAACCAAGTGTTTGGTTAAGCTTATATAAGTGGGCTTATAAGCTTATATATGGGTGTTTTGATAATCCACAAAAATGTGGCTTTTTTATGAAGGTTTTAGCTTATATAACATATTTACTATTTTACCCTCATGTTAGCTTAAGCTTATATAAGCCATGGGCTTATAAGCTTATTAAACATAGGCTTATATAAGCCATAAATGGCTTATATAAGCCCATTACATAAGCTAAAACAAACACCCCCTACTACAGCACAAGCCCATTAAAGTTAGACCTATTCATTTTTGTTATATTAAGTTTTAAGAGTCAATTTTAACGCTCATTTGGTCAAGGAACTGTTCATGTTAAAAATTTCGAAGTTGGGGACCATCTAGTTTGGAAACAAGTCAAAGTACTGAAAGTGAAAGTCAACTAAGACTTCAACGACCAATCATGTAAACTATTGGTTACTCGTGAAAGAACGAATGCTAAATATAATTGATTCGTGAAAATGTATGTGAAAATGAAATAGTTAAGGAAATATAAATAAGAAAATTTGGGCGGCAGAGAGGCCGGTAGAAAGACTCGGGGCATTAGCCGATGTATCGATTTATTGGAGGAAGTTGGTGAGCATGGCCCTGTCCCGATAGATTTTGAAGAAAAATCTTTCCGGCCTCGCGGCGCGCATGCTCAATATTTATCTAATTACATCGGGGATTGTATCAGGAGGCTCGTGCCACTGTACTACCCAAGTTGGAATGATGTCCCTGATGAGATCAATACGTTGGTTTGGGCAAACATAGAGGTCAGTTATCATTTTTATGTTCATAACATTATTGTGTTTATTTATTTAATGGTGTATATATTTAAATAAATTTGTTTATTTATTTATATCATATAAATAAATAACAAATTTAAATAAATATACAAATTGTATCTTATTTATTTATATCATATAATTTTTTTTAAATATATATAAAAAAATTCGAATAAATATAAAAAAATTTAAATAAATATATATTTGATGAGAATAATGTAATAAGCTTTTCGGATAAGCTGTTTTTAAACAGCTTATCCTGATAAGCTTATCAGAACAAGCTGTTTGAATACAACTTATCTTGATAAGCTTATCAGAACAAGCTGTGTGAAAACAGCTTGTTCTGATATGCTTATCAGGATAAGCTGTTTTCAAACAGCTTGTTCTGATATGCTTATCAGGATAAGCTGTTTTCAAACAGCTTGTCCTGATAAGCTTATCAGGATAAGTTGTTTTCAAACAGCTTGTCCTAATAAGCTTATCAGAACAAGCTGTTTTCAAAAAGCTTATGCTTATCAGGATAAGTTGTTTTTATTATAAAAAATTAAATAAATATATAAGCCATTAAATAAATAAACAAAATAATATATAAATTATATCTCTAACTCTAACTCTGTGTTTGTTTTATTTGTTGTATATGAATGCAGGATAAGTTTAATTTGACGCCCCACAAGATTGATCGTGCTAGATGGAAGGATATACGTGGCGGCATCAATCAAATGCTTACAAAGAGTTACAATTCTCGAAAAAATACGCTCAAGACAAAGCATTGGGTCCGAGACATCGATACCGGCACGGTAGATATCGACAGAGTCCGCAGCGAGCGTCCAGAGAAATTACTCCAGAGGACTGGGAAAAACAGATCGCACTTTGGAGTAATCCGGATTATGAGAAAAGATGCCTGACGAACTCCCAGAACCGGTCTAACCAGAAGACGCCGAGTCGGCAGGGATCCCGATCGTTGGCACGCCTTCGAGACCAAGTGGTGAGAAATTCTATAATTAATTTACATACATATATGTCTTTGATTATATGTTTTGGTGTGTTGTGATTTTTTGTTTTGAATTTGCTTCATTCTATATATGCGTGTCTATGTATGTACAGACGCAAGCTGCAATTGAAGCTGATGTGCCACCCCCGACTGTCATTGATCACTTCTTCATTGCGCACACCGACCAGGATGGGAATTTTCCTTGCGATGCGGACCGCGTTATGTATGTAAGTATTTTTTTTTAAATTAATTAATTAATTAATTTTTTTTTGATATGCCTTGGTTTTTTACTATTCCCTGCCGATAAATAATGTACCAACCCGACTAATAAATAATATACTAACTGTCGTTTGTTTTTGTCACTTCATTAGGAGGAGATGCTTGCGATGAAGGCTGTAGGCAAATATACGGACGACGAGATCAACCGTATCGTCCGAGGTGGAAAGCAGCGAGGCCACATGTCTGGTGTCGGCCAGATAGTGCCGAGAAGGACTGCTCACTATATTCCTCCTCCTCCTCCCATCGACCCACGGTTGGAACAAGCGTCTCAAGTGTTTAACTTTATGAGAAGTGACGATAGGTTTGCCGATGCGTTCTCAGCATTTCTATCGGGTGGTGCTAGCGGGAGTGGCACGGGAGGCAGTGGTAGTGGCGCCGGTGGGAGTGGTAATGATAATGTCGACGGGTAGAATGGCAATAATGGTTAGTATGCTTGTCTTGTTTTTCCTACCTTAGCATGCAAGTTTAATAATTGTAAACCCCGAATTGCTAGTTTAATAAGTGTAACTAGGAACTTTGTACTCAAGTTGTGACATATGTATTTGTATTGATCGAGATATTACATGTTATTGTGTTTTGGTACTAGATTCGTGGTAGATTTTTAGTATTTGTATCTTCAGGTTTTGTATTTGTATTCCCAGGTTTTGGTAGATTTTTTCCGGAAAAATTCCGGAAAAAATCTGGAAACAGCCTGCTGTGCAGGCAGCTAAAAAAAATGTCAAAGTTTCCCTGGCGACATGTCGCCAGGGAAACTTGGGCTCACTTGACTTTCTAAAAAGTCAGCCAAGTTTCCCTGGCGACATGTCGCCAGGGAAACTTGGGCTCACTTGACTTTCTAAAAAGTCAGCCAAGTTTCCCTGGCGACATGTCGCCAGGAAAACTCTAGAAAAACATTGACTTGTCAACGCCAGGCGTTGACTTGTCAACTTTACGTATAGTTTCCCTGGTGACATGTCGCCAGGGAAAAGTGAGGTTTAATAATTTGTTTAACTTAAGTTCCTTAATCAGCCAGCTTTTCCCTGGCGACATATGTCGCCAGGGATACTATCCCGCACCAACTCCAGCGTGGCACCAATTTTTGAACCAAAGAGTTGCGGGGCCCACTTAGTCGCCAGGGAAACCCTAATTAGTCGCCAGGGAAACAATCCCGCACCAGCCTTTCTTGGCGAGGTTTCCCTGGCGACATGTCGAAAAAATACGCTCAAGACAAAGCATTGGGTCCGAGACATCGATACCGGCACGGTAGATATCGACAGAGTCCGCAGCGAGCGTCCAGAGAAAATTACTCTAGAGGACTGGGAAAAACAGATCGCACTTTTGAGTAATCCGGATTATGAGAAAAGATGCCTGACGAACTCCCAGAACCGGTCTAAGCAGAAGACGCCGAGTCGGCAGGGATCCCGATCGTTGGCACGCCTTCGAGACCAAGTGGTGAGAAATTCTATAATTAATTTACATACATATATGTCTTTGATTATATGTTTTGGTGTGTTGTGATTTTTTGTTTTGAATTTGCTTCATTCTATATATGCGTGTCTATGTATGTACAGACGCAAGCTGCAATTGAAGCTGATGTGCCACCCCCGACTGTCATTGATCACTTCTTCATTGCGCACACCGACCAGGATGGGAATTTTCCTTGCGATGCGGACCGCGTTATGTATGTAAGTATTTTTTTTTAAATTAATTTTTTTTTTTTTTGATATGCCTTGGTTTTTTACTATTCCCTGCCGATAAATAATGTACCAACCCGACTAATAAATAATATACTAACTGTCGTTTGTTTTTGTCACTTCATTAGGAGGAGATGCTTGCGATGAAGGCTGTAGGCAAATATACGGACGACGAGATCAACCGTATCGTCCGAGGTGGAAAGCAGCGAGGCCACATGTCCGGTGTCGGCCAGATAGAGCCGAGAAGGACTGCTCACTATATTCCTCCTCCTCCTCCCATCGACCCACGGTTGGAACAAGCGTCTCAAGTGTTTAACTTTATGAGAAGTGACGATAGGTTTGCCGATGCGTTCTCAGCATTTCTATCGGGTGGTGCTAGCGGGAGTGGCACGGGAGGCAGTGGTAGTGGCGCCGGTGGGAGTGGTAATGATAATGTCGACGGGTAGAATGGCAATAATGGTTAGTATGCTTGTCTTGTTTTTCCTACCTTAGCATGCAAGTTTAATAATTGTAAACCCCGAATTGCTAGTTTAATAAGTGTAACTAGGAACTTTGTACTCAAGTTGTGACATATGTATTTGTATTGATCGAGAGATTACATGTTATTGTGTTTTGGTACTAGATTCGTGGTAGATTTTTAGTATTTGTATCTTCAGGTTTTGTATTTGTATTCCCAGGTTTTGGTATATTTTTTCCGGAAAAATTCCGGAAAAAATCTGGAAACAGCCTGCTGTGCAGGCAGCTAAAAAAATGTCAAAGTTTCCCTGGCGACATGTCGCCAGGGAAACTTGGGCTCACTTGACTTTCTAAAAAGTCAGCCAAGTTTCCCTGGCGACATGTCGCCAGGAAAACTCTAGAAAAACATTGACTTGTCAACGCCAGGCGTTGACTTGTCAACTTTACGTATAGTTTCCCTGGCGACATGTCGCCAGGGAAAAGTGAGGTTTAATAATTTGTTTAACTTAAGTTCCTTAATCAGCCAGCTTTTCCCTGGCGACATATGTCGCCAGGGATACTATCCCGCACCAACTCCAGCGTGGCACCAATTTTTGAACCAAAGAGTTGCGGGGCCCACTTAGTCGCCAGGGAAACCCTAATTAGTCGCCAGGGAAACAATCCCGCACCAGCCTTTCTTGGCGAGGTTTCCCTGGCGACATGTCGAAAAAATACGCTCAAGACAAAGCATTTGGTCTGAGACATCGATACCGGCACGGTAGATACCGACAGAGTCCGCAGCGAGCGTCCAGAGAAAATTACTCCAGAGGACTGGGAAAAACAGATCGCACTTTGGAGTAATCCGGATTATGAGAAAAGATGCCTGGCGAACTCCCAGAACCGGTCTAAGCAGAAGACGCTGAGTCGGCAGGGATCCCGATCGTTGGCACGCCTTCGAGACCAAGTGGTGAGAAATTCTATAATTAATTTACATACATATATGTCTTTGATTATATGTTTTGGTGTGTTGTGATTTTTTGTTTTGAATTTGCTTCATTCTATATATGCGTGTCTATGTATGTACAGACGCAAGCTGCAATTGAAGCTGATGTGCCACCCCCGACTGTCATTGATCACTTCTTCATTGCGCACACCGACCAGGATGGGAATTTTCCTTGCGATGCGGACCGCGTTATGTATGTAAGTATTTTTTTTAAATTAATTAATTAATTAATTTTTTTTTGGATATGCCTTGGTTTTTTACTATTCCCTGCCGATAAATAATGTACCAACCCGACTAATAAATAATATACTAACTGTCGTTTGTTTTTGTCACTTCATTAGGAGGAGATGCTTGCGATGAAGGCTGTAGGCAAATATACGGACGACGAGATCAACCGTATCGTCCGAGGTGGAAAGCAGCGAGGCCACATGCCCGGTGTCGGCCAGATAGTGCCGAGAAGGACTGCTCACTATATTCCTCCTCCTCCTCCCATCGACCCACGGTTGGAACAAGCGTCTCAAGTGTTTAACTTTATGAGAAGTGACGATAGGTTTGCCGATGCGTTCTCAGCATTTCTATCGGGTGGTGCTAGCGGGAGTGGCACGGGAGGCAGTGGTAGTGGCGCCGGTGGGAGTGGTAATGATAATGTCGACGGGTAGAATGGCAATAATGGTTAGTATGCTTGTCTTGTTTTTCCTACCTTAGCATGCAAGTTTAATAATTGTAAACCCCGAATTGCTAGTTTAATAAGTGTAACTAGGAACTTTGTACTCAAGTTGTGACATATGTATTTGTATTGATCGAGAGATTACATGTTATTGTGTTTTGGTACTAGATTCGTGGTAGATTTTTAGTATTTGTATCTTCAGGTTTTGTATTTGTATTCCCAGGTTTTGGTAGATTTTTTCCGGAAAAATTCCGAAAAAAATCTGGAAACAGCCTGCTGTGCAGGCAGCTAAAAAAAATGTCAAAGTTTCCCTGGCGACATGTCGCCAGGGAAACTTGGGCTCACTTGACTTTCTAAAAAGTCAGCCAAGTTTCCCTGGCGACATGTCGCCAGGGAAACTTGGGCTCACTTGACTTTCTAAAAAGTCAGCCAAGTTTCCCTGGCGACATGTCGCCAGGAAAACTCTAGAAAAACATTGACTTGTCAACGCCAGGCGTTGACTTGTCAACGTTACGTATAGTTTCCCTGGCGACATGTCGCCAGGGAAAAGTGAGGTTTAATAATTTGTTTAACTTAAGTTCCTTAATCAGCCAGCTTTTCCCTGGCGACATATGTCGCCAGGGATACTATCCCGCACCAACTCCAGCGTGGCACCAATTTTTGAACCAAAGAGTTGCGGGGCCCACTTAGTCGCCAGGGAAACCCTAATTAGTCGCCAGTGAAACAATCCCGCACCAGCCTTTCTTGGCGAGGTTTCCCTGGCGACATGTCGCCAGGGATTCACCTTCCCTGGCGACATGTCGCCAGGGAAACATCGCGAATTTGGCCAGGGAAGGGGTCGAATATTGTAGTGCTACTAGTAAGTGGATACGCTAGTTGCTCATTGTTGAGAATTCACATGCTCCAATACGTCCAGGATCTTATAATGATCAAACGAGCATTATGACGATCATATATACATAGACAGAATTAATTTGGGAAGAACAAGAAAAATGATATGGGTCGAACCCTTTCTGCAGAATTTCATTGATAACAAATAAAGTGGGTTACAAGAATCGTTTACAATGAAAACTATATATAAGAATGAACTGGTGTGATGGTTTGTGAAACGTTGTGACGGGTTGCATAAGATGCAACTGTTCAATTCACAACCGTTCCTTTAACCTATCCTGAATTAGGGTTACGGGCTTGGGCCTAATAAAAGATTAATGGATTAAAATCCAACACTCATTTAGGGATCTCTAGGGGTACTGACAAGTAAGTGGAAACGCTAGTTGCTCATAAATGCAACTAGATGTAGCGTTTGGATTTGGAGCATATATATAATTAAAAGTAGGAATGCTAGTCGCTTGTTTCCAACAAGCATTTTGAACAAAACGCTAACTGCTAGTTATTTCAAAACACTCTTAAGCGCTTGTTTCCAAACAAGCATTTTGAACAAAACGCTAACTGCTAGTTATTTCAAAACACTCTTAAGCGCTTGTTACCAAATCTGATACAAAGGGAAAATGCTAGTATACATCCGATCCCAGACATCAAACAATATCTTTCTCGGATGACAAAGTACTTCCTCTGACAGACTTCCAATCTTCAGGGGAATAGGCCATAATACAGCAGATGACCTAAAGACCATAAAACCCCATGACTACATTTCCACACCTCAAATTGCAGAAAAGGCATTCGACCCACATCCACAACACCTTTTTGCAAATAAGAGGGGGCGTCATCATGAGTATTATAGCACCCATTCACAGTACAGTGTAGGGCTATACCAAGCATAGCTATATTTCCTAGTCATAGTCTCCAAGAGGACTAGGCATCGGTAGCCACGGAACATACACCTACACCTAGAACCAACCATCCTCCTTTGGCAGTGTATAAAATCGACCGAGAAGTGTCATCTTTCATCTCTCTCTATTCCATTCTTCATACACTGCCCACCTAGACTATTAACCCTTCACAATAGGGATGAATTGATTATGGTACATTTAATTAGTTAAATGTCCATAATGACCCATTATAACCATCCAGTCCCTCCTAAGGCCATCTCGAGAGCAATAAGGGTCAAAATGAGCATTTTACCCAGAAAAACTCCAAGCTACAAGTACTTCCCATATTGTTATAGCAAAAACAGTGCCAAGAATCTGTTCCATACTAGTAATTAACAAATGCGTTTTTACTAGTAATTAATAACATACTTCCAATTGGTTGTTTAATACTAGTAATTAACAAATGCGTTTTTACTACAGGTATGTCCATGTCCTGCCCGCATATTAGTGGCCTAGCTGCGTTGCTAAAAGCAGCACATTCAAAATGGAGTCCTAGTGCCAACAAGTTGGCTCTCGACCAGTGCTTATACAATGGACAACACCAACTCGTCTCTACTTGATGCAGCAGGAGGCCAACTTTCAAATCCTTTTGCCCATGGAGCGGGTCAAATGCATACAAACATCATAATATCTTCATCAACCACTTCTATAATAGTCACTCGCACAATCTGAGTTTCCTAATAAGCCATTTTTCAGCACTTACCTTTGTAATGGCTAACAAAGTGTTGTTTATCATCTTATATGCGTGTCTATTACAATGTAAATACAGTTGGCTCACTCATTCGTAGTCTTATAATATGTATGAACAAAACTGAACGATTCACAATCACTAATCAGAATCTTCCTTTACGATTTACTAAAATTAGATATGCAACGGGTCGAAGCACTTATTGCACTAGTTCCTAAAATTCCTACTCCTCTGGATTATGAAATCGGTAGAAGCACCACCTCCCTCGGGTTGTGGTGGCGGGTCAGATTGGTGCGCTAACCACATTAAGGCTATCATGAATATAGGTGGCGTGTTCTTGGGGCTCCCAAAAATCGTTGCAAGCCTCTTTTCTTTAGAAGGCAAAGATATTGTTGTTGCCAGGTATATTCAAGCTTTGATGTTAAGGATATTTCATCTCAGTGACGTTTCTAATTTTATATCTTACATGGATACAGGATGATTGCACCCGGTTTTCTCGATAAAGATATATTCGGTTTACAGACTTTTTGGGGTACACTTGATTCAGCTCCTGAAGATAGTCATGAATGTGCTTCCGTATTATCCAAAAACAAACAAAACTTCGAAACCCGTAGACTACGGGAGAATGATATCTTTTGGAAAAGATGTTGCTGAATTACATTCATCAAAGATCAATAGAGTGGCGCACATGTCGATATTATGGGTAATTTTGCTTTAATAGAAGACCGCTGTTAAAGAAAATCACCATATATACACCACTGTTCAGCAGAATGTTTTTAAGCTATGAATCATCATTTCAACATGTTAAATATTCCCAAGATCTACCATCCACGTAGAGAGTACAGGTGTCGAGAAACCACATGGTAATGTTACATTGTAATTGTTATTTTGTAGGAATGAACAGGGTGACGCCACATCTGCTCAAGAGGCGCGGATGGAAAAGGAGATCGAGCCCGAAATTGAGCAGGAACCTGTTCTGCATACGGCCGCCACTAACTCTGGCCCCGCTTTTGGGGATGGTACACCCACGGCTTCCCCAGAGGCTCCGGGGTCCAGCACTCCAATCCCTTTCAATCCGGCTTGTATTAATTCAAATAAACTGGATATAACTCATTAATAAATTTTTACAACACAGTATCAGTTATTGCTAAAGTTGTACAATGTCAAAGTAATTACAAGTAATATTAGTTAATAAAAAAATGATCTCAAGAACGATCATAGAAATATTTAGACTATCCTCGCAAGTCTTTATCCACAACTTTAGCTTTCAAACACTATATCAACATATCCTGGAACATAAGAAAATGATATAGATGTCAGTGATTTTAGATTATGAAGGTTCATAATTAAAATCCACACGAACTATTGCAAAACGGGTACAAAAATAAAATCCATACTAAATAAATAAGATTACATACTTTCCAACAGCTATTCCACTTAGGACTACAACCTCTAAATTGAACCGAGTAGCCAATCTCCACAGATGCTAGCTCTTCCAAGTATATTAAAGATGCAGATAATAAAAGGAATATTTTTAGGAAGAGTTGTACCTGTGCATAGATGCTTACCATTAACACCATCATCAATATTAGTATCAGGGTAAGTTGTTGCCGTTTCTTTACTGGTCAAATATTTTTTGATGAGTAAGCTCATGAAGTATTTCTGTTGGGTATGCCTTAGCTGGTGCAAAATGTTTGTTGTTGCTTAATCAATCTCTCCATGTTTTGCTTTCTTTTATTATCCATTTTAATTAGTATTCTATAACTACACTAGTATGAACGTTGTCGTTGTTTTTTTTCCATCGTTCTTGTTTGGTGTTGGGAGAAAGCCCCACTCGTTACTACCTTGTTCCCTCTCACGCTCAACTCTTGTATGTTTTGTCTCTTACCTGCTCGATCAATTTGCTTTTTTTTGGATAAACGTAAGACATTTTCTAAATTTCCACTTTGTTTTTTATACCTTATTGTTACTACTAGTATGGAGGAAAAGTTTTAGCTTTCCAACATATTATATGTCCCATATTGATTTAATTACTGTCATGTATGTGCAGAAAATACCAGACCATTGTTCAAGAATCTGTTCCTAGTCAAGTCTCAGAAAATCAGAGCGACTCAAAACCACAAGCACAACAGATAGTTGGACCAGTGGCGCCTAACAAACTAGGTGCGCGCAGTAGTGTCTCTATGCCAAATGTGGAAAAGCAAGGTGCACTTCACAATATCTTTTATACACAACATCCTTGTCTGCAATTTTACGAGGCAAGTTTCACTTAATATGACAAAGATCTTCAACTGGAGCATATATAGCTGTATATTGTATTTTCATTAACTAACAGTATAGTCTATTACTTGTATATTTCATTCTTCCTCGCCTTTTTATCTATTTTGTTTACATTCTATTTCAGCCTGCAACTTTGGTAAAGGGCGGTGGCTCAAAGATGACAGTCGCCCTCGATCTGTATTCGGGATTTAGCTGTAAGCAGTGGTTGTCGGGAATGTGGGCTTGCCGTTTAACTCAGCCAACAATATTTGGATATAAGAAGTTAAAGTGGCAGCCAAAAGAGTGTAAAATGGATGATTTCACAGGGCCTAATATTCTTAATGGTGAATTACCGAAGTACCCTGGATCACTGGAAGTTGTACACAACGCGGCCAGGAAAACCGTTCAAATTTTTTGACGATAGTGGCTAACAATGCTGCTAGTGGAGAAGAATTGATATCATACAGTCACCTGTTACCTAGTGGTGAGTAAAGTTGGGGACGAGATTAGAGAGTATTTGACAATAGAACCAAGCCCAACCACAATACTTAGCTCTAGTGCGATGGTGTTGGGGTGAAGCCGTCCCTGAGGTGGCGGCTTATAGCTCGAGGGGACTTAATATATGTCGGATGTGATTGGGCCCGACATCAACATCTCGGTTGAATGTTCTGGTGCTAGCGGACCTAGTGGGCTAAAAGTTGATACGCGGAAAACAGAGTATAACATTATGTCAGGTAAAGAGATGATTAATCCGTAACATTCTTCCAATTGGTGTTTAATACTGTAATTAACAAATGTGTTTTACTACAGGTACGTCCATGTCCTGCCCGCGTATTAGTGGCCTAGCTGCGTTGCTAAAAGCAGCATATCCAAAATTGAGTCCTAGTCCCGTGAAGCCAGCTCTCATGACCACTGCATATACAAGGGACTACACAAACTCGTCTCAACATGATGCAGCAGGAGGCCAACTTTCATCTCCTTTTGCCCATGGAGCAGACCATGTTGACCCTCCCAAGGCGATCTCACCAGGGCTTGTTTATGATATATCAACGAGGGAGTACATTACATTCTATAGAGTGGTGCGGTGTTTAGCTTGTTTGATTCTGTAGTGATATGCAGATGATTAATTGTATTGCTTTTGAGAACTCGTCATCGTTGGATTTAACACTTGATGTATCGGTTTGAGATTAATAGATAACAGTTGGACTCTTTTATATAAACTTAAGTGTTTTGTACCTTCTAAACCTTATTTATCTGCATCAAATATGACCCACAGATTACACCAACACTTCTAACATCCTCACAAAATAAGCTATTTATACCGACAAAACCTGTTTGACTTTTTTTTAGTGGTCAACTGTCAGCTGTCCATTTTTCTGAATAAAACATATATGCCATAAAGACGGATCACAGGTTGATGTAGCGTGGTCTTCTTAATATTCTCCTCCTAACTTTATGCCATGGAAAACTTCAGTCATCTTCGTTCTTATATATTCACATCGAGGGTATAAAAAGAAAAGAACGTGATGTTTATCACCTATATGTACATACTGCAAGAAGAAATTTCTGCCAGTTGGAAAAAAATTGAAACATATTACAAGAGTCAGTTGTTTATCTTATACAAAGCTGATGGAACACATAAACTAGTTTAAGCAGCTGTGTAGACTAGAAGGCAGTTCAGGTGTTATCAAAACTCATAACTAGTGCGTAGACCGCAGAAATGCAGACCAAAAAACACGACCTTAAATTGCAGGCCTGTTTGGAGCAGCTGTGCAGACCAGTAGGAGATAAAATATGTGAGAAAGGTGTATGTCATATTGATGCTCACTATATATTGTGTATGCCGTCATGTTGGGTGGAACATTTGTCACTGGATAACGAAATTGGGCTCGATCCTCCTGGTATAAGGATCAGGCCAGTATCTGGACTCGTGGCACCTGATTACTTTACAGCAGGGTATTTTGTATGGACAGTTTTGACCGCCAATCTGGCTAGCATTGGATATGAAGAGAAAAACATGTACATGGCCGCTTATGATTGGCAGATATCCTTTCAAAATACCAAGGTATCCTCACAACTGTCGACAAACATATAATTATGCATACTTTGTAATTTCTAAAACTATAAAATGATTGATAGGTACGAGATCAGACTCTAAGACGAATGAAAAGCAATATAGAGTTGATGGTAGCTACAAGTGGTGAGAAGGTCGTCACGATTCCACATTCGATGGGCACACTCTACTATCCATCCATGTCAAGACCTCATTTCCAAACTATCCAGCAATGGTGACTTCGCACCTTCATTTTCCCCAAAACCCTAAATTCTCAAAACCACACCATAACTAAATTATACTTAAATCCAACAAAACCCTTTTCAATTCAACCTTTTCCAATTCTAAATTCATGCTTTATGTAATTTGGTGTTGTTTTGTTTTATTCAAAAAAAAAAAGAAATTGGTTGCACACCAAATGTTTGATGAAATGTTTCACTGAAAAGAAGCACCATTTCTTTCACCAATAGGTATGTGGACCTTCTCGGTCCCGGTATAGGAGTTCCTTTATTTTGTTTAAGTCCACTCCATGGAGGTGGGTGTTTCTTCTTCAACGGGTGTTTGGTCGTGCCCTTTTAAAGGGTTTCATTGTTGCCCAGATGGGAGGGCGGGGTCGAAGGGGTTTCCTCGATTAGTTGCACATATGAAGAGTCTCCATTTGTCTTCGGCCGTTCGGAAGGAGGCCTTGCGCGAGGCCCTTTCCACAGACGTGGAGTTGTTTTGTTTAGTTGCGGAGACGTTAAAGGCTTTCGATCAGTGGTTGTGTGGAGAGTACATGCGCTTGCATGCTCTTAGTCGGGCCTGCCATCATTCTAACGGTGTGACATGGTTTAAGGGGGTGGCGGGAGAGGTGGATGAGTTCATTGTAGGTATCCTCAGGCCGCAGGTTAGGAGGGATGTTGTTCCTTTAGGAGGGGTGGTTGTGAATGAGGTTTTACTCGATCGTGTGTTCTCCCTACCTATCACAACGGTTAAGAGTATACCTCACAGCTGTCGTATGGCGTTTTCTCAAGCTCTTGGTATTGCTTTGAGCAAAGTGGTGGCCAATCCTACATCTATTGAGGCTTGGGTTAAACTTTTGTTGTTACCACGTTGCACGTTGCGTGTTTTTCGGCCTTCTAACCGTCAGGAGCGCAGGTCGGGTAATAGGAAGTCCTTGCAGTGTCATAGTATTCAACAAGCGTTGGCTGCGTGGCGTGGGGATGGGTTTTGTGACCTTGTTTCTTCCCTTTTCGCCCAACCTGCGAGGGTGGTGCCGGGGGAGGAGAACTGTGTATCTGAGGTCAATAAATCTATGAGCACTAATGTTAAACAATGTTTGAGGAAAGTATGGGATGGACACTTCACTGCTGCAGTTAAGGTTTTATGCTCCTCAGGTGTGGCGCCTTTCGGGGCCGATACTTTGACTGCGTTGTTGGCTAAGCACCCCATTTTACCCCCTCCCGTTATGCCTGGGTCCTTGCCCTCAGAACCCCCTCTTGTTGTGGACGTTGACTGTGTTCATGAGTGCATTCAATCTTTCCCGAAAGGGACATCTTGTGGGCGGGACGGATTGAGAGCGCAACATATTTTAGATTCCTTATGTGGGGAGGGGTCAACGATCGCTGTTGGGTTACTCAAGGCCATATGTGGGGTGGTGAATCTATTGTTGGAGGGGAAGCGCCCTAAGGTTTTGGCGGAATTTGTCGCATCTGTGCCCCTCACGCCGTTGCTCAAACCAGATAACAGGATCAGACCTATTGCCGTGGGTGCAATTTGGAGGAGGTTGGCTTCTAAGGTTGCTATGAAGGGTGTCAGGAAGGAGGTGTCCAAATACCTTGGGGATTTTCAGTTTGGGGTAGGAGTTCCCAACGGGGCCGAGGCCGTGCTCCATGGCGCGAATAGATTTTTAAATAAGTTTCACTCAGATGGCTCATTAGCTATGCTTACCGTTGATTTCTCTAATGCCTTTAATCTGGTGGATCAGACTGCCCTTCTACACGAGGTTCGGACTCGGTGCCCGTCTATTTCCCCATGGGTTGAATTTCTCTATGGTCAATCTGCGAGGTTGTATGTTGGTGATGACCATATTTGGTCAACGACTGGAGTTCAACAGGGGGACCCTTTAGGGCCTCTTCTTTTTGCTTTAGTTTTGCACCCACTTGTTCATCGGATCAGGGATTGCTGCGAACTACCTTTCCATGCTTGGTACTTGGATGATGGTACGATTATCAGAGACGCCAGAGAGGTTGCGAAAGCCATCGATATTATCAAGGATGAGGGGCCTCGTGTGGGCCTTGAACTAAACATCAAGAAAACTGAAGTTTTCTGGCCATCATGCAATGGGGTGAAGGTTAAGGAGGGGTTGTTTCCCCGTGATATTGGGAGACCGGCGTTGGGTGTTAAACTCCTTGGAGGTGCGGTTAGTCGCGATGCAGGGTTTATTAGCAATTTGGCTGTGAAAAGGGCATCTCGTGCTGTGGAACTAATGGGCCTTCTCCAGAGCCTACGAGACCCTCAATCCGAGCTTCTTTTGCTCCGTTCATGCATGGGTGTCGCAAAGCTGTTGTTTGGGCTACGAACGTGTCAACCTATGTTTATAGGGGAAGCAGTTTCTATTTTTGACAATGGTCTTAGGAGGGCGATTGAGGCGATTGTGGTTTGCGGGGGGGGGGGGGGGGGGGGGGGGGGGGGGGGGGGGGGGGGGGCTTTTTTGGGGATTTACAATGGAGACTTGCATCCCTTCCATTGCGGTTTGGCGGTTTGGGTTTATGTTCGGCTGAGGATGTATCTACTTATGCCTTTGTGGCTTCAAGGGCGCAATCTTGGAGTCTGCAGGACCACATTCTTCAGGGATGTGATATCGATGGAGTGGATTCTGACTATGGACATGCGTTGGACTGTGTGCGTATGTCCGTCCCTGATTTCGATCTTAGCGGTTTCTCTAACAAGGACACCGCCCCCCCCCCCCCCCCCCCAAAGACCAGAATGTTTTGGCGTGTGCCCTTTTTGGTGGAATTGTCAAGAGTTTGGGAGTGAGTTTTAATTTATCCCCTCGCCAGAAAGCAGTGGTTGAATGTCTCCAAGCGCCCCGTGCCCAAAATTTCTTGACCGTTATCCCCATTGAAGGGTTGGGCCAGCGTATGTCAGCTGTGGAGTACCGGACTATCCTTAAGTATCGACTTATGATCCCTATGTTTCCGGTTGATGAGCCTTGCCCAGTTTGTCGTAAGGTTTGTTTGGATTCTTTTGGTGAGCATGCGGTTCACTGCAAGGAGTTGCCTGGTTTTAAATATAGACATGACTTGGTTAGAGATGTTCTATATGATGTTCTAAAACGAGCTGGAATTTCTTCTAAAAAGGAGGCCCACGTGAACTTTCTAACAGATCCACTCGGAGGGAGGTCTACCTTGCGACCAGCTGATGTGCTAGTGTTTGGGTGGGCCGGGGGCAAACATGCTTGTGTAGATCTTACTGGAGTTTCCCCTCTTGTTGGGCTTAGAGAAAGTGGATTTGTTGCGGGACAAGCTGCATTGAAAGCTGAAGCGAGCAAAGTTGCTAAACACGAGAAAGCATGTTTGGAGAATCAACACGTGTTCATCCCTTTTGCTTTTGATACATTTGGTTTCCTAGCACCGAAAGCGATGGAGTTTTTGAGTAGGGTTCAACGGGTTGTGCAAAGTAATGTTTCCAACTCTAAGGCACAAAACTTTATTTTTAGTAGGATTGGTTTTGCCATCCAAAAAGGGATCGCGGCGCAGCTTGTTGCCCGTTTGCCTACCATTTTATTGTAAACGTTGATATCCTTATTTTTTATTTAATTAATTGATTTTAACAAAAAAAAGTCTGTTATGAATATAGGTGGCCTGTTCCTTAGGGTCCCAAAAATTGTTGCAAGCCTCTTTTTTTCGGAAGGCAAAGATATTGCTGTCGCCAGGTATATTCTAGCATTGATGTTTAAGATAGTTCGTCTCAGTGAGGTTTCTAATCGTATATCTTACATGGATACACGATGGTTTCACCCGGTTTTCTCGATAAAGATATATTCGGTTTACAGACTTTACAACATGCGATGAGAATGATGCGTTCCTGGGATGCAACAATGTCTTTAATACCAAAAGGCGGGGACACTATTTGGGGTGCACTTGATTCAGCTCCTGAAGATGGTCATGAATGTTCTTCCATAAATCCCAAAACAAACAAAACTTCGAAACCCGTTAACTACGGGAGAATGATATCTTTTGGAAAAGATGTTGCTGAATTACATTCATCAAAGATCAATAGAGTGGACTTCAGGGTAATCTTTTGTACTAATTAACTTTTACGTCATCTGCAATATGTGTTGATTTTGAAGTTGCTAGCTTTTGAAATTGTAGGGTACTGTTAAAGGTTTTAGCTTTGCAAACACAACGTGTCGGGATGCATGGAATGAATATCATGATATGGGAACCGAGGGTGTGAAGGCTGTTGTTGATTATAAAGTTTACACAATTGAAGCTGTTTTAGACCTTTTGCAATTTGTTGCTCTAAGGATGATGAAGCGCGGTAGTGCTCATTATTCATATGGAATTGCAGACAATTTAGATGATAAAAAGTACGAGCATTATAAATACTGGTCAAATCCCTTAGAAACCAGATTGCCAAACGCCCCGGATATGGAGATATTTTCAATGTATGGAGTTGGATTAGCGACAGAAAGAGCGTACATTTATAAATATATTCCAGCAGCTGAATGCTGCTATATTCCTTTCCAGATTGATACCTCTGTAGAAGGTGGAACCGAGCAAACCTGTTTAAAAAATGGGGTATTTTCTGTTGATGGAGATGAAACAGTTCCGACACTGAGTGCAGGATTCATGTGTGCTAAAGGTTGGAGGGGAAAAACTAGGTTCAATCCTTCGGGTATTAAACAATATGTACGAGAGTACAATCATGCACCGCCAGTAACTCTACTAGAAGGAAGAGGTACACAGAGTGGCGCACATGTCGATATTATGGGTAATTTTGCTTTAATAGAAGATATTATACGAGTAGCAGCCGGATCTAATGAGACAGACATTGGAGGTGATCAAGTCTACTCCAACATTTTCAAGTGGTCTGAGAAGATCAACCTACAACTATAACACCTGTGAGTTCATATAGTTATTTTCACTAAAAAAGCTAGCCGTTAAAGAAAAATGACTATGTATACATACACTGCTGTTTAGCCGATAATATATGATTGTGACAGATCCTTGTAGAGCAGAATGTTTCTAAGCTATGAATGATCTTTTCAACATGTTAAATATTTGTCTCTTTTAATGTTTAATAAATGATCGGAGTGGTCGATTGATTATTTGTCACTACATCGTTTGTTGTTGATTTTGCAGATATTATGATAACTTTACGATGTAATATGGTGTAATGATATTCTCTTGTTTTTCAGCCATCAAGCTTAGACATGTAAATCTATTGGCCTTCTCGCGTGTGAAGAGAGGTGCACCACGCGTGAAGCACGGTAAATGTTTTGATAAAATGAAAAAGAGGATTATCCAATGCAAAAGAGATTACAAAAATATAAAAGTCATGGATTTCACATGATTCATAAAAAAGTCCATTCGTACGCATTGTTGCAGGTCAGGGACATAAATACATAGATTATGATAACTCTACGATGTAATATGGTGTAATGCTATTGTCTTGTTTTTCAGCAATCAAGCTTAGACATGTAAATCTATTGGCCTAATCGCGTGTGAAGAGAGGCGCAGCACGCGTGAAGCACGGTAAATGTTTTGATAGAATGAAAAAGAGGATTATCTAATGCAAAGAGATTACAAAAATATAAAAGTCATGGATTTCACATGATCCTACTGCACATAAAAAAAGTCCATTCGTACGCATTGTTGCAGGTCAGGGACAGAAAATTGCATATGTAAAGAATCCATTTATGTGTGAGCATTCTGTTCCTGATCAATCCAACCACACAAACAACCCGATATTTTAAGAGAACCAAATACACGTAGATCTGAACCTTAACGAAACTGGAACCGTTCAGCTTCCAAACGAGAGCGAGCCTGCAAATTCAGAAAGTCACAACTGCAATCTCGTTGACATGGCCAAGGCTTGATAAAATTCCTCGAAGCAACTCTTCTTCAATATCTGATTCATCTTGTCCAACTTCTTCCGCAAATTGGTCGGTTACCATGAAATTCAAGTCAGCTTTAACTAGAGAAGACACATTTTCCAACAAAATATACTCCAAATAAGTCTTTCCTTCTATTGTTAGTGTCAATATATAAGGAGAATTGATTTGGATAGTATCTATATAATAATCTGCCTTAGGATCCTCACAGCCGGTAACCAGAGATAAACAAGTTCTTAACACTCTTTGAAGTAACATCAATTCGCTCAAAACCACAACAATTACTCAACTGCAAAGTTTCCAGGAAAGGACTTCGGGCTAATATATTTCCAATTGAATCTTCATCTAATTTCCCTTCATCAATACACAAAAACATAAGTTTATCACGACGAATAGCACCATTTGGAGAATTAAATACACAACGCAAAAGTTTCATACCCACAGAACATGTATCATCCAAAAACAACTCATTATCATTCCTAAATCTTTCGTAAGTTTCCAAATCACATGACAAACGTTCAAGTACTCCAAAGTTTCCAAACAAGGACTTGGGAATACGCCTGGAAAGATGACAATTGTTCAACTCCAAAGTTTCCAAACAAGGACTTCGGGAAAACATTTTTCCTATTAAATCTTCATCTAATCTTCCTTCGTAAATACACAAAAACTTAAGTTTATCCAAACGAATAGCACCATTAGGCGGATTAGATACACAACGCAGAAGTCTCATACCCAGAGAAGAATCGTAAGTTTCTAAAAACAACTCATCGTCATAGGTAAATCTTTCGTAAGTTTCTATTTTACATGACAAATGTTCAAGTACACCAAAGTTTTCAAACAAGGACTTCGGGATATGCTCGTAAAGATGACAATCGTTCAACTCCAAAGTTTCCAAACAAGGACTTCCGGATAATACTTTTCCTATTAAGTCTTCATCTAATCCCACGCGGTCAATATGCAGAAACTTAAGTTTATCCCAACGAATAGCACCATCAGGAGGATCAAATACACAATTTGAAACTTCCAAACTTATAAGACATGAATTGTTGAAAAACAACTCATCATTACAAAATTGACAATCCCTCAACCCATTAATTATCCTCAAATCAATCTCTTGAACGTTCCGCGTAATAGCATAATGTATCCAACTATTGAGTTGCAACGTAGGCAGGTGAACGTTCATAATTTGGAGTTTGAATTTTTTAATGTTTACATCGGTAGGACATTTAGTTAGGGTTTTACTGATAAACGAAAAGTAGTTGGTGAGACGATCATCACGATGACCTCTGACATCGTCGCCTAGGAAAACGAGAGTAGGAAGTCGAGTCCAGAGATGCTGCCATTGTTTAGAGATAGTAGTTGTTGTTCTAATCACCTCTTTTGTGGACATCAATCTCTCTTCTTGTGTTTCTTTGTCCATGATTTTGATTCTGGATATGATTTCGAGTAATAAGTCATCCGGTAACGAACTCATTATATCTTCTTCGGCCATGAACAAATTTAGTTAATCTGATGGTTGAAGGTAAGTCGATACTTACTTACCAAAATAAGCTATTTAAATCAACATTAACAATAGACTTTATGTACCCATTCGTTCAGAAGTGATTATATCTTCATAACTTTATTAAACAGATTTTTAAGAAACCTTTTAAAAAACTTTACAAAAGGTTCAAAATTTTATAAGTCAAACTTTCAATTAAATAGTTCCAGGGAAAAATTACTAAAAAAACTATGATATTAATTAGGTTGTTTTCCTTTTTTTTAAAGGCTGCAAAATTAGCATAGGTTAGATTTTCAGGTCGGATTTGGTTCGACCCGCCAAACCGTTCAAACTTTGTGATGATATTGGCTAACTATGCGGCTAGTGTAAAAGAATTGGTGTTAACTGCAGTTCCGGTGGGAGTAAGGATGGAGGCTGCTCAAGTTAATATTAAAAGAACATATTTTGAGTTTATATAACATGTTTGGTTGTTTTGGTAACTTAACCAAAGAGGACACTTTAAACCACAAGGTAAATATAAGACTCGAAACGAGTCAGGTTGTTTGTGAAGAAGCTCGTGATAAGATTGGCAAAAAACTCGAACGAACTGGAGCCCAAGCTCGAGTCTAAGTTTTGACTTATCTAATAATCGAGCTCAAAAGCTCATACTCTATTCAAAAAGATCAAATAGGCTGGTAAACCTATAATTGTGCATAAACAAGTTTCAAAAATATAAACAAGCTCGAGCCTTGTGCAATTAACTAGGCAAGCTCTATTTGAACTATATTTTCTTCAACACATCATATAAGTCGAGTTTGAGCTTTATCTTTACCCTGTTATAAAGCATTTTAAACAATTTTAAATTTAGTAAGTTTAAAATTAAGAATTTAAAATTTCACAACTTAAAATGCCTACGTCGTTTTGTTAACAAAAATTCATAATATTTTGAGATTTTAATTTTTGCTTGAACCAATTAACGAATATATATATTTTTATAAATTTTCTATTTAAAATAGTAAAAATCGAATTTTCACAGTTTGTATAAATTTTATAAAAAACTATATAAATTTTATAAAAAAAATCAATAGATTTTATAAAAAATTTCTATAAATTTAAAAAAAAAATTCCGGACTCAAGTTTCAAGCCTATGATTGGTAAAGTTGAAACAAAATACCATGCTCGCAAAGAGGTGCGTCGTATTATTATCGTCCGTCACATGGTGAAGCTAATCTGTATAAGCATGGTTGCAATATTAACGCTGTCAACGTTAGATTTTTTGTTTCTTATTTTTTTACTTATTATTTTGTTTTTGTGTTCCATACGGCTTAATATAATAATCATATGTTTAACAACTATGGTAACACAACATTTTACTTTAGGATGTTTAGGTGATGATCATGTTAACTGGTGTTTCAAGTGTGTTTTTCTTGTCACAGTGTTCACAAATTGTGTAACATTCTAAAACTACATGTTCACATGTATACATTTGCTTTTAAGTTTTATGGTTAAACTTTATTTTGTCCCACATCGATACTAAGTGAGAGTAGTGCAATCTTTATAAGTCAATTTTGGATTAAATAGCTTAAACGGAAATACCTTTTAACACAATCAAGAAGTGTTGATTGTGTCTAAAGTTGTTTTGGTTTTTTCAGATAGTTATGTGTTACCTGCAGTTGCGGTGGGGAGTGAGGTTGAGGACGAGTTTAAAGAGTATTTGAAAATAGAAGCAAACCTAACCATAATATTTAGATTTGGTACGACGGTGCTGGTGTCAAGACATCACCCATGGTGGCGGCTTTTAGCTCGAGGGGACCTAATATAGTGACACTAGAGATATTGATGCCGGATTTGATCGGGCCCGGAGTCAACATCTTAGCTGGATGTTTGTTATGGTGTTTCAGTTGTGATGATATGATTGATGGTGTTAACTGGTTTTCTAGATGTTTTTCTTGTTACAATATTCATAAGTTTTTAAGCAACATTCTAAAACAACATGTTACATATATATATGCATTTGCTTTCGAGTTTTATGGTTAAATTTTATTTTGCCCCCTATGGATAGAAAATGAAAGTACTGCAACCTTGTAAAATCTTATCAAACACCAGATTGAAGCACTCAACCAACCACCCCTTGTGCTATTAATCAAAGAATCCAAAGATAGTCCCCAAATGGGTGCTATCAACATACAAACAAAAGAGTTTTCCTCAAACGAATGCAACCCAGAAATACAAAGTTTTAATACAACAAAAGGAAACACAAATCAAACGTTTGAACAATCAAACGTTTAAAGGATAGGAGAGTATTTGCATTTGTTGGGAGAAAGATAAGTGTGTGTGTGTGTGTTTTCTCGAATCTTCAAATGAGCCCATCTCTGCTTGTTTTAACGTGCCTTGACCAGTCTTCACCAAGAAACAAAACTTGGCAGCAACAATCCCTGCAAAATAAACACAACGGCAAAAGTAGCACAAGATGACACCAACGGTTACAATAACCAAATAAAGTTACCAAACCGACCCTTCAACCTTATAAACTTGTCAACAAAGGGAACCAAACATTTCAACACCCTCCCACAAGTTTATAAGCCAAAAACATTGTACAAAATAAGTTGGGAGCAGAGTTCAGTATGCTGAACACTTCCCAATCCTTTGGTCAAAATATCAGCAATCTGTTTTTCAGATTGCACTTTCACAGTACGAATAAGCCCAGAAGCAACCTTTTCTCTAATAAGATGAACATCGATATCAAAGTGCTTGGTTTTCTCATGCATAACAGGATTAGCAGCAATCTGGATAGCAGAACTATTATCGCAATAGAGAAAAGCAGGAGTTTTACCAGTCATACCAAGATCCTTCAGGATCTTAACAATCCACATTATCTCACAAACAGCAGAGGCCATGGATCTATATTCTGCTTCAGCAGAATATCTAGACAAGGTGGCTTGCTTTTTACTTTCCAAGGGACTAGGTTACCACAAACATAAACACAATAGTCAGATACAGACCTTCTGGTCACTTTACATTTTGCCCAATCAGAGTCATCATATGAGCAAATGCTTTGATTAGCAGATCTCTTAAATAAGATACCAGCACCTGGAGCATTCTTAAGATACTTAAGAACTCTAAATGCAGCATCAAGATGAGATTTAAGGGGTGCATGCATATGTTGACTCAAGCAGTGGACAGAGTAAGAAATATCAGGTCTACTGTTACACAAGTAAATGAGCTTTCCCATAATTTTTTGGTATGCCGTAATATTTTTCAAGTATTTATCATCCAAAGATTCTTTATGAGGCAGGATACCATTCTCAGGCATAGGAGTAGAGATAGGTTTACATGCAAAAAGACCATACTCATATAAGAGCTCAATACAATACTTTCGCTGGTTTAAGCATAAACCATCATTAACTTTAAGCACTTCAATACCCAGAAAAAATTTAAGTTCACCCAAGTTTTTGATTTTGAACTTCTGATTTAGAAAATTTTTAAAGATAGCAATTTCATCTTTGTTGTTTCCAGTGATGATAATATCATCAACATGGACTAATAGAACCAGGAAAATGTCATCTTTTTTTGTTACGAACAAAGAGTGGTCATTTATGCTTTGGATAAAACCAGCATTGGTCAAAGTCTCTACCAATTTCTTGTTCCACTGCCTAGGGGCTTGTTTAAGACCATACACGACTTGGAAAGCTTACAAACCCTTGTTTCTTTTTTGTCAAAGAAACCGGGTGGAGGAATCATATAGATGTCCTCAGTAAGGTCCCCATAAAGGAAGGCATTGTTAACATCCAATTGAAATATGCCCCAAGAATTTTGAACAGACATATTAATGACACATCTAACAGTTGTCATTTTCACAATAGGGCCTAATATTTCATCATAGTCAATGCCCCTTTTTTGGCTACAACCTTTGGCAACAAGCCTGGCTTTATAACGCTCAACTTCCCCATCAGATTTGTATTTGATCTTGTAAACCCACTTAGACTTGATAGCTTTTCTATGGATAGGCAAATTGGTAAGGGTCCAAGTATGATTAAGATAGAGAGATTCCATTTCATTGTTCATAGCTTGGACCCAATTGGGATCTTTGATAGCATCCTCAAAACAACTAGGCTCAGCAGTTTTATTCAAATTGGCAATAAAACAACATACATCAAGAGCAAGTTTGGTATGATTAGCATACTTATTGAGGCCATACCTAACTTTATCATCAAGAACAAAATCATTCAATTTTTCAGGTAACCTAGTTGTTCTGCTAGATTTTCTGATCTCAGGCAAAGGGGGTTGGCCTTCGTCTTCTGTTTGATTGCTAATATCAAAGGTAGGAACATTTTGTTGTTAAAAAAATTACCCTCAGAGATGTTATGTTCATCTGTTGATGATGTGGTATCGACATCCTCCTCAATTGACTGCTCCCTTGCAGTGTCTGTTGAGGAGTAATCCGAATGACCTCCATCATCATCAGGAGGTCTCTCTCCTTCATCATCGGGTCTTACAATGTTATGATGCCCCGACTCAAAAAAATTAAAAAAATTTATGATTAACTTCATCAGACCCAAAAGTTTTTTCTTTATTCAACTCAACATTATCAAGACTGATTTTATTAGACTTCATTTTATATGGAAAGATCGTCTCATAGAATTTTACGTCTCTTGAAAAAATAAAGTTTCTTTCTTCAAGACTCAAAAGTTTATACGCCTTTTTTGAAGAAGAGTAACCAATCAAAATACATTTTTCAGACTTTGGAGAAAATTTATCAGACACATTTAACACACTACAAAAACAGAGGCAACCAAAGCATCACAAATGGGAAAGAGGAGGTTCACTACCATATAGCATACAAAAAAGAGATTTTCCAGCAAGAACAGAAGACGGAAGCCTGTTAATTAAGTAAGTAGCAGTTAAAATGCATTCAGTCCAAAAACACAAAGGAATACCCCCTTGAAACAGAAGGCTCCTAGCAACATGAAGAAGGTGCCTGTGCTTTCTCTCAGCAATCCCATTTTGCTGAGGAGTATAAGCACATGTAGTTTGGTGCACAATGCCCTTATCCCTCAAAAAAGTTCCCATCTTATTGTTAACAAACTCAGTACCATTGTCAGATCTTATAATTTTAACCCTTTTATGAAACTGGTTAAGAATAGGATTACAAAAAAATACAAAAGTATTCAAACACTTCATCTTTAGACTTAAGCAAATAAACCCACACAGCTCTAGAAAAGTCATCAACAATTGTTAAGAAGTATCGAAACCCTTCCCTAGAGGTAATCCTGTATGGACCCAATAAATCAAGATGAATGAGATCACCTAATTGGGTGGACTTATGATTACTAAGCGAAAACGGTTCCCTTGTTTGTTTTGAAAAATGACAGATTTCACAAGGGTAAAGTGTTCAGGTTTGGTCAGATTTAAGCTCGTTTTTAAAACTTTGAGAACATGGTCTGAGGGATGACCAAGCCTATTGTGCCACACAGATTAAGATATATGACAGCAAATGACAGAAAAATTACTTTTAACAGAAGGCATCTTACAATCAAAATCAAACATATAAACGCCATCAAATTCTCTACCAGTCCCCAGGACAATATCCTTTTTCGAATCCTGAATCACACAATCATGTTCATTGAAACCAACATGCAATTTACTATCTTTAATCATTTTGTTCACAGATAACAAGCTCACTTTGTATTCAGGTATAACCAGCACATCAAACAAGATGACATTGTTCGTAAGTCTAAGATTACCAACATGAGTTATTTCGTAAGTCTAAGATTACCAACATGAGTTATTTTTGCAACAGTACCATTAGGATGTCCAACGGTAATGTTAAGTTCAGAAATGTCCAGAATTTTTGTCATATTTTTAGTATAATTAGTGATGTGTTGGTTTGCCCTTGAATCAATGATCCACCCCAGATTGATATTCAAGCCATTAAAATTCATATTGGCAATAAAAAATCTGTGAAAATGATTATTAAAGAAAATATTTGCATTAAAAAAGCTGAAGTTTATACCTGCCATATTAGTTTGAGCAACAGAGTTCTCCTTTTCCCAATTAATGACATAATCTTGGCAATTTGTTCATTAGAGAAATGCAAAAGCACATTAGGGTTAGGAGCATCAACATTGTTGCTAGAACCAGATGATCTGTTGTTGTTATTTTGAAAGACTCTGTTGTTATTATTAACAACATTAAGGTTTTTCTTGTACCCAGGAGGGTAACCAATGATTTCATAACATCTCTCAACAGTATGTACTTTCAACCCATATTTAGTATAACTGAAATAATTATAAGAAGGCCTAATGTTTCCATTGTTGTTATTTGAAGACTGATTTCTGTTGTTGTTAGGAGAAAAAGATTGATTTTGGTTTCTGTTAGTGTTATTGTTAAAACTACATCTGTTTTGATTTTTAAATTGATCACCAGTCTTAGCAACAAAAGCACTAACCTGGGGTTTAGGAACCCCAGAATTAGAACCAAGCCCCCTATGAGATTCTTCTCTACACACAATCATAAAAGAATCTTTAGCATCAAGTAAAACAGGTTGAGTCAACAGAGAAATTCTAATGGGCTGGTAAACATCATCTAACCCCATCAAAAACTGCATTAACTTCATCAATTGTTGATGTTTACCAGCCTCAATTCTAGCATTACAAGTACAAGGAGAGAATTTGGTAAGAATATCAAATTCCCTCCAAAGAGAATTCAATTTATGATAGTATTCAGAAACAGGCAAACCATTTTGCTTAAAGTTATTAATCTTTTGAATTAGATTAAACAGAATAGAACCATCAAGTTTATCATAAGTTTCCCTAAGTTCATTCCAAACTTGAGAAGCATTTTCAGAATAGACCTGACTAAGATATAAATCCTTAGAAATACTACTTAGCAACCAAGATAGGACAACAACATTACATCTATCCCACTGATTAGACAGGGGTATACTATTAGCATAATCAGATTTCACACAAGTTCCATCAACAAAAAGCCATTTTATTCCTAGATTGGAGAGCAATTTTCATAGCATTAGCCCAAACCCTATAATTTTCACAACCAATAAGTTTAATGCTAATTAGAGCACCAATATTACTATCATTAGTCTGTAAATGAAGGGGGTTGCCAGCATCAATAGAGCTAATCAAATCAGGATTACTAGTGGGACCACTACTATGTGGAGGAACACCACTAGGACCACCACCAGGGGAAGGTCCAGCCATGATAACACAGGGTTAGACAGATAAACAAAGCAGACAAACACCAAATAACACAGACAAGAACACAATAATACAAATAATTAACAAAAAAGAGATAAAGAAGAACAAATTCGAATACAAGAACACCAACTCAGTACTTGGTGAATTGGGGTTGGCCAAAGCAGGTATCCACACCAATCTAGGTTGGAGGGTAAAGGTGTTAACCAACCTGTTTGCACCCACGAAGTAAGGTCAATGAAAAAGTAAAAACGAATCACTTACAGCGCAATACTAGGAAGCAAACAGCTTTGTGCTCTTGATTCACTTAGTCAAGAGACACAAAAGCTAGGGAAGACAGCAATAAGGAACCACCAGGAGCACAGGAAGCCCCAAACCACGATAAAGGTTTTAAAACCCTAAATCAAGCCACCAAATATCAATACGAACCACCAGAGTCAAAACCCCCAAAAAATAAAATTAGGGTTTGAGAAACCCTAATTTTTGATTTTTCAGAAACAGGTAGATCTGATAACGGCAAACCTTAATTCCAAGTTACCAAAGATTAATCGAAGTCACCAGAGTCAAAACCCCCAAAAAATAATATTAGGGTTTAAGAAACCCTAATTTTGATTTTTCAGAAACAGGTAGAACTGATAACGGCCAACAATATCCACCACCAAGAACTCCAAGAAACACCGAAACACGAGCAAGAAAGCAAGATCTAACAAGATCTAGAGCAACTTCTACTCTGATACCATGTAAAATCTTATCAAACACCAGATTGAAGCACTCAACCAACCACCCCTTGTGCTATTAATCAAAGAATCCAAAGATAGTCCCCAAAATGGGTGCTATCAACATACAAACAAAAGAGTTGTTCTCAAACGAATGCAACCCAGAAATACAAAGTTTTAATACAACAAAAGGAAATACAAATCAAACGTTTAGACAATCAAACGTTTAAAGGATAAGAGAGTATTTGGATTTGTTGGGAGAAAGATAAGTGTGTGTGTGTGTGTGTTTTCTCGAATCTTCAAATGAGCCCATCTCTGCTTGTTTTAACGTGCCTTGACCAGTCTTCACCAAGAAACAAAACTTAGCAGCAACAATCCCTTCAAAATAAACACAAAGGCAAAAGTAGCACAAGATGACACCAACGATTATAATAACCAAATAAAGTTACCAAACCAACCCTTCAACCTTATAAACCTATCAACAAAGGGAACCAAACATTTCAACAAACCTTTATATGTCATATTTCGATTAGATCGCTTAACTGGAAAACCATGAGAAATAAGCAACTAACAAAAATTAGTAGGTTTTTTTTTGTGTGCTCATTAGACTACACCATGAAGCAAACCGTCTCAACTGTACAAGGAAAAAGGAAGACGTGTATGATGTGGCAGTGGAAGCAGATGAAGGAGTTGAAGTTGATGTGAAACCAAATAAGAGTTTATATGATGATCATGTTGCTTTATTGTTTTGGCAACTTAAGCAAAGAGGACGACACTTAAAACCCCAAGAATGAGTCAAGTTGTTTTTGAAAAAGCTCGTTGGTAATAAGCTCGAATGCATCGAGCCCAAAAGAGCTAAAGCCCGAGCTCGAGTCTAAGTTTTGGCTCATCTAAAAATCGAGCTCTATTCAAAAAGATCTCATAGGCTCGCGAGACTAAATGAACCCAAAAATATATATACTTAATTATACGTATAATTGCGTATAAATTAAACGAGCTTAAAAAATGTAAACAAGCTCGATCCTTATGCATTAACTAGCCAAGCTATATTTAAACTCCATTTTCTTCAACACATCATATAAGTCGAGCCCAAACCGAGCTCGAGCTTTTGTAACTTTTCATGAGCAAAGCTCGAACTCGGCTCGACTCGGCCCGTTTCCACCCATACATACACTATGCACTATGATGAGATTACTAGAGTTGAATAAATGGTGTGATTTCAACTTAATTGGTATGTTATATAATTCATTTATTGTTTATGTATGTCATGTTTGTTCCTTGCTGTTATTGGACAATTTAAAATATGATATAAAATATAAAATATGACTATGGACCGGACATGATATAAAATATGGACGGAAGACCAGATCGAAATAGTTTTGGTTCAGTCTGATTGGTTCGGTTTGGGCTAATTTCTCGTTTTGGTCCGTAATGCTCACCCTCTAATCGTGTGTGTTAATAAGTTGGGGACTATGAATGTTGGAAAAAAAAGTTAGATGACTAATCACGTACGTCAATGCAAATATGAGTTTGCAACACACAATTTGAGCATGTGGCGTACATGACCTTCATTTCAGGGGCCTCCGATTTTTAAAACATTTATTCATTTTGAGTGAAAAGTATGAAATTTGTTAAAAAAAAAGTAGCTTATTTTGAAGCTGGTGCTATAGAGGTCGGAAGAAAGTCAAAATAATGAATTACGGTATAAGTTTTTTGGAGGACCGATCAAACGTGAGATAAAATGTGGATTGAGGATCAGATCGAAATAGTTTTGGTCCGGTCTGATTGGTTTGGTTCAAGCTAATTTATTCCAACTCTGTCTTTATATTATATGGAAACATGGAAAGATGTATACCTCACTTTCTTCAAAGTCTGATCCATGTATAATATATGTCGAGTTTGAAGATAAACGAACAATGGCCAGCAAGTGCTACTAAACCGCTGGCACATGTCGATACAAGGTGGATGTTGGCTTATATAGCAAATAGCATCAAGGATCACCCTGTATCGACATTTTCTTCAAACTCTAATATTCAAAAATTGAATTTAAAATTTACAAGAAAGGATAAAGAGTATACTTCTTTTTTCTTGTGTAAATTTCATGTTCTTATTCAATTTAATAAAGTTAAGTAAAACAGTGGTTTTGAATAGTAATCCCAAAGACGGTCACTTTGTTTACAATACTAGCCGTTCAAAGAAGAAAATAGCAATACTAAAATTACACACATTTGTGATCTCCTTATAGATTGGTTCTCCTTGAATTAATGTGTTTATGATAGCAATACTAAAACCCTTAACCAAACCGACGTGGATATATGGGATTGTGACAGGTTTGGGGTGGTGGGTATGGTTGGTGGATGTTTTCGCGATTACGGGTAGCATATTTTGGATGGTGAGGGGTATTGAGATGATGCAGCAGGAGGCCAACTTTCAACTCCATTTGTCCATGGTACAGGTCATGTTGACCCACACAAGGTGATCTCCCCTGGGCTAGTTTATGATATATCAACGAGTGAGTACATTATTGCATTCGTGTACTCATTGGACTATACCATGAAGCAAGTACAAGCTATTGTAAACCGTCCAGACGTGAGGTTTAATTGTACATTTGTGCTCTACAAGGAAACAATATACCATGCTCACAAAGAGGTGTCTTGGATGTTTGTTATGGTGTTATGCTTATGCTATTTTATAACATTTTAAAACTACGGGTTACATGTATTATGTTACTTTTGATTATGGTTAATTTTCATTTAGTCCCACATGGATAGAAAGTGAGAGTCATGAAACTTTTATAAGTCAAATTTCAATTAAGTTGTTAAACGAAAGTCTCAGAAGACATAATCGAAATTAGTTGGTTGTGTCTTTGGTTGCTTTTGTTTTTGTCGCTTTTCACATAAGAGCCAATTTGGTTATGTGGTTGTTAAATGTTCTGAACGCACTTATACATGGTTAAGCTCATTTCTATTTTACGATCTGCTTAGTTCTATCGAAGGAGAATATAAAATCGTATTACGTAAAGTTTAAAATTGAAGAAATATTGATTAAAAGCAAAATATGGAAGATATGAACTCAGAATCAAAATCTTTCATAAAAGTAAACGAGTTTAAAGGAAAAGATTAAACAAGTCACCACAGCTAATCTGGTGTGACTCTATTATCTAATTGACAATAGTCTTTACAAGAACAAAAACAGAAAATATGATCTGGGTTACTTTTTGAAAGAGAGAGCAAGTTAAAAAAAATACACAGATGAAAATCCCAGATAGATGAAAACAAATGGGAGCGTCTCCACTATATCCCAAAAGCCAAAGAGACGTTAGCGTCCAAAGGACGCTTTTTATATTTATCAAGTGATGCTCCAACTTTCCAAGTATCCAGAAAAGACCCTCCACCTCATTAAGTGTCCATCAATTTCATCCAAGATATAACTGTAATAAATAAAAGTTACACAATGAGTCCTTCTAGTTGGTAAATGGTATCTGATTAGGTCCAAATATTCAACATCCCCCCTTAATCAGATACCTCATACAGATTAAGCATGCAAAGTTTTTCAACAAGAGAATTGTGTTGCAATGTATCCAGTCCCTTTGTGAGGATGTCTGCTATTTGATTAGCAGAATCCACTTTACAAGTCTTAACAACACTACTTAAAAATTTTTCCCTTACAAAGTGTAAGTCAATTTCTAAGTGTTTAGTTCTTTCATGAAAAACTGGATTAGCAGCTATCTTGATAGCTGAGTTACTGTCACAGTACAAGGTTACAGGCAAAAGGTTTTCAAACTTCAAGTCTTTTAAAACCTTAAGAATCCAAATAACCTCACTGGTTACTGAAGCAAGAGCTCTATACTCTGCTTCAGTAGAGGATTTGGAGAGAGTGTTTTGTTTTTTACTCTTCCAAGAAACAAGATTATTGTTAACAAACACACAATAACCAGTAACAGATCTCCTAGTAACAACACACTTAGCCCAATCAGCATCAAAATAAGCATTTAAAAACATACCAGAGGTCTTCTTAATGTGAATGCCCAAACCTGAAGAGCCCTTAAGATATCTTAATATCTTGAAGGCTGTTTTAAGATGAGATTTCAAAGGGGAGTGCATGAATTGACTTAAGCAGTGAACTGCATAAGATATGTCAGGCCTGGTATTGGTTAAGTAAATAAGCTTACCCATCAACTTCTGATAATCAACAATATTATCAAGTAAGGGGTCATCAATAGTGGGCTCATTAGATATAGCAAGCTTGGTGACCAAGGGAGTGCTAACAGGTTTACAAGCCAACATACCATATTCAGAAAGAAGGTCCAACACATACTTTCTTTGATTTAAGCAAATGCCCCAGTTAGTATCAACAACCTCAATACCCAGAAAATATTTCAACTTTCGTAAGTCTTTAATCATAAACTTAGTTTTCATAAATATTTTAAATGTTTCAATCTCAGCAATATTGTTCCTAGTAATAATGATATCATCAACATACACAAGTAAGGCAAGAAAAATATTACCAAGAGACTTGGTGTACAAAGAATAGTCAGATTTACTTTGAACAAAACCATTTTCACTCAACACAACTGTAAGCTTAGCATTCCATTGCCTAGGAGGTTGTTTAAGCCCATACAATGATTTTTTGAGCCTACAGACCATGTTGTCACCACCAGAAAGATATCCTTGTGGTGGTTTCATGTAAACAGTTTCATCAAGATCACCATAAATAAATGCATTATTAATGTCAAGTTGGAACACAGGCCAAGAATTCACAATAGAAATATTAAGCAAACATCTAACAGTAACCATCTTAACAACAGGGGCAAAAGTTTCATCAAAGTCAATCCCTTCTTTTGACCAAAACCTTGGGCAACAACCCTAGCCTTGTACCTTTCAATTTCACCACTAGACTTAAACTTAAGTTTCCAAACCCACTTACTACCTAAGGCCTTACTACCCTTTGGTAATTCAACAATATTCCAAGTATCATTCTCAAGAAGGGCTGCAAGTTCAGAGTTCATAGCATCAAGCCAGTAAGGGTTTTGAGAAGCATCAAAAAAATTATTTGGTTCACTGTTTTTGTTAAGTTGGGTGACAAAACAGAAGTTTTCATGATTAAGTCTAGAATACCCCACAAATTTTTCAAGACCATATTTAACCTTGGAATTAACCACAAAATCATTATAGTTTTTTGGAAAAACAGAAGGTCTGGTAGACCTTCTAACACCCTGAGTAGGAGCACTTGGATTTTGATCCAAGTGACCTTCAAACTCATTATTTTCATCAAGTGTTGTTGCCTCCTCTCCCAACCCAGCTTCAATATCCTCACTGTTATGAGCATCATCTCCAATATTTGGAGAATCAACAGTGTCCATATTGTTCCCATGGTTGGAAGAGTGGCTACCCTCACTTTGTGACTCATGGTCATTATTATGACTACCTATTACTCTCTCATCATCATTAGGTAGCTCAGGGTTATCTAAATCAAAAAAGTTTAACATATTTTTATCTTGACCAAGACTAGGGACACTAGACTCATCATGCTTGTCTTTTGAGACAGAATCCTTAAAAGGAAATATAGACTCAAAAAAACTCACATCTCTAGAGACAAAAAACTGATTTCTATCAAGACTAAAAAGCCTGTAACCCTTCTGAGAATTAGAATAACCCATCATAACACATTTTTCAGACCTATTAGACAGTTTATCATGACTATTCAAAATAGTAGCAAAGCACAAACAGCCAAACATTCTGATAAGAGAGAGATTAGGACAAGTATTATAAATCATTTCATAAGAGGACTTTCCATTTAACACAGAAGAGGGTAATCTGTTAATGAGAAAAGTAGCAGTTAGAATGCATTCAGACCAATATTTCAAAAGAATCCCCCCCTGAAACATAAGACACCTAGCCACATTTAAGAGGTGTCTATGTTTCCTTTCAGCCACCCCATTTTGTTGTGGGATATAAGCACATGAAGTCTGATGAAGGATGCCATTGTTGTTACAAAACTTGTAGAAAGTTTGGTTAACAAATTCAGTACCATTATCACTTCTAAAGACTTTAATGTTTCTTTTAAACTGATTTTTAATCATTTTATGAAAAACATCTAAAAAAGTAACAACTTCATCCTTGGACTTAATGAGATATACCCAAACAGCTCTGATAAAATCATCCACAATGGTCAAAAAATATCTATGGCCAGTGTGACATGTCACCTTATAAGGACCCCATAAATCAAGATGAACAATGTCCCCCAAACACTTAGTCTTATGGTCACTTAAAGGAAAGGGCTTTCTAGTTTGTTTAGCCCTTTGACAAACTTCACAATAGTCATATTTATCATGTTTATCAAGTTTCAAGGTGTCTTTTAAGGTGTCTAAAGCAGGGTCAGCAGGGTGGCCAAGTCTGCAATGCCAATCATAGTAAGATAGAGAACAAACAGGGACAGATTGACTAGCATTACACTTAATACCTTTAGTATCTAAGTAGTATAAACCACCACATTGATTACCAATCCCTAGAATGTTATTCAGATTCAAATCCTGATTCAGAAAAAGGCATTTATTTTCATCAAAAACCACAAAAATCTTGTTATCCTTGGCTAATTTATGCATAGATATCAAAGTAAAACAATGAAACCTTAATAAGTCAAAGTTCAATTAAATAACTCAACCATCACAAGATAAAAAAACAAACAAAATTATTTGCTTGTGTCTTAGGTTGTTTTGGTTTTTTCATAGGGACGTCAAAATCAACAAGATTTGAGTTTAAATAGATTTTGAATTGGGTTTGAGTCGATCTATCTAAATTAGTTTATTCAACATGGTAGGTTCATTTTGGAATAAATTTAGTAGGTTGTGTCTTCGGTTATTTTGGTTTCTTTTTATAGGGGCAACAATCGGTTTGAGTCTAAATAGATTACGAGTGAGGTTTGAATCAATCCATCTAATCGGTTATTAAACTTGTCATGTTCGGGTTGAAATAATATTAGCGGGTCATTCCGTCAACCCGTTCCATTTCTTTTCTAGATTAATAATTATTTACATCTTATTATATGCGTTAAATGGGTTGAAGAGTTTGACTCATAAATCCGTTTAACTTGTTTAACCTGTGTATTGTGTTAACTTTTTTTCATATAAAACGAATGAAATGGGGCCCATTAAGCCTATCCAATCTATGCAAAAGAGGTTGGAGTTAAAATAGTTGACCCGGTTTTTAAAATAAGTTATGTTCATATTGAAATTTTATTACTCGTCAACCTGTCAACCCGAACCCACCAATTCAAACCAGACAAAAATTGCCACCTGTATTTTTTCATATGAGAGCGAAATCAAAAGGCATAAACAAATTAGTTGCTTATGTCTATGGTTGTTTTTCATATGAGAATGAATTTGGTTATGTGGTTATAGGTGTTTAAATCACGAACAAGCTTTTGAATGCTTTGGAAGCAGTTATATTTTTCTAGTGTTGGTTGACAGGGTGTTTTACATATTTGGTCTGACGATAAAGTATCCTTCAATTTAACAACCAACTAACATAATTATTCGATAAATGCCAAAAGTCGTAAAAAGCCAAAATCATAAGGATAAATCTGCAAAAAGAAAGAGTATATAACGAAAACCCATGACGCCCCTACAAACCCATGAATGATTTCTTAATGAAAAGAGCATTAAGGCTACCCACAACGCATGAAGGTCGCGACCTAGTTTTTTCGACCGGCGACCTAGTGCGACCTATTTGCCACAACCTGGCGACCTAGTGCGACCTAATTCAAAATTTATTTTTTTATTTTCAATAAAAATAACATTTTATATTCAATAAAAATAATATTTTATATTTAATAAAAATAACATTTTATTTCAAAAAAAAAATATTTTACTCCATACAACACGCATTACACTAAAAAAAGAAACAATACATAAACTAAAAAACATTAGAAGTAAAGAGGGTATAATGCATTAGCTAAAACTAATGCAAAAAATTGTCAAATTAATATATTTTGTGAGGAATTAAAAAAACTCAATATATTAAACGCAGCGACCCGGTCGCGACCGAGAGTCGACCGAGAAAATCCCGGTGCGTTGCGGGTAGCCTAACATGGTTTATAGTAGCAATACTGTATAACGGTCACTCCAATTGAGTCTTCTGTAACTATGTAACTTTTTCAAAATTTTAAAAAAAGACTAAACGTGAAATCTAGTAAAACGAGAAACATTATGGGTGTAATTTAGTCAAAAAAATAAAAAGGTATAAAGACAATCATACCCTCAATTAATGTCCGTTTGAAATAAAAGTCAAAGTGCCAAACATATAAGCTATGGTGTTCTATGCTCGCTCGCAAAGAGATGCGTCGTATTATAAATTTTGCCAGACGGATTATCAAGCCAATTCGTATCAACATTGTTGGAGTACTATTACTCATTGTGGAAGTTAGATTTTTTGTTTCTAATATACTTTTTATTTTGTTGTTGTGTGAATTTCATGTTCTTAATAAATTTATTATACATATGGCTTGATTTTACTGATTACGTTTGGATGTTCGCTATGGTGTTTCAGTTGTGATGATCATGGTAAGTGGTTTTCTATGTGTTTTTCTTGTTGCAATATTCACATGTTTCAAGTTTCATGGTTAAACTTCATTTTGTCCCACACGGACAGAATTTGAAAGTAGTTCAACCTTTATAAGTCAAATTTTGAAGTACAACCTTTAGCTACAGCAACCACCTACAACCAAAATTAGTTGGTTGTCTTTGGTTGTTATGGTTTTTTTTGACATACGAGTGCACGCTATAGTAAACTACTCGGCCGACAATTGTACCATGAAATTTAGCTGGAATTTGACGAAGCAAATTTCCACTTATGGATGTACCATGTGAATTAAACAACAATGTAATCCTTTAAACCTTGGTCATTTCTACGCACAAGTCATGGTTTTTTTTGCTGATTCTGCTTATTTATATAAGAATGAAGGAAACAACACCGGCCTTTATCGGGGATTCCTTAGGCCGCCAGTAGTTTCAGTCATTAATGTGCATGATCACAGGTGGGGAAGAGAGGCATGATGTTGAAGATGTTGGTAAGAAATACGGTCTAGTCAATTGTACCAACAACTCGTCTCGTCGTTCTCTGTTGTTGTTTTCGGGGAATCAAGAGTAGTGAGATACACTCGTAGGTTGACTAACGTTGGGTCAGCGAGGGACGTGTATGAGATGGCAATGGAAGCACCTGAAGGTGTTGAAGTTTATGTGAAACCGAAAAGGTCGCGATATAATGTTACATCTATGTCGAAGAAGGGTGTGTTTTACATAATGGTGCTTTAGGGAACAAAGTATGTTCCATAAGCTCACTTATTGTGGCTTATTATGAAACTTTTCGCCTTTTATAACCTTACCATGTCACGCTAAGCCAAAACAAATGCCCCTAGATTACAACATTTACTTTTCGGGTTATTTTGACGCGTGCACCATTGACGGTTTCACTTCATAAATCGATGAAGCATCTTATGGAAATGGAAGCTTACAACATGCTTAGGTGGAGACGGTGTGTCTCGAATCCACAACAAGACATCATTTGAGGTGTGTCTTGGTGTTGATATGCGTTCTGGATGGAGGGCTAACGATGATCTTCTTGATTTTACATGGTAAGTTTACATTCTCGCATAACACAACCTTCCCTATATTTGCCATTATGGTTGTCTAAAGTTTGAGTGTTATGTTTGTGGCATTGACAGGGCTTTATGGACTGGTGAAGCATTGTTTAACATGAACTCTGGTCGATTAGAAGTATCACTTGACAGAATCGAAATCATTTTGACACATACTTCTAATTTGGACACAAAGGATCGAGAGTAGGAAGTATCGTCAAGTATATCATATCGTCTCCTTAAGTGGTGATTTTGTATAGCTATTAACGGTGACTTTGAATCTTGTAATTATACTGTTTAATGCAGGCGTTACTTGTCGAGTATTTTTTCATCTTACAAAATATAGTATCGATCTATAAATATGTATAATGTAACTGAATCGCTAAAAAGTAAGTATATAGAGGTTACTTGTCATATTATAATAAAACTACGTGTTATATGTGTTGAAAGTGTGATCTGCTCCTTGATTAACAAATATGTTTGTTTGTTTAGTTTTTGTGTGTAGGGATTGGAATGGAACTGCAAGGGATGTCAAGGGACCTCAAGTGACAAGTTCATCAAAGATAAAGGACTGTTGCTGCCAAAGTGTGAAATTCTCAAGTCTTGAGTATATAAGCGGTCAACGAGCTCATAACCAACATAACAAGCTTCCATTTTCTCTCTCGTTTTACACACAGTTATCTGATTTGTTGTTCTTGGTGATTGAGATCATCTTGATCTTTGTAATATTGTTTTTTGAGTTTTAATCTTGTAAAACTATTATCAATTAGATAATAGACCCATACCAGCTTAATCTGTGGTGGGTTTTTTGTTTTAATAAAGTAATTTGAGAATCATTACTGGGTTTTATAAATCTTAACATGGTATCAGAGCCTGGTTACATCACCTCGCTTTGATATATGATTTTTTGTGATTAAAACGTTTTTGGATCTGAAAAATTTGGGGGTTTTAAAATTGAAAGGTTCTTGATCAATTAACTGGTGTTAATTGATTGTTCTTGTGGTTGATTCATCATTCCTAGCGTTCTTGATCATTAGCCTTAATTTCTTGAAAAATTAGGGTTTGGTGATTTTTTGGGGATCTGCTTAATTGAGGTTCGATTGGTGTTGATCTTTGGTTCTTTGTTCGATTGGTGCTTTGGATTGGTGATTCTGGTGATGTGCCCTAATTTCTTGAAAAATTAGGGTTTGGTTCTGGGTTCTTGATTATTCTTTGACTAAGTGAATCAAAGAATAATTGAGGAAGTCTTCCGCTGGTTCTATACCTCTATAACACCTCTTTTACTCTTAATCTGTCTTTTGTGATTCTTGATTGGTTAATTGTTCTTGACTGTTTATGTTAGTAGTGTAATATTTCTTTTTGTGTCTTGTCAATCTTTAGCCCTTGACCTACCATCTTGAATGGTTTGGAATCTTGGGAATTAAACGGGATTGATTTTTGACTTCTTTACTGTTTCTGTTTTAGTTGTTATTTTGTGATTGTTTATGTCTTATTACGGTATGTCTGAAGAGGAGTATGAGCATAATAGTGATGACTATAATTTCAGATGCAACCGATGCATCTGTAACTAAAATTAGTCATTTGGATCTTAGTGATCCTTTGCATCTTCATCCTAATGATTTTACATCTTTAACTGTTGTGTCTGTTAAACTTAAGGGTACTGAGAATTATCAAGTTTGGTCTTGTGCTATGTTGCTTGCTCTTGAGGGTAAAAACAAAACTGGTTTTATTGATGGATCTTGTAAAAGATACAATACTGATGAGGTCTTGGGTAGGCAATGGGATAGAGTTAATGCCATTGTGCATGGTTGGATTTTGAATTCTGTCACTGAGGAGTTGTTCTTGGGTCAAATTTTTTTCTAAAAGGGCTAAACATGTTTGGGATGAACTCAAAGAAACTTATGATAAAGTAGATGGTTCTGTTACTTTTAATCTACATCATAAAATCCATTCTTTATCTCAAAATGGGTCTGTTTTGGCTGATTATTATCATAAACTCAATGCCCTTTGGAAACAGTTTGATGCTCTTGTACAACTTCCTAGTTGTACTTGTCATGCTGCTGAGGACTTTAAAAAACATAATCAGTTAATGAAACTAATGCAGTTTTTAATGGGACTTGATGAGTCTTATATGCAAATAAGAAATAGTATTCTCTCTAGAGATCCTTTACCTGATGTTAAAAGTGCTTATGCTAATATTTCAAGTGAGGAGTCTCATAGAGTTATGTCTGGCTCAGGGTCCTCCCAAAGGAGTCAGTCCTCTGTGTTTAACTCTAGTGTGAACAGGGGTAATGTTCAAAGGTCTCAAAATAATAACTCCTCTAGACCTGCTGGGACTAATAGACCCACTAATGGTAATAGAAGGTCTAGTGGAGGACCTACCTTGGTGTGTGAGAATTGTGGGTTTAATGGGCATACTATTGATAGATGTTTCAAGCTTATTGGTTATCCACCTGATTTTGGAAAGAAAAATAATACTTGGGTTTCTAATAATAATCAGACATCTCAAAATTTCAACAAAAGATTTGTGAATAATAACAATGCTGGTTCTAGCTCTACTTCTTCTTTTTCTGATGAACAGTTGTCTAAAATCAATGCTTTGATTAAGGACAATACTGCTAGTGCTCAGGCTAATATGGCAGGTATTGTGGTCAATCAAAGTTCTGTTTTTAATAAGAACTTTCATAAATTCTTTTGCTCTAATAGTCAGATTAAGTCTAGTTTGGTAGATCATGGTCTTATTGTTGATTCAGGTGCTAATCAACACCTTACTTATGATGATAAGTATCTGGTTGATGTTATTGATATTTCCAAACTTGGTATTAAAGTGTCTCATCCTAATGGTACTGAGGCATTCATTACTAAGGTTGGAAATATGGTCTTAAACAGAGACTTAACATTATATGACGTGTTGGTTGTTCCTGAATATTGTGTTAGTCTTATGTCTGTGCATAAAATTGCTAAGGATAGTAAATTTGTTGGGGCTTTTGATGAGTCTAGTTGCTATATCTTGCCTCAGGGTTTGAGGGAGATGAGGTTGACTGGTAAACAAAAGGATGGCTTGTATTTTTTTGATAAAGGTACTGGTTTTGAGAAACCTAATGTTACTTGTTTTTTGAGTAAAGATCTTTGGCACTGTAGACTTGGTCATCCTTCAAACCAAGTTCTCAATGTTTTAAAAAATGATTTAGTTTTTGAGAAAACTAATGGGGAGTTTTTTTGTGAAACTTGTCAAAAGGCCAAACAGACTAGAGAGTCTTTCCCTATTAGTGATCATGTTTCTACAAATTTGGGTGAATTAGTTCATTTAGATTTGTGGGGTCCTTACAAGGTTACTAGTAAGGAGGGGTTTAGATATTTTCTAACTATTGTTGATGACTTTTCTAGGGCTGTTTGGGTATATTTGTTGAAGAATAAGACTGAGGTGTTTGATTGTATAAAGATTTTCTTTCACTTGATTAAGAATCAGTTTAATAGAACTATTAAAACTTTTAGAGGTGATAATGGTGCTGAGTTTATAAATCAAAAAATGATTGAGTTTTGTGAGTTAAATGGGATTGTACATCAAACATCTTGTCCTTACACTCCTCAACAGAATGGAATTATTGAAAGGAAACATAGGCATCTTCTTAATGTGGCTAGATCCCTTATGTTTCAGGGGGGGTTGTCTATAGATTTGTGGTCTGAGTGTGTTCTTACTGCTACTTACTTGATTAACAGGTTACCAACTTCAGTGCTGAAAGGAAAGAGTCCTTTCCAAATTGTGTTTAATAAAAAACACGGTTTAAAACATTTGAGAATGTTTGGATGTCTCTGTTTTGCTACTTTACTTACTAGTAATGATAAGTTTAGTAGTAGATCTGAGAAATGTGTGTTTGTTGGCTACTCTGGGACTAAAAAAGGGTACCAATTGTTGAGTCTTGAAAAAGGTCATTTCTTGTTTTCAAGGGATGTTAAGAATCGATTGAGATGATAGTAAAGTTGTGGCTAACTTAGTAAAGTTGGGCTAAAACCCCGTGGATTAGTCGGCCAATGAGTCGGAAATCACGGTTACCAAGAGAAAAAAAAAGTGTGGAATAGTTTGTACCAGAAGTGAGTTATGAGTAGGCTTGAGAATTATATTGTACCAGAAGTGAGTTATGGTTGATCTGTTTCTGAGGGAATCCTTTATTCCCTTAATGGAAACAACCATTTTTGAAACTCAACTCTACCTGCGGACTAGCGGCCACCTTAAAAATCCTACCGGACGAACCTAGGGTTGAGGTTGCAAAGATATAGTGAGTGCTACTACTAGCTAATAAGAATACGTATTTCATTATAAGCTCTAATGAATTGCGAAGGGACGATGTGATCTGCATATTATATAGTAGTACTGTATATATATACATATATATTTTATATTTGCCATATGGATTGCAGTGCGAGAACGCCCATCTAGTATGCTCCTCATGCTGCTCCAAGCTCAAGAGTAAATGTTCATGTTGCGGTCACTACTATAACCGTTGTGGAGGTCTTGAGAAGGTCATCGAATCAATCGGCAAAATATCATGCAAATATGCAAAATATGGTTGCAAAAAGACACATCCTTACAATGAAAAGACTGAGCACGAAAAAGATTGTCCACGTGCCACATGCTTTTGCCCTCACCCTTCATCATGTTCCTTTTCCGGCTCTTACGAGAACCTGTACCATCACTTTGGTATCAACCATGAAGATGACATCACCCGGTTCGCTTACAACACCACCTTTTCTCTTTGTGTAGACATTAGTCAGGAACACGTTTTTCTTCAAGCACAAAGTGGAAGTGTCATCCTCATCCTCAGTCATCGAATTTTCTTTTTTTTTTTTTTTTTTTTACACATGCAGTAAAGAAGCATATTGTGTATACGTTGACTACTAAAAGTATTGAAACATCTCGGAAAGAATCACCTAACAATCCCACCTGACTTTGCGGGCTATGATGGGATTTTGTGTCTATCTATCTGCATAACGACAGGTATATAACTTGCTAGCTTTGTTGTGTCAAAAATGTTTGTCACTGAAATTGGATTTTTGACAATTCAAAATGTGTAAATTGGTGCTAATTAACTGAATATCATGTAGGTAATAGTCTTTCGATGATAGTGGACAACAAAACCGCCCTTTGCTTTGATTTAGATCGAGTGTCGAATGTAAAGACCACAAGCAAGAACGATGTTACCATCCAGTTCCAGAGTGATTCCCTGAAGATTTATGAAGAGGTGCTTTCAGTTTCCGATTCTAATGCTTTCTACTTTTTTCTTTTTTCTTCTCTCTATATATTATCCAGAAAGGTACACTATTGTAATAAATCGTTAATTATTTGTTAATACAGAAAGATAGTCTGCTTGAGATGTCATTTCACATCCCTGAAACCAATCTTGCTTTTGGAGTTAAAGAATCTATTGATCCTGCACAGGTATGCTTTCGAATTTGCTAAAGAACACTTACTCGAATTATTTGTTATGTTCTCCCGTCTGTCTCTATCTTTATCTCTGTCTAATATGTTAAATAAATGACAGGCTTTAAAACACTTACGCAAATCGAAGCAAGGGATAGTCTATTCAAATGATGAGGCTGCTGCTGTTGTGGAGTTTGATGCATTAGAAGTTCTTGATTTGAGTGATCCATGCAGTTTAAAGTTGCACTTGAAGCGTTTCATACTGGAACACAATAAGACGAAGACGAAAGTGGAGATATTGTACGAGAGGGTCGTGAAGCTTATTGTTTGGAAGAGGGTAAAGTATCACATCTTTAGACACAAAGCTCCTTTTAGTTTGGTATCTGATATTAACTTTTATGCAGGGAAAAAGTACTAGGGTAATCCTGGCCATGGGTCCGTCTTTCTTGATGGATAAAAATGTGATATCTGACATCGTAATAAATATATTGTGTCCCTGACTCAAACATGCTGTTAAGTACTACATGTTCAGTTTTGGTATGATGATCTATATGGTTTGTTTGTGCAGTTTGATAACAACCTTGAGGTTGAGAAAAAGTTGAATGTCCATGAGGTTGAAAAACTGAAACCAAAAGTGCTCGAAAACTCATACAAGGTATCATTCATGACGTGTTCACGAGGATTTTTGGAGGGCTTGCTCGTGTGGTACCTTTGATTGCGAGTGGTAAATTTGTTAAGTCGTCGTATAAAAACAATGACGGTTATCTGTATTTGCTTGAAGACAGCATCTTGTTCGTGCCCACAAAGTCTGTTCATATACTACATGATTGGGTACAAAAAATTTAAGCATTGAATAGTAACAAAACGTTAATGCACAGGAGCATATATCATAGTACTTCATTTTACACGCAGGTGTTGGTTATGAAAACTTTACCAGGAAGGACAGAAGGTACTTATGATTTGGCCGTTGAACTCGATATGGAAGATACATTTCGTTTTACTCAGATTAAAGAAGACGACATTGGTGATGTGCGGGAGTATATAAAGTGAGTATTTGTTTTGTTGGTATTATTGATATGTGAATGGTGATTTTGTCAACTTGACTTCACATATTGATTGTAGATCAAAGGAATTGGGAACAAAGGCTGAGGAAACAGGAACACGTGACGAGTGAAAAGTAAGTTTAGGAGGTGTTATACTTCGCGAAATTAGATGATTGGTCGAAAAATGAAAAACTGACGAGTTGAAGTGATATTTGGTTCAAATATGTGATTACGTTGATGTGTAAGTTTAGGATTTTAAGCTTTGTGGATTGATACTGAGCTAATGTAGTGAAATAGTCAAATAGATTATAGGAGGCGTTTGGATGTTAGAAGTCCAAACTATATAAATCCTTAAGGTGGTCTCTGTTAGAAGTCCCTTCATAAATTTCTTGTGTTGGACATGTTAATCCTTGAAGACTTGTTTCCTTAGTTTCTGTTTTATGTATATTCGTATATGCACATGTACTGTTACTGTATTATTAATATTATGTATTGTAATTAGTTTAGGGCCAGCCCAAGAACAAAGCAAAGGCTGCTAAAGCCCATTAGGGTTAGCGGTTGACAGTTATTTAACTAACTAGTCAATCGTTATGTCGTTTAACAAACAAACAGACGCGACTGTTTATTCTGTATATATAGTTTTAGTCGTTGTAAACATTGGTAACATTGAATCAATAATATTACTGTTAGTTTAAATCGTGTCTTGTGCAAATACCCCTTCAATTCGTTTGTTATTCCCACTGCTATACACTTTTAATCCCACTGCCTTTGTAAAACTATGTCGAAACAAGAATCCCTTCCAGGTTTTGGTTGGCAGAAAAGGGGCAGACGCCCAGCCATACACAACATCTGGTATCAGAGCAAACGCGCTCTGGGGAAAACCATGGAAGGATCTCGGATCTCGAATCAATTAGAAGACGAACGAGAAGAGAGAAAGAGTACAAGATTAACCGATGTGTTATGCAGATTACGAAAAGCTGTAAGGAAATGTTGAAGGATAAGTTACTGGAAATTGAGGCATTTAATTCCTCAATTAATAAAGGAGAGAGGAAGAGCATCCGCTGTTTTTACTGTAAAACAATTAGGCATCCAATGAAGTTTTGCCCAACTATGGCGGAAGACAGGAAAAATCATGAACTTGGGAAGACGCAGGTTGAACAAGAAGGCGATGAAGATCAAGTCGTCATCTGTTACATCTGTAAAGGCGAAGGGCACATCCAAAGGGATTGTCCCCAGAATCAGCCAGTACCCTACATACTCAAGTACCCAGAAACGATCCATATGCCCACTGACGGAGTTCTCAAAGGTTCCGACGAAGGCACTTGGAACGACTTTTGGTACATCAGTAAGGCCTCCCAAAATAACTACTGCTCTAATCTTAATTCATTTCGTAACATATTTGAAGAATTCTTAGTCAATAAATATGAACCCACTAAGCAATTCTTATTCACTTACGGGATAGGAGAGGTATTACTAGAAAACTCGTTTCAACCTTACTTGATACCCGGGATTTACTACGCCCCCGAAGTCACTCTAAACATCCTTTCACATGACCTTCTAAGAAAACAAGGGTTTGAGTTGATAGAAGAAGGAGATATGATTAGATTAGAGTATATGTTCAAGAGAATAAAGGGAAACAGTTTGAATCTAGATGCGTTAAGAAAGAAACAAGACGATTTCTTAGAAAACCACTTTGAGAGCGCGGAGAGAAGTCTAGAAGAAACCAAAGATCATACGGTAGAAACAGAAAATCATTCGTTTCATGACTTTGTTTCGTTCTTAGACTTAATAAAAGATGATAAGATAGTTACTTCAGATTGGGGATACTTTAGGGAGCGTTTCATGGCTTATTACACTTGGTTCTATGCCCATTATCTCAAGAAAGAAACACCAAGTCCCCTACCACCGTCCATACTTGGCACAACCGTCCACTTATTTGACCTCTACAAAATAATGGACTGCATGGGTGGATACCTTAGCGTCAATTTCTGTAATGAATTTGGAGCGATTGCTGAAATACTTGGCCTCAACCGTAAAGATGGAGATGCAATCAAGGATGTGTATACTTCATATTTGGATGTTTTCGTTTCCTACAACAAGACTGCAAGAGTCCCTACGACGAAGGTAGAAGAAGACAAGGATCTTAGCCCTTACCCAACGAACCGAGGTAAGAACGAAGACTCTTCGGCAGGTCTAAAAGGAAAGAAAGCGATTGAACACTTTGGAATAGTGTTGGAAGACGAGGGCCAAAGTAGCAAGAAGGAACACCATGGATATCATAACAAGTATGCACCGCTCTTAAGTTTGGATGATTCAAGTTCAGCGACAAGCGATGACTTCATAGTTATCACTTGATGGAAAGAAGAAAAGGAAGCAAGCCGTATGACAAGCCTTCACGAATAAAGGGGGAATATGTTGGACATGTTAATCCTTGAAGACTTGTTTCCTTAGTTTCTGTTTTATGTATATTCGTATATGCACATGTACTGTTACTGTATTATTAATATTATGTATTGTAATTAGTTTAGGGCCAGCCCAAGAACAAAGCAAAGGCTGCTAAAGCCCATTAAGGTTAGCGGTTGACAGTTATTTAACTAACTAGTCAATCGTTATGTCGTTTAACAAACAAACAGACACGACTGTTTATTCTGTATATATAGTTTTAGTCGTTGTAAACATTGGTAACATTGAATCAATAATATTACTGTTAGTTTAAATCGTGTCTTGTGCAAATACCCCTTCAATTCGTTTGTTATTCCCACTGCTATACACTTTTAATCCCACTGCCTTTGTAAAACTATGTCGAAACAAGAATCCCTTCCAGGTTTTGGTTGGCAGAAAAGGGGCAGACGCCCAGCCATACACAACATCTTGGGTCAAAAGTTAGCAAGTCCTATACAAAAGCGACCACTAGTTGAAATGACAGCCATAACATAAGTATCTCTAGTTGTTGAGGTTTTGTGAGTTTTGTGTTGTGGTTTATGATGTAAGAATGTCACCTACCGCATAGCTTTATGTTGAAGTGTTTAATGTTGTCGGTGTATGAACCTAAAATTGCCACATGCAGCTTAAGCCGGCGCTAGAGGAAATCCAGAGAAGATCTTCAAGGAGGATATATATGCTCAAGTTCTTTCAGAATGTCACATACTGTGAACATAGGCTATCATTGGTGAGCTGATATCAGTAATAATTACGATCTAGCAAAGCGTGTGGGTCGATCAGTTCGGCCCGATGGTTGGGCTTACCTGTTCCCGATCACCAGCACTACAATTCTTCATTATTGGTCTGCCAGTGTTTGTGAACTGGACCCATTACCCCATAAACAATACCACCTACTTTGCAATGCATCTTGACCACCATCTCGCTTTCTTACAATGTTATACCAGTATATTCAATGTTTATATTGGTACTTACCTGGCATTCCTGATACATGGAATGAACTCCTTTTCTCACAAATCGGCACTCCCATAGAAGCGCTAGAGACTAGAAGTCCTATCATTATACGTTTTGTTACCTGCAACTGCGGTGCGGAGTAAAATCCGGCTAGTGGAGAAAAATTGGTGGCGGACAGTCATTTGTTACCTGTAGTTACGGTGCGGAGTAAGGTTGGGGAAGAGATTAGGGAGTACTTTAAAATAGAAGCAAAACTGACACAATAATTAACTTTGGTGGGGACGGTGTCAGGGGTGAAGCCATCACCCGTGGTGGCGGCTTTCAGCTCGAGGGGATCTAATACAGTGACATTGTAGCCGGATGTGATGGGGCCTGGAGTCAACATCTTGGCTGGATGGTCTGGTGCTAGCGGACCTAGTGGGCTAAAAGTTCTTACGTGCAAAATACAGTATAACATCATGTCAGGTAAACTTTATTCAAATGTGTTACTACAGGCAGGTCCATGTCCTGCCCGCATATTAGTGGCTTAGCTGTGTTGCTAAAAGCAGCACATCGAAAATGGTGTCCAAGTGCCATCAATTCGGCTCTCATGACCACTGTCTATACAATGGACAACACAACTTTCAAATCCTTTTGCCCATGGAGCGGGTCATGTTGACCCACACAAGGCAATCTCACCAGGTCTTGTTTATGATATATCAACCAGGGCGTACATTGCATTCGTGTACTCATTGGACTAGAACATGAAGCAAGTACAAACTATAGTAAACCATGCAGACGTCAACTGTACCAGGAAATTTAGGGACCCGTGTCAGTTGAACTACCCGTCTTTCTCTATTGATTTTGGGGAACCAAGAGTTGTGAGATACACTCGTAGATTGAATAACGTTGGGTCAGCGGGAGACGTGTATGATGTGGCAGTGGAAGCACCTGAAGGTGTAGAAGTTGATGTGAAACCGAAAAGGCTTGTTTTCAAGAAAGATAGGTTGCGATATACCATTACATTTTTCTCGAAGAAGGGTGTGTTTATACAGGATGGTGCATTTGGGTCTATAACTTGGAAAAATGTTAAAAATCAAGTTAGGAGCCCTGTTGCTTTTAGTTGGGACCAAAATGTATAGACCATGCTTTGTCAAACCAAGTTAATTTGAAAAATTTCGAAAATGGTCTTTTGTTTTCTCATGTTATCTCGGGTTTCTTGCCACTCGGGAGAAACCGAACATACGACTAGCCTAAACTCCTACCATAAATTACACAGTAAATAAGTTTCATGAATAGCATCAACCTTCAGAGCTTGTGATCTCACCATACATAGGAGATATTAGAGAAAATTACAGAAGCTACTCAATCTATATTTTTGATCATACAAACATTATAATATCATCACCAATTAACTCACACACTCTTAGTTTTTATAACTTTTGGAAACCCGTTAATTTTTTTTAGGAGAATGATATCTTTTGGAAAAGACGTTGCTGCGTTACAATAACCAAAGATCAATAGAGTGGACTTCAGGATAATCTTTTGTACAAATTAACTCTTACATCATCTGCAATATGTGTTGATTTTGAAGTTGCTAGCTTTTATAATTGTAGGATTCTGTTAAAGGTTTAAGCTTTGCATCGAATGAATATCCTGATAGGGAACCGAGGATGTGAAGGATGTTGTTGATTATAAAGTTTACACAGTTGAAGCCGTTTTAGACCTTTCGCAGTAGCTCCAAGGATGATGAAGCGCGGTAGTGCTCATTATTCATATGGAATTGCAGACAATTTAGATGATAAAATGTAGGAGAGTACAATCATGCACCACCGGTGACTCTACTAAAAGGAAGGGGTACACAGAGCGGTGCACATGTGGATATTATGGGTAAAAAGATGCGCTGTTAAAGAAATCACCATGTATACACAGCTGTTTAGCCGATAATATATTTTTGTGACAGATCCTTGTAAATTCAGCAGACTATTTCTAAGCGATGAATGTTCTTTACTACATGTTTAATATTTATCTTTTTTAATGTTTAAGATATATTTGATTGTTGTCCAATAAATGATCGAAGTGGTCGATTGATTATTTGTCGCTCCATCGTTTGCTGTTCTGCAGATTATTAAGTATCCAAATATATCACTACAATGTAATATGGTGTAGTGCTACTGTTTTTTCTCCGCATTCAACCTTAGACATGTCAATTTATATATTGGCCTTCTCACGTGTTAAGAGAGGTGCACCACGTGCTAAGGGCGTTATAGGAGAAGGGTGCACCACGCGTGAAGCACAGAGGAAATGTTGGTGCAGAGACCACTGGCTGAAGTGGAGGGTGATCGTGTATCCTGTGTGTTGTGACGTATGCAGGGACCAGAAAATTGCAGATGTAAAGAATGCGTTTATGTGTGAGCATTCTGTTCTTGATCAAATTCATCCACACAAACGACGCGGTATTTAAAGAATGTGAATTAACTTCACATCATAAACTTTAGGTAAGCCAAATTATTCTTCAGTAAACCTAAATAAATTTTTTAACCAAATCAATAATAAACATACATAGCAATCTGCTAAACACTTCCTCTCGGTAAACAACAGATCCATCACTTCAGAACTAATGAATAAACTTGGTAGTTGTTGGACCCAATAACACGACATGAACCTTTACGAAACTCGAAACCTTTAGCTTCCAAACGAGTGAGAGCCTGCCGATGGAAAGAGAACATTAATAAAGCAGTGCAATGAATACAATCACTAGTAACGGATATTAAACACACACACACAAACAAACCTAAGCGGAAAAAAAAATAAAAAAGACATTCTTACCCGAGCGCATCTAGAGATAGTCCTAAATGCAATCTCGTTGACATGGCTAAGGCTTGATAAAAGTCCTCGAAGCAATTTTTCTTCTACATCGATTGAATCTAATCCAAGTGCTTTCGCAAAATTGTAGGTTACCATGTAACTCAAGTCAGCTTTAACCAAAGAAGATACATTTTCCAACAATAACTCCTCCAAATACATACAATCTTCTATTGTTAGTGTCGATATATAAGGAGCATTGATTATGACAGTATCTTTATAATAATCTGCCTTAGGATCCTCACAGCCGTAACCAGAGAGAACCAAGTTCTTAACACTCTTTGAAGTAACATCAATTCGCCTACAACCATAACAATCATTCAGCTGCAAAGTTTCCAGAAAAGGACTTCCGGATAATATTTTTCCAATTGAATCGTCATCTAATTTTCCACCGTCAATACGCAAAAACTTAAGTTTATCACAACGAATAGCACCATTAGAAGGATTAAATACACAACGAAAAAGTTTCATACACACAAAATATATACCATCGAATGACAACTCATCGTCATTGCTAAATCTTTCATAAGTTTCCAAATCACATGACAAACGTTCAAGTACACCAAAGTTTCCAAACAAGGACTTCTGGATACGCCCAGAAAGATGACAATCGCTCAACTCCAATGTTTTCAAACAAGGACTTCCCGATAATATGTTTCCTATTAAATCTTCATCTAATTCCCCTCTCTTAATACACAAAAATTCAAGTTTATCCCAACGAATACCACCATTGTGAGGATTAAATACACAATGCAAAAGTTTCATACCCACAGAATATGGATCGTCAAAAAACAACTCATCGTCATTCCTAAATCTTTTGTAAGTTTCCAAATCACATGACAATCGTTCAAGTACACCAATGTTTCCAAACAAGGACTTCTGGATACGCCCAGAAAGATGACAATCGCTCAACTCCAGAGTTTCCAAACATGGACTTCCGGATAATATTTTTCCTATTAAGTCTGCATCTAATTTCCCTTCGTTAATACACAGAAACTTAAGTTTATTCCAATGAATAGCACCAGTAGGAGGATTAAAAAGACAAGATGAAACTTTTAAACTTATAAGACATGAATTGTTGAAAAACAACTCATCCTCATAGGACATATACTTAGTCTTGTCAATTATCCTCAAATCAATCTCTTGAACGTTACGCGTAATCGCATAATGTATCCAACTATTGACTTGCAAAATAGGCTGGTCATCGTCTATAATTTGAAGTATGAATTTATTAAGGTTCACATCAGTAGGACATTGAGTTAGGGTTTCGCTGATAAACGAAAAGTAGTTGGTGAGACCATCATCACGATCACCTCTGACACAGTCATCTAGGAAAACGAGAGAAGGAAGTCGAGTCCAAAGATGCTGCCATCGTTTGGAGATAGTAGTTGTTGTTTGAATCACCTCTTTCGTTGACATGAATCTCTCTTCTTGTTTTTCTTTGTCCATGGTTGTGATCCTAGAGATGATTTCGAGTGATAAGTGATCCGGTAGCGAACTAATTCTATCTTCTTCAGCCATGATTTTAGAATAAATTTAGGTTAAGGAATTGTGATGGTTGAAGGTAATCGATATTAGCTAGGAGTATGTATTTATAAAGCGTAAACTTGGACGGCAAGTAATAAATCTTAAGTTTCTTTAAAAAATTTCATACCAATAATAATAATAACATATCAAAAGGCTATATATGTTTCAAACAATCCTCATTCGATATTTTAGCACCAACTTATGGACATTTATAAATGATCAGTGATCTAAAAACCTTTTCACGGCACGTAAATTAATATGACGAGGCGACGGTGTAGAAGCTAACAGATTCATCATGTGAGCCTCATAAAACAGAAGAGGAAGATATAAGCGTAACGAGTCGAAACAGAAGAAGAAGAAAGGGAGGTGCATAGACAGTTGTTGTTGGGATGATCGAATCCATTTGGTACAGTTTTGCGTTTGGATGTTTGTTATGGTGTTTGAGTAACATTTTAAAACTACATCATGTTTACATTTGCTTTGATTTATATGGTCTACTACATCATCCCACATGGTTAAAAAGGTGAAACCAGTGCACCTTTTGTAAGTCAACTTTCAATTAAAAATTCCAATTAAGATTACTTAAGACTCAATCAAAACTTGTTGATTGTGTCTTAGGTTGTTTTGTTTTTTTTAACACATAAAAAAGTCAAAAAAGTAAACATTAATGTAACTTACTATTTACTCATAAAAATAATGAATTTCTAAGATAGATCAGGAAACTAATTAGTAGTAAATAAAATAGTTAAGGCATCCAATTTTTTTTAAAAAAAGACTGACTAAACATACTTCCGGCAATTTAACCATAGAGGTACACTATGATGATTAGTAGAGTTAGAACAAATGAAGTTAATTTAACATGAGGATTCTGAAATAATCCATTATGAATCAAATATACTCATTTTCATCGATTCTGTTTTTTATTTTCGAACGTTTTGTTTCGTAGATTTAAAATAAAAATAAAATTGTAAAAATATGAAGTATGAGAATCCATTTTGGGATCAGCCGAGTAACAATTTAGATTAAAAAATGTATGTTACATTATAGTTAAAAAAGAGCTAATGGTACGAAAATGTATTATATTTGTCCCATTTTCCTTTTAAATGTATCATACAATAAAATTAGCATCTATATACATATTAGTGAGTTTTATTGTATTGTAAATGCATCATTTTACCTGCCTATCCGGTTGTGACACGCGGTGAAGGTTACCAAACATTTCATGTACATGTCACAATTCTTTTTAATATATATTTTATTTATTACAATTTGTTTTCTTAATGGGACAATTACCCAAATGCCCCAAAAAACTATCGACTTAGCGGAAATGCCCTATGCAAAATGAGAATTCCTCATTTGTTCCATGCGACTTAAGCAACCTATGCAACCATATGCGACCTATGCAACTTTCTCAAATTTTTAAAAAAACACTATTCATGTCTGGAAAAAGGTACACATTGTGTAATAATGTTGTAAGAAGTTATAAGTGTCCTTTCTTATGCGACTTGTATCATTTTTTATTATTTAAAAAGTTATTAAAAAAGTTATATTAATTAAAAGATAATTTAAACATTATGCAACTTCTATTTTTGTTTATGTAACTTTGACTAATTGCTATGCGACTTGTACTAATTTTGATGATTACCTTGTACTTTTGATAGGACTAATATTTATCAAAATTACTTTTATTCATTATGCGACTTAGGATAATGATACTATACTTACCAAACAAACACAACCTCTCTACCACAAAAATTAAAATCGACATCATCACCCATAAATTATCTGTACCCCATCATGCCTCTACCACAGTAATCCTTATTTAAATTATTACCAAGAATAATGTGAAATCCATCTTTACTACCCCATCTACATCGTTCAATTGTACCATTTCTACCCCGTCCTCTAACCCTAATTCTCAAACCCGTGTTCAAAATGTATAAACCCTAATCATAGTTAATCCCTTTATTTAATTGTAACTTTTTCTCAGTAGATATGTTATTGATTAATTAAATGGAGTTCGGGCCAATGGAAATGTTTGATGCCAAAGTAAGTATAAGATAAAAAAATGAGGTATTTGACAGAGATCAAAGGTAAGTTGTTAAGATTCGACGCACGTTATAGGATCTTTAGGAATACTGTTTTTGGCCTTTGGCTAGATTTTACTAAGAACCCAAATGACAACCACATGCTCAATTATGTTCTTCAACAACAACTACCAGTGGAACTTCCAACAAAAGATTGTCCACCTTTAATCTTTAACATTGTTGTACACCAAGTTATTTTTGGTCGTAATGAGTTTTGTTTAATTATTGGTTTTAGATGTGGTGAGGTTCCCTTAGGATATAATGATAGTAGCCCTTTTTGCTCACGTGTTTTCCCTGAAAAACCACGATTCAATCTCAAAGCTAGAGAGCTTTGGGAACTTATAGAAAATGATAAGCTTTGGGCTGAACTGGAAGACACAGATGCGGTTAGGGTTTGTTTACTGTTTTTGGAAGAGGCAATCTTCCTAATCTTACTCCTTCACTAATGTCTATCGAGTTGGCCGACCATTCCACGATTCCCGCATGTGGATTGGCGGAAGACGTTTTTGTGAAAGTGGGAAAGTTCTATTATCTGGTAGACTTTATCGTTGTCGATATTCCCACGGATCCTCAAGTTCCTCTTATTTTAGGTCGTTCGTTTTTAGATACGTCTATGGCTTTAATTGATGTGCATGCTAGAAAGATCACTTTACGTTTCAACGACGAGGAACTTGTTATAAACGCAACTCAAAATTCTCCAATTTCTCATGTTTATTCCGTTGCAACCATAAACCTCGTTGATATGATTGACGTTGTTTGCGAGGAATTTTCACAAGAAGTTCTAGGTTTTGGTGATGATGAAAATGGTGGCAATCCCACTATGCTAGATCTCATTCTTGATAACTCGACACCAACCTTCACTCTATTTTAAGGTGGTGGATTTACGTTGGAAGAATTGGATGTTCCACGTACTTGTGACGAAGACCTCGACAATGATGAGGACTTCTCGATTATCATAGATTTTCTTAACGGTTTCCCATTTCCTCCACCCGAGGAGGTTATGAGTATCGAGCCCAAATCTTCAATTGAGGAACCACCTATCCTCGAGTTGAAAGATTTACCTCCTCACCTTGAATATGTATTTTTGGAGGAGGACGACAAGTTGCCGGTTATTATTGCAAAAGATCTTTCGGATGATGAAAAAACCGCACTTGTCGATGTTCTAAAGGATCACAAAGGCACAATTGTGTGGAAGTTATCCGACATTAAGGGGATCGATCCCAAATTTTGTACCCACAAAATCTTAATGGAGGAGGATTACAAACCCCCAATCCAATGTCAAAGGAGGGTGAACCCCAAAATTCACGACGTCGTCAAAAAGGAAGTCCTAAAACTCCTTGACGCGGGAATGATTTACCCTATTTATGATAGCCCTTGGGTGAGTCCTATTCATTGTGTCCCTAAGAAGGGAGGAATGACCATTGTCCCAAACGATGCCAACGAGTTAATTCCAACTAGACTCGTGACTGGATGGAGAGTGTGCATTGACTATCGTAAGTTGAACAACGCCACTCGAAAAGACCATTTTCCCTTGCCCTTCATGGACCAAATGTTGGAGCGTCTTGCGGGAAACGATTTCTATTGCTTTTTAGATGGTTCTGGTTACTTCCAAATTCCCATCGATCCTCGTGATCAACAAAAAACTACGTTTACGTGTCCATATGGAACGTTTGCCTATCGTAGAATGCCATTCGGACTTTGCAATGCACCAGGAACCTTTCAAAAGTGCACGATGGATATTTTTCATGATATGATCAAGAAGACGATGGAAGTCTTCATGGATGACTTTTCCGTGTTTGGTAGTTCGTTCACTTCGTGTTTGTCGAATCTTGAGAGAATGTTGAAGCGTTGTGAGGAAACCAACCTTGTGCTTAATTGGGAAAAATGTCATTTTATGGTAAAAAGTGAAATCGTCTTAGGGCACAAGGTTTCGAAAGCGGGGATTGAGGTAGATCAAGCTAAGGTAGACGTCATCGCCAAATTACCTCATCCCAAAACCGTTAAGGGAGTTAGGAGTTTCCTAGGCCACGCGGGCTTTTATCGTCGATTCATCAAGGATTTTTCAAAGATTTCTCGACCTATTACACATCTCCTCGAAAAAGATGCATGTTTTGTCTTTGACGAAGATTGTGTACGAGCCTTTGAAATCCTTAAGAGGAAACTTACCGAAGCTCCCATTCTTGTTGCTCCCATTTGGAACCTTCCCTTTGAGCTCATGTGTGATGCTAGGGACTACGCTATTATGGCCGTATTAGGGCAACGTCATGATAAGCATTTCTTACCTATCCACTATGCAAGCAAAACGATGACCGAGGCTCAACTAAAATACAGTACAACGGAGAAGGAATTCCTTGCCGTGGTGTATGCATTTGAGAAATTCCGACCTTATCTCGTCTTGACTAAATGCATAGTGTATACAGATCATTCGTCTATCAAGTATCTTATGGCTAAACAAGATGCAAAGCCGAGATTACTTCGTTGGATTCTCCTCCTTCAAGAATTTGATCACAAAATCGTTGACAAAAAAGAAGCCGAGAATCTAGCGGCCGATCATCTTTCTCGTTTGGAAGATCCTCACCAAAGTGTTTACGAGCCCGAGACACTTGGTGTGGTGAATTCTAAGCTTGATTCTTCTACCCCATGGTTTGCGGACATCGCAAATTACCATGCGGGGAACTTCATCATCAAGGGTATGACGACTCAAGAAAAACGAAAATTCTTTCGTGACGTCAAGTTCTATTTTTGGAACGACCCTTACTTGTTTCGAACTTGTGCGGATCAAATTATTCGACATTGTGTATTTGGCATCGAAGCTTCTAACATCCTTAGAGCTTGTCATGAGGGACCCACGGGTGGTCACCACGGTGCTAATCTCACGGCTAAGAAGGTTTTTGATGCCGGTTTTTTTTGGCCTACTATTTACCGAGATGAACATGCACTTGTGAAGTCATGAGACTCATGCCGACGACAAGGAAAAGCCTCACAAAATGATGAAATGCCACAAAATATCATCCAAGTGTGTGAGATCTTTGACGTTTGGGGCATTGACTTTATGGGGCCGTTCTCATCATCTCGTGGTAATAAGTACATCCTTGTCGCCGTTGACTACCTATCTAAGTGGGTGGAAGCTAAGGCTTTGCCCACCAACGATGCTCGTGTGGTAGTCAAGTTTTTGAAAAGCTTGTTCTCTCGGTTTGGAACCCCTCGTGCACTCATAAGCGATCGTGGAACCCATTTTTGTAACGACCAATTCGAAAGGGTCCTAAGGAAATATGGGGTTACACATCGGCTTTCTACGGCTTACCACCCACAAACGAGTGGGCAAGTCGAGGTTTCAAACCGAGCTTTGAAAAGGATCTTGGAGAGATCTATTGGGGAGAACCGACAATATTGGTCGGATAAGTTGGACGATGCTTTATGGGCCTTTAGGACGGCTCATAAGACGCCCATCGGGTGTACTCCTTATAAGCTTATGTATGGGAAGAATTGTCACTTGTCAACTGAACTTGAACACAAAGCTTATTGGGCCCTTAAGCATTGTAATGATGATATGAAGACCGCGTGAAAACACCGGAAAATGCAATTAAATGAATTGGATGAATTAAGGGACATTGCTTATGAGAATTCATTGATTTATAAAGAAAATACTAAAAAGTTTCATGATTCAAAAATTAAAAACTGGTTTTTTAACATTGGGGTTCAAGTGTTGCTTTTTAACTCACGATTGAAAATCTTTTCCGGTAAGTTGAAGTCCCGTTGGTCCGGTCCATTCACCGTGACTCAAGTTTTTCCATATGGGACCATCGAGCTAGCTCAAAATGATGGCCCCAATTTCAAGGTGAATGGACATAGGTTGAAGCACTACTTTGGCGGGGAAGTTCCATCCTTGAACTACCTCGACCAAATCACCTTCCCCAATGATAATTAGTATTGAGGGTATCGAGTCGAGCTTATGACTCGGTAATCAAAAACCAGGTGCCTCGTGGGGGAGTCCCATGCTTATCCTATGTACATATTATCGCTTTCTAATGTAGTAACGTGTGGGGATTTGTGCCCTTCCAACCTTTTTTCCGTGGTTGTTTGTGAATTGTGGATTTTAGATGATCATGATCTTCACGATTGGAGCCTCTCGATATCCATGATATATCCTTTGATATTCTAACCTTAGGTTTAAAGCACACTTTATAAACGGCTTTAAATTTAATGATTACACCTTTTTCATGCTAGATTAAGCATTCGACTTCGTCTCTAGTATGGGGGTTTCCATCCCTTAGACTCGAAACATTGAGGACAATGTTTAACTTTAGTATGGGGGTGAATAGATACTTGCCTTGCCAAACCTTCACGCTTTCCAAAGTTTATCTTTTTGTTTATCGTTTTGTTGTAAAATAAGGCTAAAAATGGCCAAATTTTAAAAAATTTCTCATGTTTTAGAAGTGTTTAAGACACGAATGTAGATTTTCCGATGGCGAGAATAAGAGTAATTTTTGAATCGACCGTGCGTGTTGAGCACTTAGCTTCGATTCCTTAACTTTATATTAGGCTAAGTCTCTTAAATGAGGACGAGAAATGATAGAGTTAATTATAAGTTACTATGCTAAACGTAGAGTACACGTATTCTTTCAAAAACTCATGTGTTCTCGTTGTTTGCTTATTCTCCCTTCGCTTGTAAATATTTTTGCTTAAAAAATATTGACTTAGCGGTTTAGTCTTGATTGTTGGTTTCTAGTCTTTTCTAGTAGCTTCCATGTAATTAAATTGGAAAGACATTAAGGTATCGCCAACGTCACGGTTTTGAAGTATTGGCAACCCGAATAATCGAAAGCTTCACCCAATAATAAGATTTCAAGTGCTCACCTAAATCAAGCAAACATTTTGAAGCTCACAAGGCCGAAAAATCTATGCAAAATTGAAAGTGAATCAAGCCTTAATCTTTGAAGCTTTAAAGATCTAAAATTCGCTTTTAGCGTGAGGATATACGTCTTTGGCCATAATAAACACCTCATGGCGAGGTTAAATAAAAGGCAAGGCAAGACCGAAGTCATAATAAAAGCTTCATGACGAAGTTGAATAAAAGATGGAGGTAAACCTATGATAATAAGGCCCTTCCGTTAGGGGGCATATAAAAGTCTTGGTAATAAGTCTCATGTTCAAAACCGTTATAAAACCGTGTTTATCGATCCTTCTTGTTGACTTAATTTTTTGACATCGCTGTCTATTAGGAGGGGTTATTAATTCGATGGTCTTCGTTACACCGTTATGACTCTATCTTTAGACCTAAATCTCTATTATCACATAAGTCAAACAATGTATCTTCGTGAAACATTCAAGACAAAATAAAATATAAGAGATACAACTTAGGAAAATGGGAGGATAAGTACGTGATTAGGGCATATGAGTAGTGTTAGCATTACGAACTTATAACACAGTAATCTCGTTGCACGCTTAGCATGGAATTGGGGTTAAAATCGAGGACGACGAAATTATTTCTAACGAAGCATTCACGTGTTCTTATTTTATGAACCTAAACGTCCCATTTTGCGATGAAAATCATACATTATGTCTAAAACGCAAGTAGTAGTAATAGTAGTAGTGTAGCTAGTTTATCATTCAATAAAAGTGAATAAAAATGAATTTTGGAGGTTCTACGATACTTTATTCTAGCATTGCGTGAGGGCACGGCAATGGTTTAGTATAGGGGAGTGATGAGACTACTTTTATACATAAGTCTCATCGTCCAAAACGGGCTTTAAATGCATAAAATATCATGAAAATGGCCAAATATATGCTTGTGTTTGTTACTTGTGTATTTTAGGTACGGATATTGAGAAAATGACAAAAGATCACAAGAAACATGCAAAAATGAACACGGGGAACGAAGCCGCACAAAGAACCAAGCCCTAATGAAGATTTTCCAAGAAAAACCCTTGAAGAATTGAAGATTATGCAAGAAGGCTCCTCCAATATTGAAGAATTGACACTTTAAACCCTTGTATATTCATAATTACAAGTTTGGTCCTTAAAGTTTGTCAAATTTATAAAAAGGGCCCTCCACTTTGAAGAATTGGCAAGAATGGTCCCTCAACAATCAAGACTTGTTAATATTAGTCCTCCAAAAAGTCAATCATACAAGTCAAGACCATCATCTTTGAAGAAAATGCCAAAACAGCCCTTCAAGAATCAACAAATGGCAAGAAATACCCCTAAAAATACTTTGGAAAAGTATTTGTGGCCAAAGTGGGAAAAATGAAACTTTAATAACAAAGGAATCCGGTTTTATCTTGTTTAAACATCAAATGACAAAACAAGGAGAAAAGGGGGGGGGGGGGGCAAAGTTGGCAGACAAAGAAAGTTACCTAGACCACTCTTGGCTTGACACCTGTTCCACTCACTAAAACAACCAATCAAAACCCATCTTTTGGCCACCTCACACCCCACTCAGTTTAATAAACTAATCCTAATTGATTAGTTTATTTTTGGCGCCTAACAACATGTTTAAACCCAAAAATAGATTAAACGTGTCACTATTCACATGAAGAATAAATTTGGGTATTCTTGTTTAAGCAACAATTAAACCTCCATCATCTCCAGATTAGTGATTAGGGTAGTCCTAATCATAACCCAACTCTCAAAACCCTTGCCACATCACCCCATTGTCACATGATAAACCCTTTTGTCCCACCCTTTGAAGAAGATGCCAAAAACCCTGCCACATCCAACGTCCAAGATCCTAGCTTCATTTTAAGCTTATTTTGGGTCTTTGATCAAAATTCCATCACTTTCCAGCTCCACAAACAGCCAAGAATCCGTCACATGATTCCAAGATATTCAAACTCTACAAGGGCATTTTTGGGACTTCAAGCATTAAGGTTTAGTGTTTTTATATGTTCTTAGTTCGCATGTAAGGCTCTATATAAAGCCATAGGGTCTCATTTGCACAACTGCTCTTGATTTTTCCTTGTTCACTTTTCTGTAAAGCCATTTTCATGTTTAATGAATTGTGTTTGAATTTGTAAAGAAAAACCAAGTGCCAATCTTTATATCTGCTTGTTATTGTTTAATGTTAACTAATCTTGAATCTCAAAACGTGTTTTAAAACCTTGTGCAAGAAATTGTACAAAAACTCAAAATTTGATATTTTGCTAAGTCTTGGTTTAAACCTTGGAATTCTTGGGCTATAAGTGGATCATAGCATCCTGATAAAGTGTTATCAAGGTGTTGTGAGGCTTATAACTTGGGGATAATCAAGTGTGGGAACAAGGTTGCATTAATCAAATTTCTTTTCAAAGTTGTCACCTTTCTGTTTTTGATAATATTTCTTCTAATCTTGTTCAATCTTAGCAGCTTGTTTGTGGAAGCTTGTTCTTGTTCTTGCTAGCACATCAGCTTAAACATTCGTGGGTGTGGATGTACATCCATGAGGTTTGAACCTCTTTCTCAAAAATCTGTCAAAGTACTTGAAATTTGTGATTTTTAGTTCTGCTTGTGTTCTTGTTGAATTTGTGGCTTAATCTTGCTTGATACTGCATAATAAATCTGTTATTGTGTTTGATTGGGCTTGGGTAACATTGAAATACACTTATACTTGTTTAAATCTTGATTTGAAAAAGATAAGGGGTGTTTGGGTTAACCTGTTTAAGTGCATATCTTGTTATTGTGTTATTGGAAGTTGTTTGTTTGAGTTTGTATCTGCTATTCACTTGGTTGAGTGCTCATTGCTGCAAGTTATTGGACTTTAAACATCAAATCTAAGATTGTGCTATAAAATCTTGAAATCTGCTTGTTTTAACCTACGAACTTGGTAACACTTAGTTTGTATGCATGCTTAGGGGTAACGAGTGATTAAACATAGTTTATATAACCTGATTAAGAGATTTGAGTGTTTGAATCTGGCCTTGTGGTCAAGTATATCAGCAAGTGTTCATAACTGCATGTTCTTTGTTCATCAGTAACTTTTGATTGCTTGAATCTTGATCTATACTTTGAATCAATGCATGAAACCTGTTAAAATTTGTTCATTTGAATTTATTATAGCTTGTGTATGCATTTGGTGAAGTTTGGTTGGTTGAATCTTGCTAAAAGTGCTTATTGAACCAAAACTGCTTATTGTTCATATCTGGGCTAGGTATGTGGATGTTTTGAATTAACTGCACTGATTGGCTGATTGGAATTGTGTTTTTGTTGCTTATCTTGACTCCTTATGATTAACTGATCATTTGGGTGCCTTTGCTTAACTTGAATCCACAAAAAAGTCACAAAAGACAAAAAGTTAAGAAAGTCAAGCAGGGGGAAAAGTTCCCACTGCTCAACCTCCAAAACTAGCCCCTGCTAGTGTAAAACATCAAACAGCTTATTCATAAGCTATTTTGGCTTATCCAGACTTGCAACAACTTATTTTTTGTGATAGATCTTCCTCATTTGACCCATTTATTTGATCTGGAACTTATCAGACTTTGACTTTGACTTTTTACTAGAAAACTCATTAAGTTGACTTTTACATAAGTGCTTATTTTCTTATTCTGGCTTATTGCTTGTGCTTATTTGAAAACTTTTTGATTATTTTGCTTAATTAAGTCATTTAAAAGCTTTTGAAAGTCGAATCAGCACTTGAGGTGGTCTAGAACTCAAAAACTGTGACATCCGTCAATTTTTCATCTTTATTTTTCCATGTATTTATTTAATGTGAGCTTTGAACCTGGTGGATTTAACAAATTGAGAAGTTATCTCATATTTATGAAGTATCCTCATTTGTTTACTAATGTAGTGTCGACTTAAATTATATTACTTGTTTTGCTTTGCGGACAAAGCCCTCTTTAGGGAGAGCGAATGTAACAACTTGAATTTTCGCGTCTTATTATTATAATAGAGACGTGCTCGTTATTAAACGTTTTACTTATTAACGGTTTGTGCCGGTTATGAAATACTTACCATGGTGGCGAGAATACACGTATCCACGCTAGTCTAGTATTGCGATCTAAACTTCGTATGACATTGATTGTTATTAAGTATCAACGCATCAAAAACTTGCATCCGTTTTAAATTACCCATGATGGGCCGATTTTGCCCACTCAAACCCTACTGGGCCGAATTCAACTATGTTAGTTTATACAAAATTACCAAAACTGAAAACTTGAATCAAAGTTATAACAAGTCAGTAAAACAAAAACTGTGATTTCAAACTAGTCAAACCAAGTCAACCTACAAATTTTATATACATCCCACTCACCACTCCAGGCCAACACACATGCCAAGATTACCCCATTTGGGTATGTCACAAGCATACCAATTCCAGATTTAGACTAACCCTAAGCAAATTATTACAAGTTAAATACAGTCCATTTTCACAAAGTTTATAACACACAAACATAAACACTTAATGAAATTCTGGGTAGGTCTTTAAGGAACAAGTGATATATCTTGAGCAAAACCAAGCTGAGACTCCACTGTTTGTCCGAATACACAAGCCGAAACAAAACCCTCATTGTGAGTCATTTACCCACCTTTCTTTCATTTTCTTAGTTGTGCTTGTCATTTTAAAACAACCTGCGAAAACAAACCAAACTAATTAGTCTTTTTAAAACTATTCGGATTAAGCAATAAAATGTAATAATATTAGTATTGTGCTATCAATTTGGACCCATGACCCAAACCCCCATATTCTGTCGAGACCACAAACCCCTTTTCTTTTTTTTCCAGCTCGTGCGTTTTTATTATTGACCATATTTATTTATTTATTTTTTTGGCTAATACTGTTAATAACAGAATCAAATAAAAACCCCATTTGAAACCGTCATTAATCTGCCAAAACCCTAACTTATTCTAAAATCAGTACTAACATAAAATTAACACAATTTATCTCATAAAAATGCTAATTAATCTTAATTAAACTCGCGGATATAAAAACCCCCAAATTAAATAAACCCTAATTTTCATAAGACGATTTCATTTTGTAATTAATATCCGTTAGTATTCAAAAACACTAATTAATTGCAATTAAACCCGAGATCAAGAAAACCCCCAAATATTCAAAACCCTGATTTTTATAAATTAATTATATGATGAAATTGACATGGATTTATACCCGAAATCATTAATTGATTGTAATGAAACCATGAATTTAGAAAACCCCCAATATTTCAAAACCCTAGTTTATTTATAAATTAATTCGAGAGCCTCATGCCACATGTTTTGATAAAATCAAATGATTTCGAAACCAATAAACCCCTTTATTTTCGAAAATATAATCAAAAACCATTTAAACCATTCTTTTTAGAAAAGAGTTTAAAACTTATCTTTGTGAAGAGACCAGCATCAATTCGTCCTTGGGAGACCTTAAAAATCGAGTGGTTTGTTGTGGGGATGACACCCCACGTCCCACGAATGATAACCACACAAGGGCTTTATATTTTCTTTGATAATAATAGATTAGTGTATTATTTTGGCCATGGAAATGAGTTAGATCCGTTTGGTTTAGAGAGAGATTGAAAGAGACGGTTGGGAGTTATTTTCGAGAGAGAGTGTAGACTGTGAGTTTTGGGAAGAGTAAAACAGATATATGCCCCCCCCCCCAACTTTGTTTGTATCGCCTGGGTTGAGGGCCGGGTTGGGTTAGAAAGACAAATGGGTCGAGCCCAAGTTTGTTAAGGGCATTGGGCTGTTCGGTTTGGATGGGTTTATGTAAGCCCAAAAACTAAACTTTGGTTATAAACTTATACTATTAAGCCCAAAAACTCATTTATTAAATGACCATGTATTAAGGTCGTGTTTTCCGTAAACAAAATGTGTCGTCAAGCACAACTAGGATGTCGTGTAATTTTATTGGTATAATTTTAGATGTCGTAACACGGTCCTTATATTCAAATAGGTCGCGGATAACGTGACCGTATTCTCGAGCTACATTTACATTTCCATCACTTTGCTGATTTAACAAGGTGAGTTTATAGCCCCTCTTTTAACTGCTTTTACTGCTTTTTGGGGTGAGACATTGCTTGATTTAACGTATGAACACAAGTGAATTTACTGATTTATATACTAGTCTAAGTCCCACTAAAAACCCAGTTGCTTTGGCCCGTGAATCGTGAACCGTTAATTACTTTGTGTAAGCGTGAATGTTATGGATAGATCTATCGGGGTTGACGCCCCCGTCCGTCTTGGTCCAACAAGGGACAAGCGGGCACAGTTTCATTTGAGTCTGAGATAGGATGTCGTGGGTTTAGGCATCCAGTTGGGCTACATTTATATGATTATACTGCCGGTATTGTTAACGCTTCGGTGTCACGAGCTTAGACTGTAATAAATGCTTTTATGATGACTTTGTATTTGTTATATTGTCATCACGTTTGGGAAAATCTTGTGGTTCATTAAACACTTAGAAAAACAGTGATGACTCCCCTGTTTTTCTAAGTGAATGTGAGTGTGAGTTTCGCTGACGTGACACCCAAAAAACCCATCACTTGGAGTGATGGTTCCTAGCCCTCTTAAATAGCAAACCAAGATGATTACAGAGAAATCTTTTTCATGATAGCTTAATAATACCAATTGGGTATGCAATTTATTAAGACCTAGCCCTGTTGTTGCATAAATTTTTACCAAAAGGGTCATTAACTCAGTTTACACAAGCCTGATTGGCTGGTCAAGCTTTCTATTGTTGTTGGTGTTGCAGAACGCTTAGCTTTTTTGCATCATCTTGCTATTATTTATCTGGATATCTCTTGTGGGAACAATTTTCTGGACTCAAATTTCAAAACCTATGGTTGGTGATGATGAAATCTCGAAGTTTGTTTTCGAGTTTTAGGATCAAATTTTGTTATGAGAGAACCTGAAGGTGTTGAAGTTGATGTGAAACCGAAATGACTTTTTTCCAAGAAAGTGGGAGATAGGTTGCTAGATATACCGTTGCATTTGTCTCAAAGAAGGGCATCAATAGAGTGAGAAATGATGCTGCATTTGGTTCTATAACTTGGAAAAATGTTGAAAATCAAGTTAAGAACCCTGTTGCTTATACGATGTTCGCAAACAGTTTGTGTCAAACTTAAATTCTTGATACAATATTCACATGTTTTTAAGTCAATTTGTCCCATGTGGATTGAAAGTGAGAATAGTGCATCTTTTATAATTCAAATTATAATAAAATAGTTTAATGAAAGTTACTGGAAATAAAATCAAAATTAGTTTGTTGTATCTTTTGGTCATCGCTAAAACACAAACGTTATTGGTGACGGTGTTACAAGAAAAAAAAAGGTGCAATGACAATTATAGTCTCAATTAATAATGTTAGGCATTGTGTGTTGAGGTTAGTCAAACCTAGACTATCGGGTCAAACCTAGACTGGACCCGAACCGATTTAGACCAAAAATCATGGACTTAAGATGGGATCGAATTCGGTCTGTTCCGGTCTAAGAAAGCATAATGGCCTGTATGACCAGACCGAACGGTAGACCAAAAATGAAATAAAGTGTGAAACGAAGACGAGATCAACATACTTTTGGCCCGGTTTGATCAGTTTGGTTTGGGCAAATTTCTCAGTTCGGTCTATTATGGTCACCCTCTAATAGGGCTGAGCATGGCAGACTCAAAATCGACCCGGACCGGACACCGGACAAAATAATTTTAGTCCGGGGTTTTGGACCAATTCGGTCCTCAGTCCGGTCCGGTTCGGTCTTACTAAAATCTCGTAAATATTACCTAACAGGACCGGACCGGACCATATTGATCCGGTCTCGGTCCGAGTTTCGGACCATTTCAGTCCTCGGTCCGGTCGCTCAGCCCTACCCTCTAACCGTGTGTGTTAAGGACTTTCGAAGTTCGGGACTATACGAAACACTAACTAACTGTAATTCATTGTTTATGTATGTCATGTTTGTTTTGTTTTGTTTTAATCTTTAAAATAACCCTTTCCTTTTTTTTAGATAAATCCATCTTTAAAATTTCCTTATATATGTAAAAAAAATTTATATTTTTAATGTGTATTATTTATTTTTTATTCACTAGCTTTAGTTTTTAGTTATATATTTATAATATTATTGTAAACATGTGCAAATATAATTAATTTATACTTACAATTTATAATAAATTTTAAGTTTGACTTTATTTTAACTAACATTAGTAATCATTACTTCAATATATATTTTAAAACTTAAATGTATTTAATAAAAAAAATGTTTTTGAAATATTTTTTTATAAAAAATCGTGAACCGACCGGGTTAGTCAAACTGGATCAACGAAAAACCAGCGGTTCAATCCGGTTCTCAAACAAGCAAAAACCCGGGCACATCCGGTCCGGCTCCGAGCCGGTTCACGGTTCAACTGGCCGGGTCAACCCGGTTTTTAAAACATTGCTTTTAAGTAGGTGTAATGTATTTATTGGTTGATCTATTAAAAAAATATTATTTGATGATGTAATAAAATTAAACATATTTTTCTAATTTAGTTAACATAAATCTTATTAAATAGTACTCCCTCCGTCCCAAATTAATAGTCCCCCGACAAAAAACAAATTCTTTTAGAAAAGATCACTATCACTGCATTCTCTCTTACTTTTTGATAAAATGATATTCTTACCCTTATGCAATTAATTAAAACATAATATATATCTTGTAATTTCTAGTACCACTAGGTGCAATATGGTAAACTTGTTACTCCACTTACATCTATTTTTTGTAGGGGACTATAATTTTAGGACGTCCGAAAATAGTATACGGGACTATAATTTTGGGACGGAGGGAGTACTCCACTATATCACTTTTCTTTGCTTTACCGTTTTATTATTTCTAAAATGCATGTCAGCTATTTTGAACATTTCCAACTTTCAAGAATTCAAAACTCACATCACACACACCACCGTAAGATCACCAGTTTCTTCTATATTCCCTATTTTTTACATCTTTTTATTACCCTAAGATAAATCAGCGAAATTATATTTTTGTTCTCCTAAATTATTTATCAGATTGATGGTTGTTGTTTTTGTTTTTTTATAGATATGTGATTATGTTTTTTCATTTTTACTTTTATGTTTATATTAATGGTTTTACACTTCTCTCTTTATATATAACCGGTTGTTGATTTTTATATGCAGATGTATCATGTAAAAACCATTATACGAGTCGAGACGATGGGTGGTTTTCATGGAGCTCACCAGAACCGATTTCTTTTTCGTAGTTGCGTCAACTAGCCTTTCAAGGTACAGTTTTGTTCTCTTCAGTTACTATTACAGTTATGCGGTTTTCGTTAATTAGTGAAAAGATTGTTCTTTTGTTATTGTTGTGGTTTCATGTAAGTTTGCTTATACGACAATTGTTAATGGAACAGTTTAATTGATGCCTACCAAGTGTTTGATTGAATGTCTATATCGAAAATATCTTTATTTTTATTATATATCATAAAATTTGAACTTTGTGTATTATTTTAAAGTATGTGAGACTAGAATAAGGCTGGGGGAGTGGTAACCAAAAAAACCCACCACCACCTCAACTCACCCACAACTCACCTTTCAAGATTCTTAAGGAAAAAAAATCACATCCACCTCACCCTCATTTTATATAAAATATATCCCATTAAATACCCCACTAATAAAACTCCACTCATAATCTATTAAAAAACTAAAAAAGAAAACAGTGGGGCCCACCACTTGTAAAACTCACAGGGGTGAGTAATTGACAAGTAGTGGGTTTTGGAATAGTACCCACGCGTGGGTTTATGGTAGGGTTCATAGGGTGGGTTTTGCCACCTTGGACTCACCAGTGGGATTAACCCACCACTCCCCCCAGCCTAAGGAGCCATGTTCAAGTCTGTGTAATTGTGTTTACTATGAAACTGGTTCATGCTTTCCTACATTACCATGTGGTTTTTTAATTATACATTTAACCATGGGCTTCCATTCTCTTTTTGCCACACGTTCACAGATTAATCATTGGAGTGACATTGCAAATTTAATATAACTTGGAGGTATGATTTTAATTCTACTGATGTTATCCTTATAGAAAAAATAGATTGTAGTATACAATGATGATTCAAACCATTCAACCTTTTTGGGTATTATACGTGAAGCAAAGATATTAATTAATTTTTGAGCAAATCTATAACCAAAAGGTTAAGACGTGTTTGTGGTTCAAATACAAGAACTTCTTCAACAAGCTTTTATATTTAAATTTAGATCTAAAGCCTGATCAAGGTCTGTAGTGTAATTAAAAATGGAAATGCTTCAAAAGCAGCCTTAAACTCACTCCCATTGCTCAGATTTAGATAGTATATGTACAAGTATCATTTTTATTGTTTGCCTTCAAGTTATCGTCTATGTTACTTAGCCATGTGCAATAATTGTTGGAGCTTCAAAAATACTGGGTTCATCTTATTGCGATATACTCATGAAACACAATTCAATTAAGTAGCTACTGATATGTGTTTCTTATCTTGATTGGTATTTTTAGTTCCGATTTTAGTTGTAATGAGACTTTTCACTTGTGTGTTTTTTTAGTTGTTAGTGAATCCACAATATTTAGTTGTAATGAGACTTTTCACTTGTGTGTTTTTTTAGTTGTTAGTGAATCCACAATAGTGAAATGTTAATATTGTGATTGGTTAATGAATGATTGTAGTCACGTACTATATATATGATGTGATCATTCATGAACAATTTAAACTATTTTATGATTTCTAGAAAATGATTAATGGTATTTGGTAAGTTTAGCTCATTTTTCTTCATCATTCATTGTTCCGACATGGATGGAAAATTTATGCTTCTTTCATCAGCTACATCCTCATCTTCATCTTTAATTCATGAGCATAATTGATGGTTTATATGAAGATTTTTATCTTGACTTTTTATATTAGAATCTTGAATTTTAAATGCAACTTTTTTCTTTATTCGTTTGTGCAGAAAAAGAAGCTATCGGTTTTGGTTTAGATGAGCATTATTCATCTTTGGTAAAAGAATCCAGAGAGAATCGTGTTCTTCATTCAGGCATACAAGCATATGGGTTTTTACTCCAAAATTTCATCTTCTATTTCGCTACCTGAACTTGAAAGGAGGTAAGCATCAATAATTTTATTTTATTAGTTTTTTGATAATTATTGATGACGATGTCTTGCAAGGGCCGACTCTCCATGACATGTATATTATTATATGCACTTAGAACAATCCGTAAGCAAATGGGTTGAAAGGTCCATCTCTGGATTTTTATCTGTGTTAATATCGTTTAGTACTTACATAAACTATTTTCATGATGAAGGTTTGAATGTATGAATGTGTGATACATTCACTGGTGTATTAGTAGAAACAATATGCCCCATGGTTCTTTCGGTATATATCTTTGAGTCAATATTTGCTTATGTGGAGTTATAACAGTTAAAAGTTCTTGCTCATCGAATTAGGTTAATACTATTTTGGTCTAATATTTGCTTATGTGGAGTTGAAACAAAAGATATTTCGAAAGATTAATGATACGAGAAAATATAAAAGCATTTGTCTATGTGTTTATAAGACGCGGCGGGTAAGAAAAAAAGAAGCTACGAATCATGTAAAAGCATATGAGTTTGTGTTAGAGTTTGTTTGATTTGAGATGAAACAAATATATGAAAGTTATAGTTCAAAGTCACTTGCTACTAGATGATTCTTTAGGCATGCCATTCAACAATTTTTTGTGTCAGTTTTCTTTTATTCTTGATGGGTCGTGGCAATAAGATTTTTAAGAAAAAAAACTATATATGGGGTTTGAGTAAGTTTACTTTTGGGCTTTGGGTAATTTTTCTTTGGTTGGTGTCAAGCTGTTAGATAAAACTCATGTTTTATGGATTTTGTATTGATGCATTATTGCTTGAAACAAATAAAGTTTTTTTTATCTTTCTTGCTTGAAACAAAAAAAAAAAACTCAAAACTTATATATATACATTATGTGCTTACTGTTCTTATAAATGGGTTGATATGGGCTGTGCATTTTTTTAAACCAATTGACTTCTTAGTAACCATCTTCTAACAAAGTTAACACCTTGATATTATAGTTGAAAATATGTAGAGGTCATGACCTGATTAGAGTAATCTGAGCATGTTTTAAATGTTATTAGTGTCACAATTGTTCTCTTTATTAATGCATGCTTCTCTTTATTAATGAATGGTTTACTTTTGGAGTACAATTGCATATTGTAACCAGATTGAATGGACCATAAGATTAGTGAATAACACCCAAGGCATATCATTGTCTCTGCAATTATTCCTCAAGTTGTTACTTTTAGTTGTAGGTTAATGTTGTTTTAAATTAGAGAGAAAAGTTTTATAAGGAACATGCATCCAAAAAAGAACAAAAGAAGCAATCTCCACCATCCAATATTAATCTTTTTAAATTTAATTAAAAAAACACATTTTCATCCTATTTCTTAAAAATTAAATATCTCTCAAACCGTTAATCGTTATGAAAAAATAATTATACCGTCACGACGGGAATTAAATTATCTTTCCATAGATATGCACTTCTATATACTTTCGGCGAACTTTTTTTAAAAAATTTCGTAAAAAAATCACATGTATTTCTCGAAAAATTACATGTATTCTCGAAAACTCATGTTTGATTAATTATTTTAAAAATCACATTTGAATTTGTAACGTCACATGCGATTTGTGAAATCACGTGTATTTTTTTTTACGAGAATTTCAACATCAACCGTCTATTAAATGACAAAAATATTTTCGTTATTATTTTAAAACCACACGTGATTTATGTGAATTACATTAAAATGTTTGAATCACATGTAATTTTGTTAATATATTAAAATGTTTGTTGCCATTAATATAAAATATGTTCATTTTACCGGGGTGGAGTCCCCTTTACCCAAATAAAATATATGTAAAACAAATTGGCTTCTAAATTACATGTGATTCGGTGATAATTACATGTGATTTTGCTTGCATTACATATGATTCAAGCATACCGAAACCGTAACTTTTTCTAACAAACCCACATTAGATGAATCACATGTGATTTTTTTAATCACGTATTATGTTTTCATTTATGTAAAATATATAAAACAAATTGGCTTCTAAATTACATATGATTTTGTTTGAATCACATGTAATTCTGCTTGAATTGCATGTGATTCGGTGATAATTGCATATGATTTTTCTTGCATTACATGTGATTCAAGCATTCTGAAACCTTAACTTTTTCTAACAAACCCACTTTAGATGAATCACATGTGATTTTTTTAATCACATGTAATCTTGTTAATATATTAAATTGTCTGCTTGAATTACATGTAATTCGATGATAATTACATGTGATTTTGCTTGCATTGGATCACATGTAATTCGATGATAATTACATGTGAATTTGCTTGCATTACATGTGATTCAAACATTTCAAAACTTTAACTTCTTCTAACAAACCCACTTTAGATGAATCACATGTGCTTTTGTTTGAATCACATGTAATTTACCACGAATTACATGTAATGCAAGCAAATTCACATGTAATTATCATACATGGATCACAAGATAGCATACATTGATCACAAGACCACTTTAGATAGCCTACATGGATCACAAGACCACTTCGGAAGGATGGATGATGTGAGGAATGGAGAGAAAATGTTATTTACCACGAATCACATGTGATTTACCACGAATTACATGTGATTTATCACGAATCGCATGTGATTTACTTGGTTTCTAGATTATTGGTATTAAAGTTGGAAATAAAAATCTATGAAAACATGTAACTTAAAAAAAAGACTAACGCGTCAAATGGGACGAAAGTTAGATGTAAAGTTATGTGAGTCTACATGAATCACATGTGATTTAAATCAAAATTACATGTAATTATTTATAAAATCACATGTGATTTAAAGCAAAATTACATGTAATTTTGTATAAAATCACATATAATTTGAGCAAAATTACATGTAATTATTTATAAAATCACATGTGATTTGAACAAAATTACATGTAATTCACGCAAAATTACATGTAATTTTCATTCAACACTAACTAACCACTTTATTACAAAAATCACATGTAATTCACACATAATTACATGTGATTTGCATTTAACACTAATAAACTATTTTATTACAAAAATTACATGTAATTCACACATAATTACATGTAATTCACACAAAAGTTAACGATTTACAGTGTTAAAAATTCTCGCAAAAAAAATTACACGTAATTTTCGAAAATTACATGTAATTTTTCGAGAATCACATGTAATTTTTTATGCGTAAATTAAAAAAAAAAAAGTTTGCCGAAAGTGTATAGAAGTGCCTATCTATAGAAAGATAACTTAATTCCCGTCGCGATGGCATAATTAGTTTTTCGTAACGATTAACGGTTTGAGAGATATTTAATTTTTAAGAAATAGGATGAAAATGGGTTTTTAAATTAAATTTAAAAAGATTAATATAAACCATTAGATGAAACTTGAATGGATGGTTGAAATTTTGTTTCCTTCCTTCTTTTTTTGATGCATATTTTATAAGGATCTCACCTCTTAAATTAGATTTTGCTACTTTATATATCAGTTTGACAGAGCGACTTGAGTCTACTAGAATGCCACCCTACATAGAAGTCCATCAACTAGATATTTTGCTACTTTATATTTCAGTTTGGCAAAGTGTCAAGTATATGTTTAACCGTTTCAAATGATTTTTTTATATTTTTAGATACATTTGTGTTTAATTTAAGTATCATTCGGAATTAACAGTATCTTATTTTTACTTAAATGGCTAACTGTGTCGGCCATTTTTTTTTTTGTAGTTGAAATTCTTGAAGAAGCACTCCTGATTTATTATTTAAGGAAGATGTATGATGCAAGTGTGATATGTTGGAATGTATACCAATAAGGACTGACGGTAAAGGGAATTGGGTGGGCTTATGAAGGTTGTTGATGCTTAGCACAATTGCATTAAACTGTGTATTGATCGACTATAACAGCTCATACTCCTTGCAGAAAGTTGTTATGCGACACAATTGTATCACTTCAATGTAAATTTATATTCTGTCATGTTTGGCTCACTTGATTGTATTACATTGAAATGCAAATTCTATCAACCAACTCTATGCTTACAATAGATAATTTAGAAAGCCCGTGTAATCACGGGTCTTAAGCTAGTATTTTAGTATTCTATAATTTTCTTTTATGTAACAGTCTAAAAGTGTATGCTGCAGGTATGTATTTGCTTTCGAGTTTAATTAATGGTTAAATTCTATTTTGTCCCACATGGTTAGAAAGTGAGAATGATGCAACCTTTATAACTCATATTTTCATTAGATAGTTCAACAAAACGATCAGTAGATATAAACAAAATTAGTTGGTTATGTCCTCTGGTTCTTTTGTTTTGTTTTTTTTCTTCACTTAGAGAGCGAATTTGGTTACGTGGATATAGATGTTTGATTCACGAACAAACCTTGGATTCTAAATGTTTTAGTCGCACTTATATAGTTAAGTTCATATATTTAGTGTTTATACAAATAATTGTGTAAAAGGGTTATCTCTATCTTACGATGTTCTTAGTTTTATTGGACATTGTAAATCTAAAATCGTATTATGTAAAAATCAAAATAAACAAGTTTTAAATGAGTAGATGCTATAGTAACCTGCCGCGTATGAGTTAACTACCCGTCATTCTGTATTGTTTTTGGGAAATCAATAGTAGTAAATTATAAATCTAAAATCGTATTATATGATCATTAATCATGTTGCTTCATTTTTTAGGTAACTTATCAAAAGAGGAGGACACTTAAAACCCCAAGCTAAGGTACTTATAAAGTCTGAAATGATTCGAGTTGTTTTTTAAAAGCTCGAGATTATATTGGAAATAAGCTTGAATGATTCGAGTCCAAAAGAGTTGAAACCGAAGCTCGAGTCTATGTTTTAGCTCATCTAATAATCGAGCTCTAGCTCATGCTGTATTAAAAAAGATCTCATAAACTCGCGAGCTTAAATGAGCCCAAGAAATATATATACTTAATTATCCTACCTATACGTATAATTGTGTATAAACGAGCTTAAAATATTGTCAACAAGCTTGAGCCTTATGCAATTAACTAGCCAAGCTCTATTTTCTTCAACGCATCACATAAGTCGAGCCCAAACCGAGCTCGAGCTTTTGAAACTTTTCACGAGCCGATCTCGAGCTCGGCTCGACTCGGCCCATCTCCACCCATACATACACTATACATTATGATGAGATTACTAGAGTTGAAACAAAGCCCCTCTCCTCGTTACTTTTTCCCTTGTCCTTCTTTGGTATTGGAAGAAAGACCCTCTCCTCGTTACATTGTTTCCTCTTTATCGGCAAGTTGGTGATTGTATAGGGCGACTGGCAGTCGTCATGAGAGCTGACTTGATGGCACTAGGAATCCATTTTGGATATGCTGCTTTTAGCAACGTAGCCATACCACTAATATACACGCTATACAAAAGTGATTAAACATGTCGAGAAGGTCTTTGAGTTTTTTTTTAATTCTCTAGTATACGAACTAAAATAAAATGCATATTATTTGTAGTGTTACATTTGCCATGCAAAATTTAGAAAGATAAGACATTTCTTTTACCGCCGAGAAAAAAAATGTAAAAACATAGACCAAGAAACATACGTATTAAAGTTACGTGCGTTTCTTGATTCATTTTATTGATATCCATGGTTTTACTTATATACTGCTCTAAATTTAGTTTACGTATCCATGTAGGATATACTTGCTAAACAAGAACTAGCTTCAAGGTCACATGCTAAATATTAGTGCTCCTTAATTGACTATGCATAAAAAACCAGAGTTTCCTCCATTAGTGTGTATGATGTGGCAGTGGAAGCACCTGAAGGTGTTGAAGTTGACGTGAAACCGAAAATGCTTGTTTTCAAGAAAGTGGGAGATAGGTTGCGATACGCTGTGACATTTGTGTTTTAGAAGGGCATGAATAGACTGGGAAATGATGGTGAACATTTGGGTTTATAACTTGGAAAAATGTTGAAAATCAAGTTAAGAGCCCTGTTGCTTTTACTTGGGAACAGAATGTATAAACGACCATTATAACATCGTGTTACATGTATGTATTTGCTTTCGAGATTAATGGTTAAATTTTATTTTGTCCTACATGGTTAGAAAGTTAAAATGATGCAACTTTTATAAGTTAAATTTTGATTAGATAGTTAAATTTTATTTTGTCCCATTAGTAAGTTAGAATGCTGCAACTTTTATAAGTTAAATTAATGATTAGATAGTTAAATATAATATCTAAATACATAAACAAAAATAGTTGGTTATGTCTTCTGGTTGTTTTGGTTATGTGAACATTCCTTTTAGGCAAGCCTTGGATTTTCAAAATGTTCTGGACGCACTTGTATATTAAGTTCATATTTTTTAGTACTTATACAAATAATTGTGTAAAAACGTCATCTCTATTTTACGATGTTCTTAGTTTTCTTGAGCTCATATTGTTAAAAGTTTAAACAAGTCGAGTCTAAACGTGTTGGAGCCCGTGCTTGGGTCTAAATTCCGGCTCATCTAATAATCGAGCTCAAGCTCATATCATATGAGTCATATGACTGAAGTTGTATAGTTTCGACTTTTGAGTAGGTCAGGTTTAGGGAAAAGGAGTTAAAGTAGATGTGAAACCGAAAAAGCTTGTTTACAAAAATGTGGGAGAAAGGTTACGATATACTGATAGATATGTATCGAAGAAGGCCATCAATAGAATGAGACCTGATGGTGCTTTTGAGTCTATAACTTGGATAAACGAAGATACATGAGATAAACGAAAACGAGTTTATATGATCAAAATTGATCATGATGGTTCACTTTCGTTGTTTTGGCAACTTAACCACTTAAAACTTCAAGTTACATATAAGACTGGAAGCGAATCGAGTTGTTTGTGAAAAAACTTGAGCTTATATTGTTAAAAAGTTTGAACGAGTCGAGCCAAACGAGTTAGAGCCCGAGCTCGAGTCTAAGTTTTGGCTCATCTAATAATCAAGCTCAAGCTCATATGACTAAAGGTGTATTGCTTTGACTTTTGAGTAGGTCAGGTTTAGGGAGAAGGAATAATAGGTTTATTTTCAAACCTTATATTGAATACATTTAAGTATTTAACACATTGACCTTTTGAGTATCCTGTGTATTTTATACCAACATCTGAAGAAAACAATTAAAAATGCACATGTAGACCCTCTGTATATACTAGAACAGCCCATCTTTATAAATATTTAGTGGATTAATCGAGAACAAGCCCATTAAAGTTGGGCCAATCTATTTTAACGTTGGTTTGGTCAAAGAAGTAAACCTATAAGTTAACTCAAATTTGTAAGATAATAAATTTGTAAGATAGATCGGGAAATCACAATACTTAACTATGGTGGCGGCTTTTGGCTCGAGGGACCTAATGTAGTTACACGTACCAGAGATACTGAAGCCGAATGTGATCGGGCCCGGAGTCAACATCATGGCTGGATGGTATAGTGGCACTTCTAGCGGACCTAATGGGCTAACAGTGGATACACGGAAAACACAATATAACATTATGTCAGGTAAATTTCATACGAGATGATTAATCAATAACATACTTCCAATTGGTTGTTTAAAACAAGTATGTCCATGGAGTCATCAAGTCGGGTGATCTCATGACAAAACCAACTCGTCTCTACGTGATGCAGCAGGAGGACAACTTTCATCTCCTTTTGCCCAGGGAGCGAGTCATGTTGACCAACACAAGGCGACCTCGCCAGGCCTTGTTTATGATATATCAATCAGGGAGTACATTGCATCGGTGTGCTCATTGGACTACACAATAAAGCAAGTACAAGCTATAGTAAACCATGCAGACGTTAACTGTACTAGGAAATTTAGGGATCTGGGTAAGCTGAACTACCGGTTGTTCTCTACTGGTTTTAGGGAATCAAGAGGAGTGAGATAAAAACGTAGATTGACAAACGTTGGGTCAGTGGGAGACGTGTATGATGTGGTAGTGGAAGCACCTAAAGGCGAAGAAGTTGATGTGAGACCGAAAAGGCTTGTTTCCAAGAAAGTGGGAGATAGGTTGCGATATACTGTTACATTGTGGTCGAAGAAGGGTTCGTATATACATGATGGTGCATTTGGGTCTATTACTTGGAAAAATGCTGAAAATCAAGTTAGGAGCCCTGTTGCTTTTACTTGGGAACAAAATCTATATAGACCATGCTTTGTCGAACGTTAATTCGAAAAAGTATGAAAATGGTCTTTTGTTTTCTCATGTTACCTCGAGTTTCTTACCACTAGGGAGAAACCGAACATAGGACTAGCCTAATCTCGTACCATAAACTACACAGAAAGTAAGTTTCATGTTCAGAGCTTGTGATCTCAGCATACAGAGGAGATGTTAGAGCAAATTACACAAGCTAGTTAATCAAAAGCATAATGCAAACGTACCATATTTAATTTTAATGATAAAGTTCAATTTTGGACACCGAACGGCTTTAATTTGGGGCAAGCTAGGCAGTTTTGGATTAGCATGCTAGTTCAACATCAAATGCAAACAAAATGAACGATTAATTTGTAATGGCTAACGACCTGTTTTTGGTCATCTTATATACTTGTTATTGCAATGTAAATACCTAGTGGCTCACCCATTCTCAGTCTTGTTAGATTCTATGAACAAAATTGAACGATTCACGATCACTAATCAGAATCTTCCTTTACGATCAAGCATATTACTCACAGTTTGTTTTGTTCGGGTCCAGATTATAAAAATTATCCACAACCATTATTCTCCTTTGGTTTTATGAAATGGGTCGAAGCACCACCTCCCTTGGGTGATGGTGGCGGGTCCGATTGGTGCGCTAACCACATTAAGGCTGTCATAAATATAGGTGACCCGTTCTTGGGGCTCCCATAAATCGTTGCAAGCCTCTTTTCTTCAAAAGTCAAAGATATTGCTTTCGCCAGGTCGACACTTCTGCGGCGGTGGAACCGTGCAAACTTATCTAAAAAACAGGGTATTTTCTGTTGATGGAGATGAAACAGTTCCGACACTAAGTGCTGGATTCATGTGTGCTAAAGGCTGGAGGGGAAAAACTAGGTTTAATCCTTCGGGTATGAAACACTATGTACGAGAGTACAATCATGCACCGATAGTAACTCTACTAGAAGGAACGGGTACACAAAGTGGTGTACATATAATTACTATAAACAAGTAGTCTGAGAAGATCAACGTACACTATAAAACCTGTGAGTTCATATAATTACTTTTACTAAAAAGACGCGCTGTTAAAGAAATCACCATGTATAGACATCTGTTTAGCCGATAATATATGTTTGTAACAGATCCTTGTAGATTCAGCAGAATATTTCTAAGCAAAGAATGTTCCTTACTACATGTTAAATATATATCTTTTTTAATGTTTAAGATATATTTGAGTGTTTTCCAATAAATGATCGAAGTTGTCGATTGATTATTTGTCGCTCCATCGTTTGCTGTTGATTCTGCAGATTATTAAGTATCCATATATATCACTAGAATGTAATACGGTGTAGTGCTACTGTTTTTTCTCCGCAATCAACCTTAGACATGTCAATTTATATATTAGCCTTCTCACGTGTTAAGAGAGGTGCACCACGTGCTAAGGGCGTTACATGAGAAGGGTGCACCACGCGTGAAGCACAGAGAAAAGGTTGGTGCAGAGACCACTGGCTGAAAATTGCAGATGTAAAGAATGCGTTTATGTGTGAGCATTCTGTTCTTGATCAAATTCATCCACACAAACGACACGATATTTAAAGAATGCGAATTAAGTTCACATCATAAACTTTAGGTAAGCCAAATTATTCTTCAGTAAACCAAAATAAATTTTAAACCAAATCAATAATAAACACACATAGCAATCTGCTACACACTTCCTCTCGGTAAACAACAGATCCATCACTTCTGAACTAATGAATAAACTTGGTAGTTGTTGGACCCAATAACACGTCGACATGAACCTTTACGAAACTCGAAACCTTTAGCTTCCAAACGAGTGAGAACCTGCCGATGGAAAGAGAACATTAATAAAGCAGTGCAATGAATACAATCACTAGTAACGGATATTAAACACACACACACAAACAAACCTAAGCGGAAAAAAAAAAAGACATTCTTACCCGAGCGCATCTAGAGATAGTCCTAAATGCAATCTCGTTGACATGGCTAAGGCTTGATAAAAGTCCTCGAAGCAATTTTTCTTCTACATCGATTGAATATAATCCAAGTGCTTTGGCAAAATTGTAGGTTACCATGTAACTCAAGTCAGCTTTAACCAAAGAAGATACATTTTCCAACAATAAATCCCCCAAATACATGTTATCTTCTATTGCTAGTGTCAATATATAAGGAGCATTGATTATGACAGTATCTTTATAATAATCTGCCTTAGGATCCTCACAGCCGTAACCAGAGAGAACAAAGTTCTTAACACTCTTTGAAGTAACATCAATCCGCGTACAACCACAACATTTATTCAGCTGCAAAGTTTCCAGAAAAGGACTTCCGGATAATATTTTTCCAATTGAATCCTCGTCTAATTTTCCTCCGTCAATTCGTAAAAACTTAACTTTATCACAACGAATAGCACCATTAGAAGGATTAAATACACAACGAAAAAGTTTCATACACACAAAATATATACCATCGAATGACAACTCATCGTCATTGCTAAATCTTTCATAAGTTTCCAAATCACATGACAAACGTTCAAGTACAACCAAGTTTCCAAACAAGGACTTCTGGATACGCCCAGAAAGATGACAATCGCTCAACTCCAATGTTTTCAAACAAGGACTTCCCGATAATATGTTTCCTATTAAATCTTCATCTAATTCCCCTCTCTTAATACACAAAAATTCAAGTTTATCCCAACGAATACCACCATTGTGAGGATTAAATACACAACGCGAAAGTTTTATACCCACAGAATATGGATCGTTCAAAAACAACTCATCGTCATTCCTAAATCTTTTGTAAGTTTCCAAATCACATGACAATCGTTCAAGTACACCAATGTTTCCAAACAAGGACTTCTGGATACCCCCCAAAAGATAACAATCTTTCAACTCCAGAGTTTCCAAACAAGGACTTCCAGATAATATTTTTCCTATTAAGTCTGCATCTAATTTCCCTTCGTCAATACACAGAAACTTAAGTTTATTCCAATGAATAGCACCAGTAGGAGGATTAAAAATACAAGATGAAACTTTTAAACTTATAAGACATGAATTGTTGAAAAACAACTCATCCTCACAGGGCATATACTTAGTCTTGTCGATTATCCTCAAATCAATCTCTTGAACGTTACGCGTAGTCGCATAATGTATCCAACTATTGACTTGCAAATTAGGCTGGTCATCGTCTATAATTTGAAGTATGAATTTATTAAGGTTCACATCAGTAGGACATTGAGTCAGGGTTTCGCTGATAAACGAAAAGTAGTTGGTGAGACCATCATCACGATCACCTCTGACAGAGTCATCTAGGAAAACGAGAGAAGGAAGTCGAGTCCAAAGATGCTGCCATCGTTTGGAGATAGTAGTGGTTGTTTGAATCACCTCTTTGGTGGACATGAATCTCTCTTCTTCTTCTTCTTTGTCCATGATTTTGATTCTGGAGATGATTTCGAGTAATAAGTCATCCGGTAACGAACTGATTATATCTTCTTCGGCCATGAATAAATTTAGGTTTACGGAGTTATAATGGTCTCCAAGGTGATAGATAATGAAGTATTTAGGTTACGAAGTAATGATTTTACAATAAATTTATAAAGCGTAAACTTGGAGGGCAAGAAATAAATATTAAGTTTCTTTAAAAAATTTCTTACCAAAATAATAATAATAACATATCAAAAGGATATATATTATATGCGTTTCAAACATATCAAAAGGATATATATTATATATGCGTTTCAAAAGGATATATATCAAAAGGACATTTCGTTCAGCACCAACCTATGAACATTTATAAATGATCAGTGATCTAAAAACCTTTTCACAGCAGGTAAATCAATATGACGAGGCGTAGAAGCCAACCGAATCATCGTGTGAGCCTCATAAAACAGAAGAGGAAACCCCCAATAATGATATATCTAGTGATCATCATGTTGATCATAATAAAGGCAAGTAGTCGAAAAAGAAGAAGAAGAAATGGAGGAGCATAGACAGTTGTTGTTGGATGATCGAACGAATCCATTTGTTCCATTTGGTGGTTCTTATCGTTTCCTCACTACATGGCCACTGCTATTGATCACTGGCAAAATACTCGACCCTCTTGGTGTCAAATTGCATAAACAAGGATTGAAGGCTAAGCATTCCGTTGTTTTTGTTCCCGGCATTCTCACCGGTGGACTTGAGTTACGGGAAGGTCATTTGGTGAAATCTATAAAAGGATACCTTCTTATTCACATTTAATAATCCAACGTACGATGTCTTTTTTTATCGAGGCTACTGTGTTGAGATAGCAAACTTATACATGACAGACATTTAGCTTGTTTGATCCGTTAGTGATATGCAGATCGATGATTAGTTAAAGTAAATCAAATTCATGAATCATATACAACATGTTTGTACCATCCTTCAGATTTCTAAACAATGTTTTTCTACATCAAATTTAAAAGGTCAATTGTAAGTTGTCCTATTTGAAAAAGAGCATATGCCATGGTGTGTTTGAGGAAAGACTTTCCACTATTTGAAAAAGCTTTTTGAAATGTTTGAAAGAAAGACTAGGCTTGTACCAAGATTTTGGGTCAATGGGGGATGTGTATGTCAGTATGTGTGGACGTGGAAGCACATGAAGGCGTTGCAATAACTTTACGAGACGATACATCAGCTAATTAGACGATACAATTGCAGCTGGAGTAGACAGGGAGTTGTGAATGTATCGCATCGATTAACTTTCAATACTCAAAGGAATAAAGGAGTATTGGATATATTATCGCGTCCACTAAACAACCTTTTTTGGTTACAACTAGTATGCACAAAAAGTTTTATACACTCGGCTAGTTGGTTAGGTTGCGGGTGGCTGAGCACCCGCTAAGCACGACATTGGCTCCGCCCCTGATCCGATGGCCGAACACATAATCCGATAATGTTATGCCAAAAAAAAGCAGCATATTATAATTTTGAATAAAATTATACTCCTTCATATATTACATATAGGGATAAATATTAAATGCTAGTGCTCATAAATGCAACTAGATGTAGCGTTTTGATTTGGAGCATATATATAATTAAAAGTAGGAATGCTAGTCGCTTGTTTCCAAACAAGCATTTTGAACAAAACGCGAACTGCTAGTTACTTCAAAACACTCTTAAGCGCTTGTTACCAAATCCGATACAAAGGGAAAATGCTAGTATACATCCGATCCCAGACATCAAACAATATCTTTCTCGGATGACAAAGTACTTCCTCTGACAGACTTCCCATCTTCAGGGGAATAGGCCATAATACAGCAGATGACCCGATAGTTCGCCATAGTTCACCACATTTCCACACATCAAATTGTAGAAAAGGCATTCGACCCACATCCACAACACCTTTTTGCAAATAAGAGGGGGTTTCGTCATGAGTATTATAGCACCCAAGAAACATACAGCTACATCCTCATTGTACATAATCAAGAAGCCAAGAGGACGAGCCAGGGAACACAGACCTACACCTAGAACCAAATATCCTCCTTTGTCAGTGTATAGAATAGACCGAGAAGTGTCATCTTGTCACAATAGGGAAGCCTTCATTATGGTACATTTAACTAGTTAAATGTGCATAATGACCCATTATAACCATCCAGTCCCTCCCAAGGCCAACTCGAGAGTACTTCCCATATTGTAATTATCTGCAAAATCAAAAGAGAAGATAAAAGGTCTTGAGAATGTCTTACAACTGAAAAGCAGAAACAGTGCCAAACACTCCTTAACTAGTGCCTGCACTATTACTGATCCTAGTCATTTTGACATTCTATAGGACTTCGATATTCCTGACAGAAATTGTTTCTTTGACTCTTAAGCTCATTAAGGAAGTTCAAACTTGTCTTCAATTTGTTTGGTAGCAATCTTGAAATAGCCTTGCATTCCTTTCTTTCCATATTATATACACACTTGCACCAATTATTAGCCTCCTGGTTACATTAGCAATGTTGTTCTTGAATCCCAAATCAATAATAGCAGGGACTATGGCAATCATATAACATACGCTTGCTGTTCATTCATATAACATTACTTTAAGATTTGCGGCAATATTCATTTGCTAATTAGACGATACAATTGCAGCCGGAGAAGTAAAAGTTAAGCAAGTTAGTACTGATTTAAGACAAGCTCAAGGAGTTGTCAATATATCATCTCCATCAACTCCCAATAACGCATCATCTTCTTTTCACATTCTAGACAATGCACCACTTCTGCCCCGACCACCTTCTTTTGACGCTTCAACGACTGCTAATGGTACAGATTCTCTTGTATGTTTTGTCTCTTTCCCGCTCAGTTCACTTGTTTTGGACAAATATATATATATATATTGAAAGACATTTTCTAATTTTCCGCTTTGGTTTAAGGTTTTTTTGTACCTTATTGTTACAACTAGTATGGAGGAAAAGTTGTAGCTTTACGACACGTTATATGTCCCATATTAATTAATTACTGTCATTTTTGTGCAGAAAATATCACAGACATTGCTCAAGAATCTGTTCCTAGTCATGTCTCAGAAAATCACAGCGACTCAAAACCACCAAAAAAGCAGATAGTCGAACCAGTGCGCCTAACAAACTACATGCACCTGTCGAAAGATAAGGCAGTAATGTCTCTATGCCAAATGTGGAAAAGCAAGGTGCTCTTCAGAGACTTTTTTATATCTTGGCTATTTTTTGATGCTGCAAACACATAGAATTAGCGCAAGTATCTTTTCTGAGGTAAAATTCCACATAATGCAACAAAAGATTTTCAACCGGAGCATAGATCTTCATTAAGTGACAGTAGCGAACACAGCAAATTTCCACAACACAACATTGTTATCTGCCATTTTACGAGGCAAATTTCCACTTAATATGACAAAGATCTTCAACTGGAGCATATATTGTATCTTCTTTAAGTAACAGTATAGTCTATTAAATTTCATTAGTCATCGCTTTCTTATCTATTATATTTACATTCTATTTCACCCTGCAACTTTGGTAAAGGGAGAGGGTAAAAGATGAAAATTGGCTGCAAACAGTGGTTGTCGGGGATGTTAGCTTGCCTTTTAACTCAGCGAACCGACTTTGGTTACGAGAAGCTAAAGTGGCAGCCAAAAGACTGTAAAATCGATAATTTTGCAGGACCTAATTTTCTTAAAAGGTGTGGCACTGTGATCCTTTAAACCTTAGTCATTTCTACTCACAAGCTACAATTTTTTGCTGATTTTGTTGATTTATATCAGAATGCAGGACAAAACACTGGCCTTTATCGGGAATTCCTTATATTGTATGAACAAAACTGAACGATTCACAGTCACTAATCAGAATCTTCCTTTACGATTTGCTAAAATTAGATATGCAACGGGTCGAAGCACTTATTGCACTAGTTCCTAAAATTCCTACTCCTCTGGATTATGAAATCGGTAGAAGCACCACCTCCTTTGGGTTGTGGTGGCGGGTCAGATTGGTGCGCTAACCACATTAAGGCTGTCATGAATATAGTTGGCGTGTTCTTGGGGCTCCCAAAAATCGTTGCAAGCCTCTTTTCTTTAGAAGGCATAGATATTGTTGTTGCCAGGTATATTCAAGCTTTGATGTTAAGGATAGTTCATCTCAGTGACGTTTCTAATTTTATATCTTACATGGATACAGGATGATTGCACCCGGTTTTCTCGATAAAGATATATTCGGTTTACAGACTTTACAACATGCGTTGAGAATGATGCGTTCTTGGGATGCAACAATGTCTTTGATACCAAAAGGCGGGGACACTTTTTGGGGTAAACTTGATTCAGCTCCTGAAGATGTTCATGAATGTGCTTCCATAAATCCAAAAACAAACAAAACTTCGAAACCCGTAGACTACGGGAGAATGATATCTTTTGGAAAAGATGTTGCTGAATTACATTCATCAAAGATCAATAGAGTGGCGCACATGTCGATATTATGGGTAATTTTGCTTTAATGGAAGATATTATACGAGTAGCAGCCGGATCTAATGGGACAGACATTGGAGGCGATCGAGTTTACTCCAACATTTTCAAGTAGTCTATACGCTATAAAACCTGTGAGTTCATATAATTACTTTTACTAAAAAGACGCGCTGTTTAAGAAAATCACCATATATACACTACTGTTCAGCGGAATGTTTTTAAGCGATGAATCATCATTTCAACATGTTAAATATTTGTCTCTTTTAATTTTAATAAATGATGGAAGTGTCCGATTGATTATTTGTCGCAACATCGTTTGTTATTGATCCTGCAAATTATTATGCGTGCAAATATATAAAAAAGAATCCGTAGGATATCAAAATTTACAGGAGAAGGGTGCAGCCCGCGTGAAGCACATAGAAAAGGTTGGTGCACCACGCGTGAAGCACATAGAAAAGGTTGGTGCACCACGTGTGAAGCACAGGGTATGCAGGGGCCAGAAAATTGCAGGTGTAAAGAATGCGTTTATGTGTGAGCATTCTGTTCCTGATCAATTCAGTCACACAATCGACACGATATTTAATGAATGCGAATTAACATCACACTATAAACTGTAGTTAAACAATTTATCATTCTTCAGTAAAATGTTTTGCGTGCATTCTTCACTAAACCAAAATAAAATTATAAGCCAAATCAATAATAAACACACATAGACATCTGCTACTCACTTCCTCTCGCTAAACTAGGGATTCATCACTTCTGAACTAACGAAAAACTTGGTAGTAGTTGAGGCAAATACAACGTCGACATGAACCTTTATGGAACTGGAAACCTTTAGCTTCCATGCGAGTGATAGCCTGCCAATGAATATAATCACGGCAAACGGATATTAGAAACACACACACTAACAAACCCAAGAGGAAAGAAAATAAAAAATACCAGATGCATCTTGTTAAAAGTCCCCAAGTGCAATCTCCTTGACATGGCCAAGGCTTAATAAAAGTCCTCAAAGCATTTCTTGTTCTATATCAGATTTTTCTTGTTCAAGTTCTTCCGCAAATCCGTAGGATACCCGGAAATTCAAGTCAGCTTGAAATAAAGAAGACACTTTTTCCAACAAAATCTTCTCCATATACATATTTCCTTCTATTGTCAGTGTCGATATATAAGGAGCATTGATTACGAGAGTATCTATATAATAATCTTCCTTAGGATCCTGATAACTATAATCCGAGATAACCAAGTTCTTAACACTCTTTGAAGTAACATCAATCCGTCTACAACCACAACAATCATTCAGCTGCAAAGTTTCCAGAAAAGGACTTCCGGATAGGATATCTCCAATTGAATCTTCATCTAATTCCCCTCTCACAATACACAAAAATTTAAGTTCCTCCCAATGAATAGCACCATTAGGAGGATCAAATACACAACGCGAAAGTTTCATACCCACATGATATGAATTATCGAAAAGAAACTCATCGTCATTCCTAAACATTTTGTAAGTTTCCAAATCACATGACAAACGTTCAAGTACACCAAAGTTTCCAAACAAGGACTTTGGGATAAACCCATAAAAATAACAATGGTTGAACTCCAAAGTTTCCAGACAAGGACTTCCGCATAATATCTTGCTTATTAATAAATCGTATTCTTCATCTAATTCCGAGTCGTCAATACGCAGAAACTTCAGTTTATCCCAACGAATAGCACCGTTAGGAGGATTAAAAACACAACATGAAACTTTTAAACTTTTAAGACATGAATTGTTGAAAAACAACTCATCCTCACAGGGCATATGCTTAGTCTGGTCGATTATCCTCAAATCAATCTCTTGAACGTTAAGAGTAATCGCATAATGTATCCAACTATTGAGTTGCACCTCCATAGGCTGGTGAACGGATTTAAATTGAAGTTTGAATTTATCAAGGTTCACATCACCAGTAGGACACTTAGATAGGGTTTGGCTGATAAATGAAAAGTAATTGGTGAGACCATCATCACGATTACCTCTGACATCGTCATCTAGGAAAACGAGAGTAGGAAGTCGAGTCCAAAGATGCTGCCATCGTTTGGAGATAGTAGATGTTGTTTGAATCACTTCTTTTGTGGACATGAATCTCTCTTCTTCTGTTTCTTTGTCCATGATTTTGATTCTGGATATGATTTCGAGTAATAAGTCATCCGGTAACAAACTGAGTCTATCCATGATTGAAGGTAATCGAAGGTGTTGGTTTTTATAATCGATTTGTTTCCAACTCTTTTTTGGTTGAAGGTAAATTAATATTAGATAGGAGTATAACCTAAACTTGGAGTGCAAGTAATAAATTAAGGAAAATATTTACAACCGCCAATGTGTAATAAATTTAAGGAAACTTGTTTTTTAAAATTAAGTTTCTATATATATGCGTTTCAAACATCCCTCATTCGATATTTCAGAACCAACTTATGAACATTTATAAATGAGTGATCTAAAAACCTTTTCACGGCACGTAAATTAATTATATGACGAGGCGTAGAAGCCAACAGATTCATCATGCGAGCTGAGTCTCATAAAAACAGAAGAGGAAAAACCCAATACTGATATATATCTAATGATCATCATGTTGATCATATTAAACGTAAGGAGTCGAAAAAGAAGAAGAAGAAAAGGAGGTGCTATCCTTGAGTTCCTAGGTTTTTTTTTTCCGCCTTCAATTGTGTAAATGCTTTCTTATTAGCCAACTGGAGTTTCAGCAAATTACTTTTTAATTCTGCTTCTCGTTAAAGAGAACCTTTAAGATTGAAATGCAGCATCTTAATTCTACTCAGCAATTCTTTAGAGGTTTCCATTAGGAGTTCAGATGAGTGGTCGGCGTCATAGAAGTTCTTGAGTTCCTGGTTGCATTGCGTGTTTCATCTATCTGGATGGCATTTCCCGTTCTAGTTGTAGAACTACTTTTCACATCTTCATTATTTCTTCTCTTCCTCTTTATTATTGCTGCTGCGCTGAATCTAAATATGTCCAAATAGCTTCTTTTTCTGAACTGATAAGACGATGCATATGTTCTAACATATGTTGCTGTCAAAAGTAGGCTTTCATGAACTAGATGCTGTCGAAGTTGTTTCGCTATAATTGTTTAGTTAGTAAGTTATTTTGGAAGGTGAATTCGTTGCAAGTCTGCTGCACTAGTAGATAGTAAGCTATTTCAGTTCGAGATTTCGAGCTTCTATTTGGACTAGTGTTTCTGTCGAATGATAGTATTACTTATGCATGTTTTGATTTAACTGCAGGACTCAATAGCTTTACACAACTCAATTGGCATGGTCACTTAAAGGTTCTTGGCTTTTGGATCAGGATCATCTTTGAAGATCTTTGTTAGGCTATCTTTTGGACCTGTCTTTCGGATCAAATTAAGTTCGTTAGCCTTATACTTTGTAATTTAGTGATTCGGTAAACCAAAACTGAAGGTGTAATATGATTATACGATGTCTTGAAGTTATAAATACTGGTCAAATCCCTTAGAAACCACATTGCCAAACGCCCCGGATATGGAGATATATTCAATGTATGGAGTTGGATTAGCGACAGAAAGAGCGTGCATTTATAAATATATTCCAGCAGCTGAATGCTGCTATATCCCTTTCCAGATTGACACCTCTGCAGACGGTGGAACCGAGCAAACTTGTTTAAAAAAAGGGGTATTTTCTGTTGATGGAGATGAAACAGTCCCGACACTGAGTGCAGGATTCATGTGTGCTAAAGGTTGGATGGGAAAAACTAGGTTCAATCCTTCAGGTATAAAACAATATGTACGAGAGTACAATCATGCACCGCCAGTAACTCTACTAGAAGGAAGAGGTACACAGAGTGGCGCACATGTCGATATTATGGGTAATTTTGCTTTAATAGAAGATATTATACGAGTAGCAGCCGGATCTAATGGGACAGACATTGGAGGCGATCGAGTCTACTCCAACATTTTCAAGTGGTCTGAGAAGATCAACCTACAACTATAACACCTGTGAGTTCATATAGTTATTTTCACTAAAAAAGCTAGCCGTTAAAGAAAAATGACTATGTATACATACACTGCTGTTTAGCCGATAATATATGATTGTGACAGATCCTTGTAGATTCAGCAGAATGTTTCTAAGCTATGAATGATCTTTTCAACATGTTAAATATTTGTCTCTTTTAATGTTTAATAAATGATCGGAGTGGTCGATTGATTATTTGTCACTACATCGTTTGTTGTTGATTTTGCAGATATTATGCATCCAGATATAGAAATACACAGATTATGATAACTCTACGATGTAATATGCAGCAATCAAGCTTAGACATGTAAATCTATTGGCCTTCTCGCGTGAAGCACGGTAAATGTTTTGATAGAATGAAAAAGAGGATTATCTAATGCAAAAGAGATTACAAAAATGTAAAAGTCATGGATTTCACATGATCCATACTGCACATAAAAACATATTAAATATGACAAAAATGTAAAATATATATAGACATGTAAAATTTTCGGCCTTTTCATCTGTGAAGAAGGTGCACCACGTGTTAATGTCATTACGGGAGAAGGGTGCCCCAAGTGTGAAGCACATATATTGATGAAATGTTTGGTGCAGACCACTGGTTGAAGTATGGGCGAGTTTACGTAAAGTATAAATAAATGGAAACACCGCCTAAGGGAGGGGATAATCATAATACCATTACGTTAAAAAGTCCATTCATACTTATTGTTGCAGGCCGGGGACAGAAAATTGCAGATGTAAAGAATCCATTTATGTGTGAGCATTCTGTTCCTGATCAATCCAACCACACAAACGACCCGATATTTTAAGACAACCAAATACACGTAGATCTGAACCTTAACGAAACTGGAACCGTTCAGCTTCCAAAGGAGAGCGAGCCTGTGAATTCAGAAAGTCACAACTGCAATCTCGTTGACATGGCCAAGGCTTGATAAAATTCCTCGAAGAAACTTTTCTTCAATATCCGATTCATCTTTTCCAACTTCTTCCGCAAATTGGTCGGTTACCATGAAATTCAAGTCAGCTTTAACTAGAGAAGACACATTTTCCAACAAAATATACTCCAAATAAGTCTTTCCTTCTATTGTTAGTGTCAATATATAAGGAGCATTGATTTCGATAGTATCTATATAATAATCTGCCTGATTAGGATACTCATAACCATAACCAGAGATAACCAAGTTCTTAACACTCTTTGAAGTAACATCAATCCGCTCAAAACCACAACAATTACTCAACTGCAAAGTTTCCAGGAAAGGACTTCCGACTAATATATTTCCAATTGAATCTTCATCTAATTTCCCTTCATCAATACACAAAAACTTAAGTTTATCACGACGAATAGCACCATTTGGAGAATTAAATACACAACGCAAAAGTTTCATACCCACAGAACATGTATCATCCAAAAACAACTCATCATCATTCCTAAATCTTTCGTAAGTTTCCAAATCACATGACAAACGTTCAAGTACTCCAAAGTTTCCAAACAAGGACTTGGGAATACGCCCGGAAAGATGACAATAGTTTTCCAAACAAGGACTTCGGGAAAATATTTTTCCTATTAAATCTTCATCTAATCTTCCTTCGTAAATACACAAAAACTTAAGTTTATCCAAACGAATAGCACTATTAGGCGGATTAGATACACAACGCAGAAGTCTCATACCCAGAGAAGAATCGTAAGTTTCTAAAAACAACTCATCGTCATAGCTAAATCTTTCGTAAGTTTCCAAATAACATGACAAATGTTCAAGTACACCAAAGTTTTCAAACAAGGACTTCGGGATACGCTCGTAAAGATGACAATCGTTCAATTCCAAAGTTTTCAAACAAGGACTTCCGGATAATATTTTTCCTATTAAGTCTTCATCTAATCCCACGCGGTCAATATGCAGAAACTTAAGTTTATCCCAACGAATAGCACCATCAGGAGGATCAAATACACAATTTGAAACTTCCAAACTTATAAGACATGAATTGTTGAAAAACAACTCATCATTACAAAATTGACTATCCCTCAACCCGTTCGTTATCCTCAAATCAATCTCTTGAATGTTCCGCGTAATAGCATAATGTATCCAACTATTGAGTTGCAACGTAGGCAGGTGAACGTTCATAATTTGGAGTTTTAATTTTTTAATGTTGACATCGGTAGGACGTTTAGTTAGGGTTTTACTGATAAACGAAAAGTAGTTGGTGAGACGATCATCACGATGACCTCTGACATCGTCGCCTAGGAAAACGAGAGTAGAAAGTCGAGTCCAGAGATGCTGCCATTGTTTGGAGATAGTAGTTGTTGTTCTAATCACCTCTTTTGTGGACATGAATCTCTCTTCTTGTTTTTCTTTGTCCATGATTTTGATTCTGGATATGATTTCGAGTAATAAGTCATCCGGTAACGAACTGATTATATCTTTTTCGGCCATCATGGTTTTAGGATAAATTTAGGTTTACAGAGTTATGATGGTCGATTGGAGTATTTATAAACAGTAAACTTGGAGTGCAAGTAATAAATAAGGGAAACTTCAAGTACGAGCACAATTACTTACTTACTTACTTAACAATAGACTTTATGTACCCATTTGTCCAGCACAACCCAAATCGACCCATTCAGAACTGATTATATCTTCATAACTTTATTAAAAACTTTTTAAAAAACTTTACAAAAGGTTCAAACTTTTATAAGTCAAACTTTCAGTTAAATAGTTCAAGGGAAAAATTACTAAAATAACTATGATATTAATTAGATTGTTTTCCTTTTTTTTTCAAGGCTGCAAAATTAGCATAGGTTAGATTTTCGGGTCGGATTTGGTTCGACCCGCCAAACCGTTCAAACTTTATGGAAAAGAATTACCTGCAGTTCCGGTGGGAGTAAGGATGGAGGCGCCTCAAGTTAATATTAAAAGAACATATTTTGAGTTTATTTAACATGTTTGGTTGTTTTGGCAACTTAATCAAAGAGGACACTTAAAACCCCAAGGTAAATATAAGACTCGAAACGAGTCAGGTTATTTGTGAAGAAGCTCGTGATAAGATTGGCAAAAAACTCGAACGAACTGGAGCCCAAGCTCGAGTCTAAGTTTTGACTTATCTAATAATCGAGCTCAAAAGCTCATACTCTATTCAAAAAGATCAAATAGGCTGGTAAACCTATAATTGTGCATAAACGAGTTTCAAAAATATAAACAAGCTCGAGCCTTGTGCAATTAACTAGCCAAGCTCTATTTGAACTATATTTTCTTCAACACATCATATAAGTCGGGTTTGAGATTTATCTTTACCCTGTTATAAAGCATTTTAAACAATTTTAAATTTAGTAAGTTTAAAATTAAGAATTTAAAATTTCACAACTTAAAATGCCTACGTCGTTTTGTTAACAAAAATTCATAATATTTTGAGATTTTAATTTTTGCTTGAACCAATAAACGAATATATATATTTTAATAAATTTTCTATTTAAAATAGTAAAAATCGAATTTTCACTGTTTGTATAAACTTTATAGAAAAATTATATAAATTTTATAAAAAATATCAATAAATTTTGTAAAAAATTTCTATAAATTTTAAAAAATATTTCCGGACTCAAGTTTCAAGCCTATGGTTGGTAAAGTTGAAACAATATACCATACTCGCAAAGAGGTGCGGCGTATTATAATCGCCCGTCACATGGTCAATCTAATCTGTATAATAATCCTATGTTTAACTACCATGATAACACAACATTTTACTTTTGGATGTTTGTGTGATGATCATGTTAACTGGTGTTTTAAGTGTGTTTTTTCTTGTCACAATGTTCCCAACTTGTGTAACATTCTAAAACTACATGTTGACATGTATACATTTGCTTTTAAGTTTTATGGTTAAACTTTATTTTCTCCCACATCGATACTAAGTGAGAGTAGTGCAATCTTTATAAGTCAATTTTGGATTAAATAGCTAAAACGGAAATACCTTTTGACACAATCAAGAAGTGTTGATTGTGTCTAAAGTTGTTTTGGTTTTTTCAGATAGTTATGTGTTACCTGCAGTTGCGTGGGAGTGAGGTTGGGGACGAGTTTAAAGACTATTTGAAAATAGAAGCAAACCTAACCACAATATTTAGATTTTGTACGACGATGCTGGGGTGAAGCCATCACCCATGGTGGCGGCTTTTAGATCGAGGGGACCTAATATAGTGACATTAGAGATATTGAAGCCGGATTTGATTGGGCCCGGAGTCAACATCTAAGCTATATGTTTGTTATGGTGTTTGAGTTGTGATGATATGATTGATGATGTTAACTGGTTTTCTTGTTACAATATTCACAGGTTTTTAAGCAACATTCTAAAACTACATGTTACATATATATGCATTTGCTTTCGAGTTTTATGGTTAAATTTCATTTTGTCCCATATGGTTAGAAAATGAAAGTACTGCAACTTTTATATGTCAAATTTCAATTATATAACTTAACTGGAAAACCATGAGAAATAAGCAACTAACAAATGACACATGTATAAACTTTTTTTCGTGTGCATCAACATTATAATATAACTGATATTTCGTAAATTTGAACTAGAATTTTCAAACGCTCTTATGGACCATAACATGGCGTTTTTTTCGTGTGCTCATTAGACTACACCATGAAGCAAACCGTCTAAACTGTAGAAGGAAAGAGCTAAAGCCCGAGCTCAAAAGAGCTAAAGCCCGAGCTCGAGTCTAAGTTTTGGCTCATCTAATAATCGAGCTCTATTCAAAAAGATCTCATAGGCTTGCGAGCCTAAATGAACCCAAGAAATATATATACTTAATTATACGTATAATTGTGTATAATTTTTTTTTAGAACGGGTATAATTGTGTACAAATTAAACGAGCTTAAAGAAAAATGTAAACAAGCTCGATCCTTATGCATTAACTAGCCAAGCTATATTTAAACTCCATTTTCTTCAACACATCATATAAGTCGAGCCCAAACCGAGCTCGAGCTTTTGTAACTTTTAACGAGCAAAGCTCGAACTCGGCTCGACTTGCCTCCAATAACGCATCATCCTCTTTTCGAGTACTGGATTTTGTATCGCCTCGGCGACATTTCAACGACTGTTTAGTTATGTTCGTTTGGTCAAGGTTAGAAAAAAGTTATAAATTATCTACGTCAAAGTTAGAAAAAAGTCAAAGGACCATTGATTCTTGAATAGCATCAACAGCTTGTGATCTGAGAGCATCCAGAAGCAACAATCATCAGAAGCATCATGAAAACGTAATAAAACGGGGTGCACATAATTAACGATATCATAACCAAACAATAATCACCATATTTGAATGCTAATGTTGAAGTTTAATCTTAGATGCCGGACGGCTTTACATGCTCATACTGTAACGACTGCTTATCCGCTTAATTGGGGCAAGCTAGGCAGTTTTGGATTATTAGCATGCTAGTTCAACATCAAATGCATACAAACTGAACGATTAGTTTGTAATGGCTAACGCCTTGTTAGATGTATGCACAAAATAGAACGATTCACGATCACTAATCAGAATCTTCCTTTACGATCAAGCATATTACTCACAGTTTGTTTTGGTCGCATCTAGATTATAAAACATATCCACAACCATTTTTCTACCTAGTGGGTGGTGAAAACAATAGTAACTGCACTTATTTCTCTAGTTCCTGAAATTCCTACTCCTTTGGATTATGAAATGGGTCGAAGCACCACCTCCCTTAGGTGGTGGTGGCGGGTCAGATTGGTGCGCTAACCACATTAAGGCTGTCATGAATATAGGTGGCCCATTCTTGGGGCTCCCAAAAGTCGTTCCAAGATTCTTTTCTTCATAAGGCAAAGATATTGTTGTCGCCAGGTGGACACCACTGCGGCGGTGGAACCGAGCAAACTTGTCTAAAAAACGGGTTTGTTTTTTGTTTCATGGAGATGAAACAGTTCCGACACTGAGTGCTGGATTCATGTGTGCTAAAGGATGGAGGGGAAAAACTAGGTTCAATCCTTCGGGTATGAAACAATATGTAGGAGAGTACAATCATGTACCGATATTAACTCTATTAGAAGGAACGGGTACACAGAGCGGTACACATTGTTTGCTGTTGATTCTGCAGATTATTAAGTATCCAAATATATCACTACAATGTAATATGGTGTAGTGCTACTATTTTTTCTCCGCAATCAACCTTAGACATGTCAATTTATTGGCCTTCTCACGTGTTAAGAGAGGTGCACCACATGCTAAGGTCATTACAGGAGAAGGGTGCACCATGCGTGAAGCACATAGAAAAGGTTGGTGCAGAGACCACTAGCTGAAGTGGAGGGTGATCGTGTATCCTGTGTGTGTGTTGTGAGGTATGCAGGGACCAGAAAATTGCAGATGTAAAGAATGCGTTTATGTGTGAGCATTCTGTTCTTGATCAAATTCATCCACACAAACGACACGATATTTAAAGAATGCTAATTAACTTCACATCATAAACTGTAGGTAAGCCAAATTATTCTTCATTAAACCGAAATAAATTTTTAAACCAAATCAATAATAAACACACATAGTAATCTGCTACACACTTCCTCTCGGTAAACAACGGATTCATCACTTCTGATCTAATGAATAAACTTGGTAGTAGGTGGACTCAATAACACGTCGACCTGAACCTTTACGATACTCGAAACATTTAGCTTCAAAACGAGTGAGAGCCTGCCAATGGAAAGCGAACATTAATAAAGCAGTGCAATGAATACAATCACTAGTAACGGATATTAAACACACACACACACAAACAAACCTAAGTGGAAAAAAAAATAAAAAGACATTCTTACCCGAGCGCATCTAGAGACAGTCCCAAATGCAATCTCGTTGACATGGCCAAGGCTTGATAAAAGTCCTTGGAGCATTTCTTGTTCTATATCAGATTCATCTTGTTTAAGTTTTTCCGCAAAAAAGTAGCATACACGGAAATTCAAGTAAGCTTTAACTAAAGAAGCCACATTTTCCAACAATAACTCCTCCAAATACATACAATCTTCTATTGTTAGTGTCGATATATAAGGAGCATTGATTACGAGAGTATCTATATAATAATCTGCCTTAGGATCTTCACAGCCGTAACCAGAGAGAACCAAGTTCTTAACACTCTTTGAAGTAACATCAATCCGCGTACAACCACAACATTTATTCAGCTGCAAAGTTTCCAGAAAAGGACTTCTGGATAATATATTTCCAATTGAATCTTCATCTAATTTCCCAGTCTCAATACACAAAAACTTAAGTTTATCACAACGAATAGCACCATTGAGAGGATTAGATACACAACGCAAAAGTTTCATACCCACAGAATATGTATCATCCAATGACAACTCATCGTCATTGCTAAATCTTTCGTAAGTTTCCAAATCACATGACAAACATTCAAGTACACCAAAGTTTCCAAACAAGGACTTCTGGATACGCCCATCAAGATAACAATCGTTCAACTCCAAAGTTTCTAAACAAGGACTTCCGGATAATATTTCTCCTATGAAATCTGCATCTAAATCCCCTTTGTCAATACGCAGAAACGTAAGTTTATCCCAACGAATAGCACCATTAGTCGGATTAGATACACAACGCAGAAGTCTCATACCCACAGAACATGGATCATCCAAAAACAACTCATCTTCATTCCTAAAACTTTTGTAAGTTTCCGAATCACATGACAAATGTTCAACTACACCAAAGTTACCAAACAAGGACTTGGGGATACGCCCGTAAAGAGGACAATGGTCCAACTCCAATGTTTCCAAACAAGGACTGCCGGATAATATTTTTCCTATTAAATCTTCCTCTAATCCCACGTAGTCAATATGCAGAAACTTAAGTTTATCCCAACGAATAGCACCATTAGTAGGATTAAATACACAACGCGAAATTTCCAAACTTATAAGACATGAATTGTTGAAAAACAACTCATCATCACAGACCTGAAGATCCCTTTGCGTGTCCGACATCCTTAAACCAATCTCTTGAACGTTACGCATAATAGCATAATGTAAACAACTATTGAGTTGCAACCTTGGCAGGTTAACGTTTATAAGTTGGAGTTTGAATTCTTTAAGGTTCACATCGGTAGGAGATTGAGTTAGGGTTTCACTTATAAACGAAAAGTAGTTGGTGACACGATCATCACGATAACCTTTGATATCGCCATCTAGGAAAAGGAGAGTAGGAAGTCGAGTCCAAAGATGCTGCCATCGTTTGGAGATAGTAGTTGTTGTTCTAATCACCTCTTTCGTTGACATGCATCTCTCTTCTTGTTTTTCGTTGTCCATGATTTTGATTCTGGATATGATTTCAAGTAATAAGTGCTCCGGTAACGAACTGATTATATCTTCTTCGGCCATGACTTTAGAATAAATTTAGGTTACGATGGTTGAAGGTAATCGATGTTAGAGAGTATGTATTTATAAACAGTAAACTTGGATTTATAGTAATAAAAAGATTACGTGATAAGCAAGGGAACAAATTAAGGAAACAATTATAAAACGCTTTGTATGAATAAGGTTAATTACAAATAAGGTAATAAAAGATTTGATTTAATCCCTTTGAACACGTGGGTCCACACCTTTTCCTAGTCAAACCATAAAAAAATTTGACCAGGACATTCCCCGACGATATTCAGGATTGTTTTTGTAATTAAGAGATACTTAATCAATCACGTATTCCCTCCACCCTCGATAAAAAATGCATTCTTTTAGAAAAAATCACTATCATTGCATTATCTCTTACTTTTTTACTGTTGGATAAGTCAAACGAACAAAACAAACAAACTAATTCGAATAAACGAAGCGGAAACTTTTATTCAATACCCAAAGTTACAATTCCAAAGCTACAAAGAAAAACTAATGACATTAGCCTCTATTTATAGGGGACCAATGACCTAAAACATACTAAATCCAAACATACTAAAAATAACAAAACTTTAGGACAAGTCAAACAAATTAACAAACGAACCCTAAAGTTTAACTCACTTTCTAACATTTACAAAATGACACTCTTACCCTTATGCAATTAATTAAAACTTTATATCTTGTAAATTTTAGTACCACTAAGTGCAATATGTTAAACTTGTTACATTACCTACTTCTATTTTTGGAAGGGGATATAATTTTAGGATGTCCCAAAATGGTATGCGAGACTATAATTTTGGGACGGAGGGAGTAGTTAATTAACGTAACCACACACAATCCGTGAGAACGTTTTTGGAACCGGCAAAGATTATTAAAACAAAAGCAAACCCGACTAGCAAGAAACTAGACGAGCCGCAAAAGCATTACAAATAAAAAAAAGAGGAAATTAACCATTCAGACCATACAAGATGACCACAACTCCATTTATGCTTAAGCCAAAAAAAACACCAAAGAAACAAATCAAACACCTTAGTCGGAGAAGACATGAGACCGTTGAAAAGCCTATCATTTCTCGCCCGCCATGTACACCAAAGAGCACCATAGAAGATGGAGGTGATAATGATAGTCTTTTTCTTCGAGCCACGCCCGCACTCAGCCGCAAAACCAATGATCACTTAACCAAATTGAACTCCTGCCATGGAATTCCCATCCAAGTAAACAGCCGGTTCCAGATATTCTTAGCAAAGGGACACTCAATCTAATTCCTCTCCATTGATACACGCAGAGCATAACGTAGATGGGATTATGATGCCTCGTCGATCCACAGCCAACGAAGGCGGGATAGGGATCGACTTTAACCAAGGAAAATTTCCATCGCAAATCCAGTGAGAAGAGCGATCGATCCTGTTCCTGAGGAGGTTAAAACAAAAATTGCCATTCACCATAAAGTTTGAAGTCCAGTCCGTCCCGTTATCTCTTCTTCTAATCACCTCAACCCTAGGAATGCCGATATTTTTAGGGCCTTGCCACTTCTATCGATGCTTCTCCAAACACCAGGAAGGTAGCTAGAAGACAAATCTCCGCATCTGGTTTGATAGGAGTCATGGAGCCCCTTAATTATGCGCACCCACAGAGAATTGGGCCCATGTAAAAACGACATCTCCATTTGGCTAAGATGGCTAGGTTAAGGGCTTTTATCGAGCTAAGACGCAAACCTCCCACCTCTTTAGAAACAATAACACGATCACAGGCAACCCAATTGATTCCAAATTTATCACTTGACCCATCCTATAAAACATTTCTTCTAAGTTTTTCCAAGTCCTTAATAAATCCAACGGGTGCCGCAAAGATTAAAAAAAGAAAGTAGGAAGGCTTCCAAGGACTGATTCTGCAAGGGTAAGGCGTCCACCAAAGCTAAGGGTATTAGCTTTTCAATTAGAAAGTCTAGAGTTAAATTTATCAAACACCAGCTTCCAAGAGGTTTTGTGTTTCATAATAGCACCCACGGGAACTCCAAAGTAAGTAAACGGAAGCGAGGCTGGCTCACATCCAAGAGGGGTAGCCCAATTATTCACCTCATTATCATCCACCCCAATTCCAAACACCCTTGACTTGTTAAAAATCACTTTGAGACCGAAAGAGACATAGAAACATCTAAGAATTCTCGCGAGATTGGCAATGTTGTTTTTAGACCATTCACCAATGAAGAGTGTGTCATCGGCATAAAAAAATGAGAAACCTCCAAATTTGAAACAGAAATCTTAACACCATTCAAGATACTTTTATTAACCGCCTCTTTCATAGCCACGTTTAATCCTTCCATAACCAAAATAAAAAGAAAAGATGAGAGTGGATCTCCTTGTATTACCCTTTTATGCATGGAAAACTCTGAAGTGGGACTCCCATTGACAAGAATAAAGGCTCTAGCCGAAACCAAACACCTTCTAATACAAGCTCCATTTGAGACCAAATTCATTTGCTCCATCATCGAATCTAAGAACCCCCAATTTACCGAATCAAAGGCCTTGATATGGGAAAGTGTCAAAGAAAACTAATTACTACACAATCATCCGGGACTTGTCCACGAAGAAAGTGTCAAATTAATTAATTAATCCTCAAGGACGTGTCCATGGGAAAGTGTTGTTGCTTTTTTTAACAACAGCTACGGCAGACAGACGTATAGTTGACTTTTTATGGTGATGTCGCTGGAACAGAAATGTTGCAACCATACGGGTATTTATACAACCCATACGGGTAACCCATACAACCACAGTTTTTTAACAGGGCAAATGAAGAGTTGCAAACCATAATGACAAATAGTCTGAACTCAATTCATGTAGGGAATATCAAAGAAGCTTGGTCGCACACTTAAAGACTTGTGTGACAAAATATTATTTTTATGGGCTTAGTTAGTCACATAAAAATACTTGTTGTGACTATGTGTAGTGACTTTAGTCATACAAACACTAAAAATGTGAATAATATCAAGGTTAGTGAAAATTGGGATTACATTTGGTTCTAAACATTTGTCACATGAATATTTGACTGTGTGACATTTTCAATGTATTGGTCACATGTAATCACATTATAATGAGACCATAAATATAATTTAGTTACACATTGCTCAAATGGTGTGACTATTGGCAAGCCTATATTCCGTTAGTCGCCTCAGTCGCGACCTTCAATGTTGCATATCATTCTTCCCTAATTTTTGTGTTATGCAGGGATTACAAAGGAGGAACTTGATTGGTGCGGGTAGATGCGAAGGGGGACTATACCGAATAAAGATGGTTCAAGGAAGAGCAGCCATGGCAACCACAGTTGAGACATGGCATAAAAGACTTGGACATGCATCAAAAGGGAAACTTGCTAAAGTTGACTTTCTTAAGACAAGTACTATTGATTTTGATAATTTTTGTGATTCTTGTGCTAAAGCTAAGCATACCAGAACACCTTTTCCTTCTAGTTATATTAAAACCAATACTCCTTTTCAATTAATCCATTGTGACATATGGGGAGGTTATCGGGTACCTTCGTTTACAAGAGCCACCTATTTTCTTACAATAGTTGACGATTTCAGTAGAGCGGTATGGGTATTCCTCATTAAACACAAAAGTGAGGCTAGCAAATGTCTCATAGATTTTCAGAAAAGGGTTCAAGTTCAGTTTGAAAAGAAAATTAAAAGGATAAGGTGTGATAATGGTAGGGAATTCACATCTAACAACATGTTAAAATTTTACAACGAGAAGGGAATCCTACTAGAAACCACTTGCCTACACACTCCCCAAACAAAATGGTGTTGTCGAGAGAAAGCACAGACACCTACTCGAAACTGCCCGTGCTTTAAGGTTTGATGCAAATCTCCCTAAACAATTTTGGGGCGAATGCATCTTAACCGCCGCATATGTGATTAACCGCCTCCCGTCAAAAGTTATTAAAAAAAAACGCCTTTTGAGTTGATTTGGAACCAAAAACCAGATTATCAACTCTTACGCGTCTTTGGGTGCCTCGCGTATTTTACAAACACCAACACAAAGGGAGATAAGTTCGAAGAAAGGGGGAAACCTGGGGTTTTTCTTGGATATCCTCCGGGAACTAAGGGTTATAAAAACCTTGATCTCGAGACCATAAAAATAATAGTTAGTAGAGATGTGGATTTTTATGAACAAAAATTCCCTTTCAAAAATATCGAAGAAATCAATGATGATTGTATTGGGGAACCAATAAAATATCATGATTCCTTTTGTCACCATGAGTTCACGTCGGGTGAGGATAAAGAACAAACTCCAACAGTGGAAGAACAACAAATGGAAGCTGCCCACACCGAAGAGAACGAACCCAACCATGTCTCACATGAGCCGCACATTGAAAATGAACCAGGCGGCCATGAAAATCATGCTTTGGGGGCTGATGAAATGTTTAATAGTAATGAGGATGAACCGTATGATATGGTTGATGAAGCCGAAAACCAAGTCGAAACGAGACCCGCTCGAACAAAATCTCAGCCATCCAAATTCAAAGATTACGTTGTCCAAGTTCCCCCTTCGGTCAAACACCCGGCATCAACATCCAATCAGGTTACCTCCACGGTACGCTATCCAATCTCTAATTTTGTTTCTTATGATAAGTTTTCCACTAATCATAAAGCTTTCTTAGCTGCTATTACTAATACCGATGAACCCAAGTGTTTCAAACAAGCTGCACAGGATGCTCGATGGCGTGAAGCCATGAAAAAGGAGATCAAGGCTTTAGAGAAAAATGGTACTTGGACTTTAGAAGATCTACCCGCAGGGAAACGGGCTATAGATTCGAAATGGGTCTACAAGGTCAAATTTAAGCCAAATGGCAAAGTTGAAAGGTACAAGGCTCGTCTCGTTGCAAAAGGATTCACTCAAATGGAAGGGGTGGATTATCATGACACTTTCGCACCGGTCGCTAAGCTCGTAACAGTTCGCACTTTGTTAGCATTTTCAGTTAAGAGGGACTGGATTATCCATCAACTTGACGTAAACAACGCCTTCCTGCATGGAGACCTAGCTGAGGAAGTTTACATGAAAATCCCTCAAGGGTTTTCTAATGATAATGACACTCGTGTTTGTCGGCTGAGAAAGTCCTTATACGGGTTAAAACAAGCTTCAAGGAATTGGTATCACAAGTTCACTACCTTTCTTCGAAGTCTAAATTTTAAACAATCTATGGCGGATCACTCTCTATTCATTTATGAGGAAGGTAGCATAATGGTGGTTGTTCTAATTTATGTGGATGATGTCATCATTAAGGGAAATAGTCTTAACAAAATTCAAGAAACCAAGAAAAAGCTTGACGATAAATTCAGCGTTAAAGATCTCGGCCCGTTGAAGTATTTCCTTGGAATAGAAGTAGCAAAAACAGGCGACGGTCTAGTTCTAAGCCAACGAAAATATACCTTGGACATTCTGGAAAATAGTGGGAAGTTGGGGTGTAAACCGAGTTCCTTTCCCATTGAACATGGTCTGAAATTAGACAAAGGAGAAAGTGAATCACGAGTTGATGCAAGTCAGTATCGCCTCCAGCTTCTTTGGACATTTCAACGACTGCTCATGGTACAAACTCTCTCGTCATTTTTCTCTTACCCACTAAACACAATTTTTTTGGTTACAACTAGTATGGACGAAAATTTTTAGCTTTCCGGCACGTTATATGTCCCATGTTAATTAATTACTATCATGTTTGTGCAGAAAATAACACAGACATTGTAAAACAATCTGTTCCAAGTCAAGTGTCACAAACGACTCAAAACCACCAAAACAGCACAGCAGATAGTTGAATCAGTGACGCCTAACAAAGTAGTTGCACCTGTTGAAAGAGAAGGTGAAGGTGTCTATGTCAAAGAGTTTATACATGATGGTGCATTTGGGTCTATAAGTTGGAAATATGTTGAAAATCGAGTTACTTCGTATCAGCATGGTTATAGTATGTATTTTCTTTTTATTCTATTATAGTATTTGAGTTGTGGTGATCATGCTAACTGGTTTTCTATATGTTTTCGTTCACATGTTTTTATGTAAGAGTCTAAAACTGTATGTATTTGATTTTGAGTTTAATGGTTAAATTTTATTTTGTCCCACATGGATAGAAAAGAGAGAATGATGCGACCTTTATGTCCTCTCGTACTATTTGTTTTTTTTTCATTTGGAGAGCGAATTTGGTTACGTGGATATAGCTTTTAGACAAGTCTTGGATGTTTTTTTTGGACGCACTTGTAAGTTAAGTTTATATATTTTTAGTGTTTATTCAAATAATCGTGTAGAAACGTAAAGTTCAAAATAAACAAGTTTTCAAAACTACATGCGTAAACCGCCAAGACGGCAACTGTATCAGGAGACCTGGATGAGTTGAACTACCCATAGTTCTCTATTGTGACTTACTTTTCTCAACTTAACCAAAGAGGGGGACACTTAAAACCCCAAGTTACATATAAAGACTGAAACGAGTCGAGTTGTTTGTGAAAAAACTCGAGATAAGATTGATAAAAAGTTCGAATGAGTCGAGCCCATACAAGCGAGAGCCCGATCTCGAGCCTAAGTTTCGGTTCATCTAATAATTGAGCTAAAGCTCGGGCTATATTCAAACAAAAAGATCGAATAGGCTCGCGAGCCCAATTGAACTTAAGAAATATATACTCAATTATAAACGAGCTTAAAAAAATGTAAACAAGCTTGAGCCTTGTGCAATCTAACCAAGCTCTATTTTAACTCTATTTTCTTCAACACAACATATAAGTCGAGCCCAAGACAAGACTTCGAGATTTTGAAAATTTTCACGAGCTCTGCACGACTCGTTTTCACCTCTAGTTACATACACTATGATAAGATAACTAGAGTCGGATAAATGAAATTAACATGAAGATGCTCAAATGATCTTACTAAAGGCTTTTAGATTACTCTTTTTGAAAAATAATTACCTAGTTGATTAATGTGATTTGAACTTTATAAATATTAAGTGGGTTAATTAAATACTACGGGGGTGTTTGTTTTAGCTTATATAATGGGCTTATAAGCTTATTAGCTTATATAAGCTTATAAGCCCAAACCAAGTGTTTGGTTAAGCTTATATAAGTGGGCTTATAAGCTTATATATGGGTGTTTTGATAAGCCACAAAAATGTGGCTTTTTTATGAAGGTTTTAGCTTATATAACATATTTACTATTTTACCCTCATGTTAGCTTAAGCTTATATAAGCCATGGGCTTATAAGCTTATTAAACATAGGCTTATATAAGCCATAAATGGCTTATATAAGCCCATTACATAAGCTAAAACAAACACCCCCTACTACAGCACAAGCCCATTAAAGTTAGACCTATTCATTTTTGTTATATTAAGTTTTAAGAGTCAATTTTAACGCTCATTTGGTCAAGGAACTGTTCATGTTAAAAATTTCGAAGTTGGGGACCATCTAGTTTGGAAAAAAGTCAAAGTACTGAAAGTGAAAGTCAACTAAGACTTCAACGACCAATCATGTAAACTATTGGTTACTCGTGAAAGAAAGAATGCTAAATATAATTGATTCGTGAAAATGTATGTGAAAATGAAATAGTTAAGGAAATATAAATAAGAAAATTTGGGCGGCAGAGAGGCCGGTAGAAAGACTCGGGGCATTAGCCGATGTATCGATTTATTGGAGGAAGTTGGTGAGCATGGCCCTGTCCCGATAGATTTTGAAGAAAAATCTTTCCGGCCTCGCGGCGCGCATGCTCAATATTTATCTAATTACATCGGGGATTGTATCAGGAGGCTCGTGCCACTGTACTACCCAAGTTGGAATGATGTCCCTGATGAGATCAATACGTTGGTTTGGGCAAACATAGAGGTCATTTATCATTTTTATGTTCATAACATTATTGTGTTTATTTATTTAATGGTGTATATATTTAAATAAATTTGTTTATTTATTTATATCATATAAATAAATAACAAATTTAAATAAATATACAAATTGTATCTTATTTATTTATATCATATAATTTTTTTTAAATATATATAAAAAAATTCGAATAAATATAAAAAAATTTAAATAAATATATATTTGATGAGAATAATGTAATAAGCTTTTCGGATAAGCTGTTTTTAAACAGCTTATCCTGATAAGCTTATCAGAACAAGCTGTTTGAATACAACTTATCTTGATAAGCTTATCAGAACAAGCTGTGTGAAAACAGCTTGTTCTGATATGCTTATCAGGATAAGCTGTTTTCAAACAGCTTGTTCTGATATGCTTATCAGGATAAGCTGTTTTCAAACAGCTTGTCCTGATAAGCTTATCAGGATAAGTTGTTTTCAAACAGCTTGTCCTAATAAGCTTATCAGAACAAGCTGTTTTCAAAAAGCTTATGCTTATCAGGATAAGTTGTTTTTATTATAAAAAATTAAATAAATATATAAGCCATTAAATAAATAAACAAAATAATATATAAATTATATCTCTAACTCTAACTCTGTGTTTGTTTTATTTGTTGTATATGAATGCAGGATAAGTTTAATTTGACGCCCCACAAGATTGATCGTGCTAGATGGAAGGATATACGTGGCGGCATCAATCAAATGCTTACAAAGAGTTACAATTCTCGAAAAAATACGCTCAAGACAAAGCATTGGGTCCGAGACATCGATACCGGCACGGTAGATATCGACAGAGTCCGCAGCGAGCGTCCAGAGAAATTACTCCAGAGGACTGGGAAAAACAGATCGCACTTTGGAGTAATCCGGATTATGAGAAAAGATGCCTGACGAACTCCCAGAACCGGTCTAACCAGAAGACGCCGAGTCGGCAGGGATCCCGATCGTTGGCACGCCTTCGAGACCAAGTGGTGAGAAATTCTATAATTAATTTACATACATATATGTCTTTGATTATATGTTTTGGTGTGTTGTGATTTTTTGTTTTGAATTTGCTTCATTCTATATATGCGTGTCTATGTATGTACAGACGCAAGCTGCAATTGAAGCTGATGTGCCACCCCCGACTGTCATTGATCACTTCTTCATTGCGCACACCGACCAGGATGGGAATTTTCCTTGCGATGCGGACCGCGTTATGTATGTAAGTATTTTTTTTTAAATTAATTAATTAATTAATTTTTTTTTGATATGCCTTGGTTTTTTACTATTCCCTGCCGATAAATAATGTACCAACCCGACTAATAAATAATATACTAACTGTCGTTTGTTTTTGTCACTTCATTAGGAGGAGATGCTTGCGATGAAGGCTGTAGGCAAATATACGGACGACGAGATCAACCGTATCGTCCGAGGTGGAAAGCAGCGAGGCCACATGTCTGGTGTCGGCCAGATAGTGCCGAGAAGGACTGCTCACTATATTCCTCCTCCTCCTCCCATCGACCCACGGTTGGAACAAGCGTCTCAAGTGTTTAACTTTATGAGAAGTGACGATAGGTTTGCCGATGCGTTCTCAGCATTTCTATCGGGTGGTGCTAGCGGGAGTGGCACGGGAGGCAGTGGTAGTGGCGCCGGTGGGAGTGGTAATGATAATGTCGACGGGTAGAATGGCAATAATGGTTAGTATGCTTGTCTTGTTTTTCCTACCTTAGCATGCAAGTTTAATAATTGTAAACCCCGAATTGCTAGTTTAATAAGTGTAACTAGGAACTTTGTACTCAAGTTGTGACATATGTATTTGTATTGATCGAGAGATTACATGTTATTGTGTTTTGGTACTAGATTCGTGGTAGATTTTTAGTATTTGTATCTTCAGGTTTTGTATTTGTATTCCCAGGTTTTGGTAGATTTTTTCCAGAAAAATTCCGGAAAAAATCTGGAAACAGCCTGCTGTGCAGGCAGCTAAAAAAAATGTCAAAGTTTCCCTGGCGACATGTCGCCAGGGAAACTTGGGCTCACTTGACTTTCTAAAAAGTCAGCCAAGTTTCCCTGGCGACATGTCGCCAGGGAAACTTGGGCTCACTTGACTTTCTAAAAAGTCAGCCAAGTTTCCCTGGCGACATGTCGCCAGGAAAACTCTAGAAAAACATTGACTTGTCAACGCCAGGCGTTGACTTGTCAACTTTACGTATAGTTTCCCTGGCGACATGTCGCCAGGGAAAAGTGAGGTTTAATAATTTGTTTAACTTAAGTTCCTTAATCAGCCAGCTTTTCCCTGGCGACATATGTCGCCAGGGATACTATCCCGCACCAACTCCAGCGTGGCACCAATTTTTGAACCAAAGAGTTACGGGGCCCACTTAGTCGCCAGGGAAACCCTAATTAGTCGCCAGGGAAACAATCCCGCACCAGCCTTTCTTGGCGAGGTTTCCCTGGCGACATGTCGAAAAAATACGCTCAAGACAAAGCATTGGGTCCGAGACATCGATACCGGCACGGTAGATATCGACAGAGTCCGCAGCGAGCGTCCAGAGAAAATTACTCCAGAGGACTGGGAAAAACAGATCGCACTTTGGAGTAATCCGGATTATGAGAAAAGATGCCTGACGAACTCCCAGAACCGGTCTAAGCAGAAGACGCCGAGTCGGCAGGGATCCCGATCGTTGGCACGCCTTCGAGACCAAGTGGTGAGAAATTCTATAATTAATTTACATACATATATGTCTTTGATTATATGTTTTGGTGTGTTGTGATTTTTTGTTTTGAATTTGCTTCATTCTATATATGCGTGTCTATGTATGTACAGACGCAAGCTGCAATTGAAGCTGATGTGCCACCCCCGACTGTCATTGATCACTTCTTCATTGCGCACACCGACCAGGATGGGAATTTTCCTTGCGATGCGGACCGCGTTATGTATGTAAGTATTTTTTTTTAAAATTAATTAATTAATTAATTTTTTTTTTGATATGCCTTGGTTTTTTACTATTCCCTGCCGATAAATAATGTACCAACCCGACTAATAAATAATATACTAACTGTCGTTTGTTTTTGTCACTTCATTAGGAGGAGATGCTTGCGATGAAGGCTGTAGGCAAATATACGGACGACGAGATCAACCGTATCGTCCGAGGTGGAAAGCAGCGAGGCCACATGTCCGGTGTCGGCCAGATAGTGCCGAGAAGGACTGCTCACTATATTCCTCCTCCTCCTCCCATCGACCCACGGTTGGAACAAGCGTCTCAAGTGTTTAACTTTATGAGAAGTGACGATAGGTTTGACGATGCGTTCTCAGCATTTCTATCGGGTGGTGCTAGCGGGAGTGGCACGGGAGGCAGTGGTAGTGGCGCCGGTGGGAGTGGTAATGATAATGTCGACGGGTAGAATGGCAATAATGGTTAGTATGCTTGTCTTGTTTTTCCTACCTTAGCATGCAAGTTTAATAATTGTAAACCCCGAATTGCTAGTTTAATAAGTGTAACTAGGAACTTTGTACTCAAGTTGTGACATATGTATTTGTATTGATCGAGAGATTACATGTTATTGTGTTTTGGTACTAGATTCGTGGTAGATTTTTAGTATTTGTATCTTCAGGTTTTGTATTTGTATTCCCAGGTTTTGGTAGATTTTTTCCGGAAAAATTCCGGAAAAAATCTGGAAACAGCCTGCTGTGCAGGCAGCTAAAAAAATGTCAAAGTTTCCCTGGCGACATGTCGCCAGGGAAACTTGGGCTCACTTGACTTTCTAAAAAGTCAGCCAAGTTTCCCTGGCGACATGTCGCCAGGAAAACTCTAGAAAAACATTGACTTGTCAACGCCAGGCGTTGACTTGTCAACTTTACGTATAGTTTCCCTGGCGACATGTCGCCAGGGAAAAGTGAGGTTTAATAATTTGTTTAACTTAAGTTACTTAATCAGCCAGCTTTTCCCTGGCGACATATGTCGCCAGGGATACTATCCCGCACCAACTCCAGCGTGGCACCAATTTTTGAACCAAAGAGTTGCGGGGCCCACTTAGTCGCCAGGGAAACCCTAATTAGTCGCCAGGGAAACAATCCCGCACCAGCCTTTCTTGGCGAGGTTTCCCTGGCGACATGTCGAAAAAATACGCTCAAGACAAAGCATTTGGTCTGAGACATCGATACCGGCACGGTAGATACCGACAGAGTCCGCAGCGAGCGTCCAGAGAAAATTACTCCAGAGGACTGGGAAAAACAGATCGCACTTTGGAGTAATCCGGATTATGAGAAAAGATGCCTGGCGAACTCCCATAACCGGTCTAAGCAGAAGACGCTGAGTCGGCAGGGATCCCGATCGTTGGCACGCCTTCGAGACCAAGTGGTGAGAAATTCTATAATTAATTTACATACATATATGTCTTTGATTATATGTTTTGGTGTGTTGTGATTTTTTGTTTTGAATTTGCTTCATTCTATATATGCGTGTCTATGTATGTACAGACGCAAGCTGCAATTGAAGCTGATGTGCCACCCCCGACTGTCATTGATCACTTCTTCATTGCGCACACCGACCAGGATGGGAATTTTCCTTGCGATGCGGACCGCGTTATGTATGTAAGTATTTTTTTTAAATTAATTAATTAATTAATTTTTTTTTGGATATGCCTTGGTTTTTTACTATTCCCTGCCGATAAATAATGTACCAACCCGACTAATAAATAATATACTAACTGTCGTTTGTTTTTGTCACTTCATTAGGAGGAGATGCTTGCGATGAAGGCTGTAGGCAAATATACGGACGACGAGATCAACCGTATCGTCCGAGGTGGAAAGCAGCGAGGCCACATGCCCGGTGTCGGCCAGATAGTGCCGAGAAGGACTGCTCACTATATTCCTCCTCCTCCTCCCATCGACCCACGGTTGGAACAAGCGTCTCAAGTGTTTAACTTTATGAGAAGTGACGATAGGTTTGCCGATGCGTTCTCAGCATTTCTATCGGGTGGTGCTAGCGGGAGTGGCACGGGAGGCAGTGGTAGTGGCGCCGGTGGGAGTGGTAATGATAATGTCGACGGGTAGAATGGCAATAATGGTTAGTATGCTTGTCTTGTTTTTCCTACCTTAGCATGCAAGTTTAATAATTGTAAACCCCGAATTGCTAGTTTAATAAGTGTAACTAGGAACTTTGTACTCAAGTTGTGACATATGTATTTGTATTGATCGAGAGATTACATGTTATTGTGTTTTGGTACTAGATTCGTGGTAGATTTTTAGTATTTGTATCTTCAGGTTTTGTATTTGTATTCCCAGGTTGTGGTAGATTTTTTCCGGAAAAATTCCGGAAAAAATCTGGAAACAGCCTGCTGTGCAGGCAGCTAAAAAAAAATGTCAAAGTTTCCCTGGCGACATATCGCCAGGGAAACTTGGGCTCACTTGACTTTCTAAAAAGTCAGCCAAGTTTCCCTGGCGACATGTCGCCAGGGAAACTTGGGCTCACTTGACTTTCTAAAAAGTCAGCCAAGTTTCCCTGGCGACATGTCGCCAGGAAAACTCTAGAAAAACATTGACTTGTCAACGCCAGGCGTTGACTTGTCAACGTTACGTATAGTTTCCCTGGCGACATGTCGCCAGGGAAAAGTGAGGTTTAATAATTTGTTTAACTTAAGTTCCTTAATCAGCCAGCTTTTCCCTGGCGACATATGTCGCCAGGGATACTATCCCGCACCAACTCCAGCGTGGCACCAATTTTTGAACCAAAGAGTTGCGGGGCCCACTTAGTCGCCAGGGAAACCCTAATTAGTCGCCAGGGAAACAATCCCGCACCAGCCTTTCTTGGCGAGGTTTCCCTGGCGACATGTCGCCAGGGATTCACCTTCCCTGGCGACATGTCGCCAGGGAAACATCGCGAATTTGGCCAGGGAAGGGGTCGAATATTGTAGTGCTACTAGTAAGTGGATACGCTAGTTGCTCATTGTTGAGAATTCACATGCTCCAATACGTCCAGGATCTTATAATGATCAAACGAGCATTATGACGATCATATATACATAGACAAAATTAATTTGGGAAGAACAAGAAAAATGATATGGGTCGAACCCTTTCTGCAGAATTTCATTGATAACAAATAAAGTGGGTTACAAGAATCGTTTACAATGAAAACTATATATAAGAATGAACTGGTGTGATGGTTTGTGAAACGTTGTGACGGGTTGCATAAGATGCAACTGTTCAATTCACAACCGTTCCTTTAACCTATCCTGAATTAGGGTTTCGGGCTTGGGCCTAATAAAAGATTAATGGATTAAAATCCAACACTCATTTAGGGATCTCTAGGGGTACTGACAAGTAAGTGGAAACGCTAGTTGCTCATAAATGCAACTAGATGTAGCGTTTGGATTTGGAGCATATATATAATTAAAAGTAGGAATGCTAGTCGCTTGTTTCCAACAAGCATTTTGAACAAAACGCTAACTGCTAGTTATTTCAAAACACTCTTAAGCGCTTGTTTCCAAACAAGCATTTTGAACAAAACGCTAACTGCTAGTTATTTCAAAACACTCTTAAGCGCTTGTTACCAAATCTGATACAAAGGGAAAATGCTAGTATACATCCGATCCCAGACATCAAACAATATCTTTCTCGGATGACAAAGTACTTCCTCTGACAGACTTCCAATCTTCAGGGGAATAGGCCATAATACAGCAGATGACCTAAAGACCATAAAACCCCATGACTACATTTCCACACCTCAAATTGCAGAAAAGGCATTCGACCCACATCCACAACACCTTTTTGCAAATAAGAGGGGGCGTCATTATGAGTATTATAGCACCCATTCACAGTACAGTGTAGGGCTATACCAAGCATAGCTATATTTCCTAGTCATAGTCTCCAAGAGGACTAGGCATCGGTAGCCACGGAACATACACCTACACCTAGAACCAACCATCCTCCTTTGGCAGTGTATAAAATCGACCGAGAAGTGTCATCTTTCATCTCTCTCTATTCCATTCTTCATACACTGCCCACCTAGACTATTAACCCTTCACAATAGGGATGAATTGATTATGGTACATTTAATTAGTTAAATGTCCATAATGACCCATTATAACCATCCAGTCCCTCCTAAGGCCATCTCGAGAGCAATAAGGGTCAAAATGAGCATTTTACCCAGAAAAACTCCAAGCTACAAGTACTTCCCATATTGTTATAGCAGAAACAGTGCCAAGAATCTGTTCCATACTAGTAATTAACAAATGCGTTTTTACTAGTAATTAATAACATACTTCCAATTGGTTGTTTAATACTAGTAATTAACAAATGCGTTTTTACTACAGGTATGTCCATGTCCTGCCCGCATATTAGTGGCCTAGCTGCGTTGCTAAAAGCAGCACATTCAAAATGGAGTCCTAGTGCCAACAAGTTGGCTCTCGACCAGTGCTTATACAATGGACAACACCAACTCGTCTCTACTTGATGCAGCAGGAGGCCAACTTTCAAATCCTTTTGCCCATGTAGCGGGTCAAATGCATACAAACATCATAATATCTTCATCAACCACTTCTATAATAGTCACTCGCACAATCTGAGTTTCCTAATAAGCCATTTTTCAGCACTTACCTTTGTAATGGCTAACAAAGTGTTGTTTATCATCTTATATGCGTGTCTATTACAATGTAAATACAGTTGGCTCACCCATTCGTAGTCTTATAATATGTATGAACAAAACTGAACGATTCACAATCACTAATCAGAATCTTCCTTTACGATTTACTAAAATTAGATATGCAACGGGTCGAAGCACTTATTGCACTAGTTCCTAAAATTCCTACTCCTCTGGATTATGAAATCGGTAGAAGCACCACCTCCCTCGGGTTGTGGTGGCGGGTCAGATTGGTGCGCTAACCACATTAAGGCTATCATGAATATAGGTGGCGTGTTCTTGGGGCTCCCAAAAATAGTTGCAAGCCTCTTTTCTTTAGAAGGCAAAGATATTGTTGTTGCCAGGTATATTCAAGCTTTGATGTTAAGGATATTTCATCTCAGTGACGTTTCTAATTTTATATCTTACATGGATACAGGATGATTGCACCCGGTTTTCTCGATAAAGATATATTCGGTTTACAGACTTTTTGGGGTACACTTGATTCAGATCCTGAAGATAATCATGAATGTGCTTCCGTATTATCCAAAAACAAACAAAACTTCGAAACCCGTAGACTACGGGAGAATGATATCTTTTGGAAAAGATGTTGCTGAATTACATTCATCAAAGATCAATAGAGTGGCGCACATGTCGATATTATGGGTAATTTTGCTTTAATAGAAGACCGCTGTTAAAGAAAATCACCATATATACACCACTGTTCAGCAGAATGTTTTTAAGCTATGAATCATCATTTCAACATGTTAAATATTCCCAAGATCTACCATCCACGTAGAGAGTACAGGTGTCGAGAAACCACATGGTAATGTTACATTGTAATTGTTATTTTGTAGGAATGAACAGGGTGACGCCACATCTGCTCAAGAGGCGCGGATGGAAAAGGAGATCGAGCCCGAAATTGAGCAGGAACCTGTTCTGCATACGGCCGCCACTAACTCTGGCCCCGCTTTTGGGGATGGTACACCCACGGCTTCCCCAGAGGCTCCGGGGTCCAGCACTCCAATCCCTTTCAATCCGGCTTGTATTAATTCAAATAAACTGGATATAACTCATTAATAAATTTTTACAACACAGTATCAGTTATTGCTAAAGTTGTACAATGTCAAAGTAATTACAAGTAATATTAGTTAATAAAAAAATGATCTCAAGAACGATCATAGAAATATTTAGACTATCCTCGCAAGTCTTTATCCACAACTTTAGCTTTCAAACACTATATCAACATATCCTGGAACATAAGAAAATGATATAGATGTCAGTGATTTTAGATTATGAAGGTTCATAATTAAAATCCACACGAACTATTGCAAAACGGGTACAAAAATAAAATCCATACTAAATAAATAAGATTACATACTTTCCAACAGCTATTCCACTTAGGACTACAACCTCTAAATTGAACCGAGTAGCCAATCTCCACAGATGCTAGCTCTTCCAAGTATATTAAAGATGCAGATAATAAAAGGAATATTTTTAGGAAGAGTTGTACCTGTGCATAGATGCTTACCATTAACACCATCATCAATATTAGTATCAGGGTAAGCTGTTGTCGTTTCTTTACTGGTCAAATATTTTTTGATGAGTAAGCTCATGAAGTATTTCTGTTGGGTATGCCTTAGCTGGTGCAAAATGTTTGTTGTTGCTTAATCAATCTCTCCATGTTTTGCTTTCTTTTATTATCCATTTTAATTAGTATTCTATAACTACACTAGTATGAACGTTGTCGTTGTTTTTTTTCCATCGTTCTTGTTTGGTGTTGGGAGAAAGCCCCACTCGTTACTACCTTGTTCCCTCTCACGCTCAACTCTTGTATGTTTTGTCTCTTACCTGCTCGATCAATTTGCTTTTTTTTGGATAAACGTAAGACATTTTCTAAATTTCCACTTTGTTTTTTATACCTTATTGTTACTACTAGTATGGAGGAAAAGTTTTAGCTTTCCAACATATTATATGTCCCATATTGATTTAATTACTGTCATGTATGTGCAGAAAATACCAGACCATTGTTCAAGAATCTGTTCCTAGTCAAGTCTCAGAAAATCAGAGCGACTCAAAACCACAAGCACAACAGATAGTTGGACCAGTGGCGCCTAACAAACTAGGTGCGCGCAGTAGTGTCTCTATGCCAAATGTGGAAAAGCAAGGTGCACTTCACAATATCTTTTATACACAACATCCTTGTCTGCAATTTTACGAGGCAAGTTTCACTTAATATGACAAAGATCTTCAACTGGAGCATATATAGCTGTATATTGTATTTTCATTAACTAACAGTATAGTCTATTACTTGTATATTTCATTCTTCCTCGCCTTTTTATCTATTTTGTTTACATTCTATTTCAGCCTGCAACTTTGGTAAAGGGCGGTGGCTCAAAGATGACAGTCGCCCTCGATCTGTATTCGGGATTTAGCTGTAAGCAGTGGTTGTCGGGAATGTGGGCTTGCCGTTTAACTCAGCCAACAATATTTGGATATAAGAAGTTAAAGTGGCAGCCAAAAGAGTGTAAAATGGATGATTTCATAGGGCCTAATATTCTTAATGGTAAATTACCGAAGTACCCTGGATCACTGGAAGTTGTACACAACGCGGCCAGGAAAACCGTTCAAATTTTTTGACGATAGTGGCTAACAATGCTGCTAGTGGAGAAGAATTGATATCATACAGTCACCTGTTACCTAGTGGTGAGTAAAGTTGGGGACGAGATTAGAGAGTATTTGACAATAGAACCAAGCCCAACCACAATACTTAGCTCTCGTGCGATGGTGTTGGGGTGAAGCCGTCCCTGAGGTGGCGGCTTATAGCTCGAGGGGACTTAATATATGTCGGATGTGATTGGGCCCGACATCAACATCTCGGTTGAATGTTCTGGTGCTAGCGGACCTAGTGGGCTAAAAGTTGATACGCGGAAAACAGAGTATAACATTATGTCAGGTAAAGAGATGATTAATCCGTAACATTCTTCCAATTGGTGTTTAATACTGTAATTAACAAATGTGTTTTTACTACAGGTACGTCCATGTCCTGCCCGCGTATTAGTGGCCTAGCTGCGTTGCTAAAAGCAGCATATCCAAAATTGAGTCCTAGTCCCGTGAAGCCAGCTCTCATGACCACTGCATATACAAGGGACTACACAAACTCGTCTCAACATGATGCAGCAGGAGGCCAACTTTCATCTCCTTTTGCCCATGGAGCAGACCATGTTGACCCTCCCAAGGCGATCTCACCAGGGCTTGTTTATGATATATCAACGAGGGAGTACATTGCATTCTATAGAGTGGTGCGGTGTTTAGCTTGTTTGATTCTGTAGTGATATGCAGATGATTAATTGTATTGCTTTTGAGAACTCGTCATCGTTGGATTTAACACTTGATGTATCGGTTTGAGATTAATAGATAACAGTTGGACTCTTTTATATAAACTTAAGTGTTTTGTACCTTCTAAACCTTATTTATCTGCATCAAATATGACCCACAGATTACACCAACACTTCTAACATCCTCACAAAATAAGCTATTTATACCGACAAAACCTGTTTGACTTTTTTTTAGTGGTCAACTGTCAGCTGTCCATTTTTCTGAATAAAACATATATGCCATAAAGACGGATCACAGGTTGATGTAGCGTGGTCTTCTTAATATTCTCCTCCTAACTTTATGCCATGGAAAACTTCAGTCATCTTCGTTCTTATATATTCACATCGAGGGTATAAAAAGAAAAGAACGTGATGTTTATCACCTATATGTACATACTGCAAGAAGAAATTTCTGCCAGTTGGAAAAAAATTGAAACATATTACAAGAGTCAGTTGTTTATCTTATACAAAGCTGATGGAACACATAAACTAGTTTAAGCAGCTGTGTAGACTAGAAGGCAGTTCAGGTGTTATCAAAACTCATAACTAGTGCGTAGACCGCAGAAATGCAGACCAAAAAACACGACCTTAAATTGCATGCCTGTTTGGAGCAGCTGTGCAGACCAGTAGGAGATAAAATATGTGAGAAAGGTGTATGTCATATTGATGCTCACTATATATTGTGTATGCCGTCATGTTGGGTGGAACATTTGTCACTGGATAACGAAATTGGGCTCGATCCTCCTGGTATAAGGATCAGGCCAGTATCTGGATTCGTGGCACCTGATTACTTTACAGCAGGGTATTTTGTATGGACAGTTTTGACCGCCAATCTGGCTAGCATTGGATATGAAGAGAAAAACATGTACATGGCCGCTTATGATTGGCAGATATCCTTTCAAAATACCAAGGTATCCTCACAACTGTCGACAAACATATAATTATGCATACTTTGTAATTTCTAAAACTATAAAATGATTGATAGGTACGAGATCAGACTCTAAGACGAATGAAAAGCAATATAGAGTTGATGGTAGCTACAAGTGGTGAGAAGGTCGTCACGATTCCACATTCGATGGGCACACTCTACTATCCATCCATGTCAAGACCTCATTTCCAAACTATCCAGCAATGGTGACTTCGCACCTTCATTTTCCCCAAAACCCTAAATTCTCAAAACCACACCATAACTAAATTATACTTAAATCCAACAAAACCCTTTTCAATTCAACCTTTTCCAATTCTAAATTCATGCTTTATGTAATTTGGTGTTGTTTTGTTTTATTCAAAAAAAAAAGAAATTGGTTGCACACCAAATGTTTGATGAAATGTTTCACTGAAAAGAAGCACCATTTCTTTCACCAATAGGTATGTGGACCTTCTCGGTCCCGGTATAGGAGTTCCTTTATTTTGTTTAAGTCCGCTCCATGGAGGTGGGTGTTTCTTCTTCAACGGGTGTTTGGTCGTGCCCTTTTAAAGGGTTTCATTGTTGCCCAGATGGGAGGGCGGGGTCGAAGGGGTTTCCTCGATTAGTTGCACATATGAAGAGTCTCCATTTGTCTTCGGCCGTTCGGAAGGAGGCCTTGCGTGAGGCCCTTTCCACAGACGTGGAGTTGTTTTGTTCAGTTGCGGAGACGTTAAAGGCTTTCGATCAGTGGTTGTGTGGAGAGTGCATGCGCTTGCATGCTCTTAGTCGGGCCTGCCATCATTCTAACGGTGTGACATGGTTTAAGGGGGTGGCGGGAGAGGTGGATGAGTTCATTGTAGGTATCCTCAGGCCGCAGGTTAGGAGGGATGTTGTTCCTTTAGGAGGGGTGGTTGTGAATGAGGTTTTACTCGATCGTGTGTTCTCCCTACCTATCACAACGGTTAAGAGTATACCTCACAGCTGTCGTATGGCGTTTTCTCAAGCTCTTGGTATTGCTTTGAGCAAAGTGGTGGCCAATCCTACATCTATTGAGGCTTGGGTTAAACTTTTGCTGTTACCACGTTGCACGTTGCGTGTTTTTCGGCCTTCTAACCGTCAGGAGCGCAGGTCGGGTAATAGGAAGTCCTTGCAGTGTCATAGTATTCAACAAGCGTTGGCTGCGTGGCGTGGGGATGGGTTTTGTGACCTTGTTTCTTCCTTTTTCGCCCAACCTGCGAGGGTGGTGCCGGGGGAGGAGAACTGTGTATCTGAGGTCAATAAATCTATGAGCACTAATGTTAAACAATGTTTGAGGAAAGTATGGGATGGACACTTCACTGCTGCAGTTAAGGTTTTATGCTCCTCAGGTGTGGCGCCTTTCGGGGCCGATACTTTGACTGCGTTGTTGGCTAAGCACCCCATTTTACCCCCTCCCGTTATGCCTGGGTCCTTGCCCTCAGAACCCCCTCTTGTTGTGGACGTTGACTGTGTTCATGAGTGCATTCAATCTTTCCCGAAAGGGACATCTTGTGGGCGGGACGGATTGAGAGCGCAACACATTTTAGATTCCTTATGTGGGGAGGGGTCAACGATCGCTGTTGGGTTACTCAAGGCCATATGTGGGGTGGTGAATCTATTGTTGGAGGGGAAGCGCCCTAAGGTTTTGGCGGAATTTGTCGCATCTGCGCCCCTCACGCCGTTGCTCAAACCAGATAACGGGATCAGACCTATTGCCGTGGGTGCAATTTGGAGGAGGTTGGCTTCTAAGGTTGCTATGAAGGGTGTCAGGAAGGAGGTGTCCAAATACCTTGGGGATTTTCAGTTTGGGGTAGGAGTTCCCAACGGGGCCGAGGCCGTGCTCCATGGCGCGAATAGATTTTTAAATAAGTTTCACTCAGATGGCTCATTAGCTATGCTTACCGTTGATTTCTCTAATGCCTTTAATCTGGTGGATCAGACTGCCCTTCTACACGAGGTTCGGACTCGGTGCCCGTCTATTTCCCCATGGGTTGAATTTCTCTATGGTCAATCTGCGAGGTTGTATGTTGGTGATGACCATATTTGGTCAACGACTGGAGTTCAACAGGGGGACCCTTTAGGGCCTCTTCTTTTTGCTTTAGTTTTGCACCCACTTGTTCATCGGATCAGGGATTGCTGCGAACTACCTTTCCATGCTTGGTACTTGGATGATGGTACGATTATCGGAGACGCCAGAGAGGTTGCGAAAGCCATCGATATTATCAAGGATGAGGGGCCTCGTGTGGGCCTTGAACTAAACATCAAGAAAACTGAAGTTTTCTGGCCATCATGCAATGGTGTGAAGGTTAAGGAGGGGTTGTTTCCCCGTGATATTGGGAGACCGGCGTTGGGTGTTAAACTCCTTGGAGGTGCGGTTAGTCGCGATGCAGGGTTTATTAGCAATTTGGCTGTGAAAAGGGCATCTCGTGCTGTGGAACTAATGGGCCTTCTCCAGAGCCTACGAGACCCTCAATCCGAGCTTCTTTTGCTCCGTTCATGCATGGGTGTCGCAAAGCTGTTGTTTGGGCTACGAACGTGTCAACCTATGTTTATAGGGGAAGCAGTTTCTATTTTTGACAATGGTCTTAGGAGGGCGATTGAGGCGATTGTGGTTTGCGGGGGGGGGGGGGGGGGGGGGGGGGCTTTTTTGGGGATTTACAATGGAGACTTGCATCCCTTCCATTGCGGTTTGGCGGTTTGGGTTTATGTTCGGCTGAGGATGTATCTACTTATGCCTTTGTGGCTTCAAGGGCGCAATCTTGGAGTCTACAGGACCACATTCTTCAGGGATGTGATATCGATGGAGTGGATTCTGACTATGGACATGCGTTGGACTGTGTGCGTATGTCCGTCCCTGATTTCGATCTTAGCGGTTTCTCTAACAAGGACACCGCCCCCCCCCCCCCCCCCCAAAGCCCAGAATGTTTTGGCGTGTGCCCTTTTTGGTGGAATTGTCAAGAGTTTGGGAGTGAGTTTTAATTTATCCCCTCGCCAGAAAGCAGTGGTTGAATGTCTCCAAGCGCCCCGTGCCCAAAATTTCTTGACCGTTATCCCCATTGAAGGGTTGGGCCAGCGTATGTCAGCTGTGGAGTACCGGACTATCCTTAAGTATCGACTTATGATCCCTATGTTTCCGGTTGATGAGCCTTGCCCAGTTTGTCGTAAGGTTTGTTTGGATTCTTTTGGTGAGCATGCGGTTCACTGCAAGGAGTTGCCTGGTTTTAAATATAGACATGACTTGGTTAGAGATGTTCTATATGATGTTCTAAAACGAGCTGGAATTTCTTCTAAAAAGGAGGCCCCCGTGAACTTTCTAACAGATCCACTCGGAGGGAGGTCTACCTTGCGACCAGCTGATGTGCTAGTGTTTGGGTGGGCCGGGGGCAAACATGCTTGTGTAGATCTTACTGGAGTTTCCCCTCTTGTTGGGCTTAGAGAAAGTGGATTTGTTGCGGGACAAGCTGCATTGAAAGCTGAAGCGAGCAAAGTTGCTAAACACGAGAAAGCATGTTTGGAGAATCAACACGTGTTCATCCCTTTTGCTTTTGATACATTTGGTTTCCTAGCACCGAAAGCGATGGAGTTTTTGAGTAGGGTTCAACGGGTTGTGCAAAGTAATGTTTCCAACTCTAAGGCACAAAACTTTATTTTTAGTAGGATTGGTTTTGCCATCCAAAAAGGGATCGCGGCGCAGCTTGTTGCCCGTTTGCCTACCATTTTATTGTAAACGTTGATATCCTTATTTTTTATTTAATTAATTGATTTTAACAAAAAAAAGTCTGTTATGAATATAGGTGGCCTGTTCCTTAGGGTCCCAAAAATTGTTGCAAGCCTCTTTTTTTCGGAAGGCAAAGATATTGCTGTCGCCAGGTATATTCTAGCATTGATGTTTAAGATAGTTCGTCTCAGTGAGGTTTCTAATCGTATATCTTACATGGATACACGATGGTTTCACCCGGTTTTCTCGATAAAGATATATTCGGTTTACAGACTTTACAACATGCGATGAGAATGATGCGTTCCTGGGATGCAACAATGTCTTTAATACCAAAAGGCGGGGACACTATTTGGGGTGCACTTGATTCAGCTCCTGAAGATGGTCATGAATGTTCTTCCATAAATCCCAAAACAAACAAAACTTCGAAACCCGTTAACTACGGGAGAATGATATCTTTTGGAAAAGATGTTGCTGAATTACATTCATCAAAGATCAATAGAGTGGACTTCAGGGTAATCTTTTGTACTAATTAACTTTTACGTCATCTGCAATATGTGTTGATTTTGAAGTTGCTAGCTTTTGAAATTGTAGGGTACTGTTAAAGGTTTTAGCTTTGCAAACACAACGTGTCGGGATGCATGGAATGAATATCATGATATGGGAACCGAGGGTGTGAAGGCTGTTGTTGATTATAAAGTTTACACAGTTGAAGCTGTTTTAGACCTTTTGCAATTTGTTGCTCCAAGGATGATGAAGCGCGGTAGTGCTCATTATTCATATGGAATTGCAGACAATTTAGATGATAAAAAGTACGAGCATTATAAATACTGGTCAAATCCCTTAGAAACCAGATTGCCAAACGCCCCGGATATGGAGATATTTTCAATGTATGGAGTTGGATTAGCGACAGAAAGAGCGTACATTTATAAATATATTCCAGCAGCTGAATGCTGCTATATTCCTTTCCAGATTGATACCTCTGTAGAAGGTGGAACCGAGCAAACCTGTTTAAAAAATGGGGTATTTTCTGTTGATGGAGATGAAACAGTTCCGACACTGAGTGCAGGATTCATGTGTGCTAAAGGTTGGAGGGGAAAAACTAGGTTCAATCCTTCGGGTATTAAACAATATGTACGAGAGTACAATCATGCACCGCCAGTAACTCTACTAGAAGGAAGAGGTACACAGAGTGGCGCACATGTCGATATTATGGGTAATTTTGCTTTAATAGAAGATATTATACGAGTAGCAGCCGGATCTAATGGGACAGACATTGGAGGTGATCGAGTCTACTCCAACATTTTCAAGTGGTCTGAGAAGATCAACCTACAACTATAACACCTGTGAGTTCATATAGTTATTTTCACTAAAAAAGCTAGCCGTTAAAGAAAAATGACTATGTATACATACACTGCTGTTTAGCCGATAATATATGATTGTGACAGATCCTTGTAGAGCAGAATGTTTCTAAGCTATGAATGATCTTTTCAACATGTTAAATATTTGTCTCTTTTAATGTTTAATAAATGATCGGAGTGGTCGATTGATTATTTGTCACTACATCGTTTGTTGTTGATTTTGCAGATATTATGATAACTTTACGATGTAATATGGTGTAATGCTATTCTCTTGTTTTTCAGCCATCAAGCTTAGACATGTAAATCTATTGGCCTTCTCGCGTGTGAAGAGAGGTGCACCACGCGTGAAGCACGGTAAATGTTTTGATAAAATGAAAAAGAGGATTATCCAATGCAAAAGAGATTACAAAAATATAAAAGTCATGGATTTCACATGATTCATAAAAAAGTCCATTCGTACGCATTGTTGCAGGTCAGGGACATAAATACATAGATTATGATAACTCTACGATGTAATATGGTGTAATGCTATTGTCTTGTTTTTCAGCAATCAAGCTTAGACATGTAAATCTATTGGCCTAATCGCGTGTGAAGAGAGGCGCAGCACGCGTGAAGCACGGTAAATGTTTTGATAGAATGAAAAAGAGGATTATCTAATGCAAAGAGATTACAAAAATATAAAAGTCATGGATTTCACATGATCCTACTGCACATAAAAAAAGTCCATTCGTACGCATTGTTGCAGGTCAGGGACAGAAAATTGCATATGTAAAGAATCCATTTATGTGTGAGCATTCTGTTCCTGATCAATCCAACCACACAAACAACCCGATATTTTAAGAGAACCAAATACACGTAGATCTGAACCTTAACGAAACTGGAACCGTTCAGCTTCCAAACGAGAGCGAGCCTGCAAATTCAGAAAGTCACAACTGCAATCTCGTTGACATGGCCAAGGCTTGATAAAATTCCTCGAAGCAACTCTTCTTCAATATCTGATTCATCTTGTCCAACTTCTTCCGCAAATTGGTCGGTTACCATGAAATTCAAGTCAGCTTTAACTAGAGAAGACACATTTTCCAACAAAATATACTCCAAATAAGTCTTTCCTTCTATTGTTAGTGTCAATATATAAGGAGCATTGATTTGGATAGTATCTATATAATAATCTGCCTTAGGATCCTCACAGCCGGTAACCAGAGATAAACAAGTTCTTAACACTCTTTGAAGTAACATCAATTCGCTCAAAACCACAACAATTACTCAACTGCAAAGTTTCCAGGAAAGGACTTCGGGCTAATATATTTCCAATTGAATCTTCATCTAATTTCCCTTCATCAATACACAAAAACTTAAGTTTATCACGACGAATAGCACCATTTGGAGAATTAAATACACAATGCAAAAGTTTCATACCCACAGAACATGTATCATCCAAAAACAACTCATTATCATTCCTAAATCTTTCGTAAGTTTCCAAATCACATGACAAACGTTCAAGTACTCCAAAGTTTCCAAACAAGGACTTGGGAATACGCCTGGAAAGATGACAATTGTTCAACTCCAAAGTTTCCAAACAAGGACTTCGGGAAAATATTTTTCCTATTAAATCTTCATCTAATCTTCCTTCGTAAATACACAAAAACTTAAGTTTATCCAAACGAATAGCACCATTAGGCGGATTAGATACACAACGCAGAAGTCTCATACCCAGAGAAGAATCGTAAGTTTCTAAAAACAACTCATCGTCATAGGTAAATCTTTCGTAAGTTTCTATTTTACATGACAAATGTTCAAGTACACCAAAGTTTTCAAACAAGGACTTCGGGATACGCTCGTAAAGATGACAATCGTTCAACTCCAAAGTTTCCAAACAAGGACTTCCGGATAATACTTTTCCTATTAAGTCTTCATCTAATCCCACGCGGTCAATATGCAGAAACTTAAGTTTATCCCAACGAATAGCACCATCAGGAGGATCAAATACACAATTTGAAACTTCCAAACTTATAAGACATGAATTGTTGAAAAACAACTCATCATTACAAAATTGACAATCCCTCAACCCATTAATTATCCTCAAATCAATCTCTTGAACGTTCCGCGTAATAGCATAATGTATCCAACTATTGAGTTGCAACGTAGGCAGGTGAACGTTCATAATTTGGAGTTTGAATTTTTTAATGTTTACATCGGTAGGACATTTAGTTAGGGTTTTACTGATAAACAAAAAGTAGTTGGTGAGACGATCATCACGATGACCTCTGACATCGTCGCCTAGGAAAACGAGAGTAGGAAGTCGAGTCCAGAGATGCTGCCATTGTTTAGAGATAGTAGTTGTTGTTCTAATCACCTCTTTTGTGGACATCAATCTCTCTTCTTGTGTTTCTTTGTCCATGATTTTGATTCTGGATATGATTTCGAGTAATAAGTCATCCGGTAACGAACTCATTATATCTTCTTCGGCCATGAACAAATTTAGTTAATCTGATGGTTGAAGGTAAGTCGATACTTACTTACCAAAATAAGCTATTTAAATCAACATTAACAATAGACTTTATGTACCCATTCGTTCAGAAGTGATTATATCTTCATAACTTTATTAAACAGATTTTTAAGAAACCTTTTAAAAAACTTTACAAAAGGTTCAAAATTTTATAAGTCAAACTTTCAATTAAATAGTTCCAGGGAAAAATTACTAAAAAAACTATGATATTAATTAGGTTGTTTTCCTTTTTTTTAAAGGCTGCAAAATTAGCATAGGTTAGATTTTCAGGTCGGATTTGGTTCGACCCGCCAAACCGTTCAAACTTTGTGATGATATTGGCTAACTATGCGGCTAGTGTAAAAGAATTGGTGTTAACTGCAGTTCCGGTGGGAGTAAGGATGGAGGCTGCTCAAGTTAATATTAAAAGAACATATTTTGAGTTTATATAACATGTTTGGTTGTTTTGGTAACTTAACCAAAGAGGACACTTTAAACCACAAGGTAAATATAAGACTCGAAACGAGTCAGGTTGTTTGTGAAGAAGCTCGTGATAAGATTGGCAAAAAACACGAACGAACTGGAGCCCAAGCTCGAGTCTAAGTTTTGACTTATCTAATAATCGAGCTCAAAAGCTCATACTCTATTCAAAAAGATCAAATAGGCTGGTAAACCTATAATTGTGCATAAACAAGTTTCAAAAATATAAACAAGCTCGAGCCTTGTGCAATTAACTAGGCAAGCTCTATTTGAACTATATTTTCTTCAACACATCATATAAGTCGAGTTTGAGCTTTATCTTTACCCTGTTATAAAGCATTTTAAACAATTTTAAATTTAGTAAGTTTAAAATTAAGAATTTAAAATTTCACAACTTAAAATGCCTACGTCGTTTTGTTAACAAAAATTCATAATATTTTGAGATTTTAATTTTTGCTTGAACCAATTAACGAATATATATATTTTTATAAATTTTCTATTTAAAATAGTAAAAATCGAATTTTCACTGTTTGTATAAATTTTATAAAAAACTATATAAATTTTATAAAAAAAATCAATAGATTTTATAAAAAATTTCTATAAATTTTAAAAAAAAATTCCGGACTCAAGTTTCAAGCCTATGATTGGTAAAGTTGAAACAAAATACCATGCTCGCAAAGAGGTGCGTCGTATTATTATCGTCCGTCACATGGTGAAGCTAATCTGTATAAGCATGGTTGCAATATTAACGCTGTCAACGTTAGATTTTTTGTTTCTTATTTTTTTACTTATTATTTTGTTTTTGTGTTCCATACGGCTTAATATAATAATCATATGTTTAACAACTATGGTAACACAACATTTTACTTTAGGATGTTTAGGTGATGATCATGTTAACTGGTGTTTCAAGTGTGTTTTTCTTGTCACAGTGTTCACAAATTGTGTAACATTCTAAAACTACATGTTCACATGTATACATTTGCTTTTAAGTTTTATGGTTAAACTTTATTTTGTCCCACATCGATACTAAGTGAGAGTAGTGCAATCTTTATAAGTCAATTTTGGATTAAATAGCTTAAACGGAAATACCTTTTAACACAATCAAGAAGTGTTGATTGTGTCTAAAGTTGTTTTGGTTTTTTCAGATAGTTATGTGTTACCTGCAGTTGCGGTGGGGAGTGAGGTTGAGGACGAGTTTAAAGAGTATTTGAAAATAGAAGCAAACCTAACCATAATATTTAGATTTGGTACGACGGTGCTGGTGTCAAGACATCACCCATGGTGGCGGCTTTTAGCTCGAGGGGACCTAATATAGTGACACTAGAGATATTGATGCCGGATTTGATCGGGCCCGGAGTCAACATCTTAGCTGGATGTTTGTTATGGTGTTTCAGTTGTGATGATATGATTGATGGTGTTAACTGGTTTTCTAGATGTTTTTCTTGTTACAATATTCATAAGTTTTTAAGCAACATTCTAAAACAACATGTTACATATATATATGCATTTGCTTTCGAGTTTTATGGTTAAATTTTATTTTGCCCCCTATGGATAGAAAATGAAAGTACTGCAACCTTGTAAAATCTTATCAAACACCAGATTGAAGCACTCAACCAACCACCCCTTGTGCTATTAATCAAAGAATCCAAAGATAGTCCCCAAATGGGTGCTATCAAGATACAAACAAAAGAGTTTTCCTCAAACGAATGCAACCCAGAAATACAAAGTTTTAATACAACAAAAGGAAACACAAATCAAACGTTTGAACAATCAAACGTTTAAAGGATAGGAGAGTATTTGCATTTGTTGGGAGAAAGATAAGTGTGTGTGTGTGTTTTCTCGAATCTTCAAATGAGCCCATCTCTGCTTGTTTTAACGTGCCTTGACCAGTCTTCACCAAGAAACAAAACTTGGCAGCAACAATCCCTGCAAAATAAACACAACGGCAAAAGTAGCACAAGATGACACCAACGGTTACAATAACCAAATAAAGTTACCAAACCGACCCTTCAACCTTATAAACTTGTCAACAAAGGGAACCAAACATTTCAACACCCTCCCACAAGTTTATAAGCTAAAAACATTGTACAAAATAAGTTGGGAGCAGAGTTCAGTATGCTGAACACTTCCCAATCCTTTGGTCAAAATATCAGCAATCTGTTTTTCAGATTGCACTTTCACAGTACGAATAAGCCCAGAAGCAACCTTTTCTCTAATAAGATGAACATCGATATCAAAGTGCTTGGTTTTCTCATGCATAACAGGATTAGCAGCAATCTGGATAGCAGAACTGTTATCGCAATAGAGAAAAGCAGGAGTTTTACCAGTCATACCAAGATCCTTCAGGATCTTAACAATCCACATTATCTCACAAACAGCAGAGGCCATGGATCTATATTCTGCTTCAGCAGAATATCTAGACAAGGTGGCTTGCTTTTTACTTTCCAAGGGACTAGGTTACCACAAACATAAACACAATAGTCAGATACAGACCTTCTGGTCACTTTACATTTTGCCCAATCAGAGTCATCATATGAGCAAATGCTTTGATTAGCAGATCTCTTAAATAAGATACCAGCACCTGGAGCATTCTTAAGATACTTAAGAACTCTAAATGCAGCATCAAGATGAGATTTAAGGGGTGCATGCATATGTTGACTCAAGCAGTGGACAGAGTAAGAAATATCAGGTCTACTGTTACACAAGTAAATGAGCTTTCCCATAATTTTTTGGTATGCCGTAATATTTTTCAAGTATTTATCATCCAAAGATTCTTTATGAGGCAGGATACCATTCTCAGGCATAGGAGTAGAGATAGGTTTACATGCAAAAAGACCATACTCATATAAGAGCTCAATACAATACTTTCGCTGGTTTAAGCATAAACCATCATTAACTTTAAGCACTTCAATACCCAGAAAAAATTTAAGTTCACCCAAGTTTTTGATTTTGAACTTCTGATTTAGAAAATTTTTAAAGATAGCAATTTCATCTTTGTTGTTTCCAGTGATGATAATATCATCAACATGGACTAATAGAACCAGGAAAATGTCATCTTTTTTGTTACGAACAAAGAGTGGTCATTTATGCTTTGGATAAAACCAGCATTGGTCAAAGTCTCTACCAATTTCTTGTTCCACTGCCTAGGGGCTTGTTTAAGACCATACACGACTTGGAAAGCTTACAAACCCTTGTTTCATTTTTGTCAAAGAAACCGGGTGGAGGAATCATATAGATGTCCTCAGTAAGGTCCCCATAAAGGAAGGCATTGTTAACATCCAATTGAAATATGCCCCAAAAATTTTGAACAAACATATTAATGACACATCTAACAGTTGTCATTTTCACAATAGGGCCTAATATTTCATCATAGTCAATGCCCCTTTTTTGGCTACAACCTTTGGCAACAAGCCTGGCTTTATAACGCTCAACTTCCCCATCAGATTTGTATTTGATCTTGTAAACCCACTTAGACTTGATAGCTTTTCTATGGATAGGCAAATTGGTAAGGGTCCAAGTATGATTAAGATAGAGAGATTCCATTTCATTGTTCATAGCTTGGACCCAATTGGGATCTTTGATAGCATCCTCAAAACAACTAGGCTCAGCAGTTTTATTCAAATTGGCAATAAAACAACATACATCAAGAGCAAGTTTGGTATGATTAGCATACTTATTGAGGCCATACCTAACTTTATCATCAAGAACAAAATCATTCAATTTTTCAGGTAACCTAGTTGTTCTGCTAGATTTTCTGATCTCAGGCAAAGGGGGTTGGCCTTCGTCTTCTGTTTGATTGCTAATATCAAAGGTAGGAACATTTTGTTGTTAAAAAAATTACCCTCAGAGATGTTATGTTCATCTGTTGATGATGTGGTATCGACATCCTCCTCAATTGACTGCTCCCTTGCAGTGTCTGTTGAGGAGTAATCCGAATGACCTCCATCATCATCAGGAGGTCTCTCTCCTTCATCATCGGGTCTTACAATGTTATGATGCCCCGACTCAAAAAAATTAAAAAAATTTATGATTAACTTCATCAGACCCAAAAGTTTTTTCTTTATTCAACTCAACATTATCAAGACTGATTTTATTAGACTTCATTTTATATGGAAAGATAGTCTCATAGAATTTTACGTCTCTTGAAAAAATAAAGTTTCTTTCTTCAAGACTCAAAAGTTTATACGCCTTTTTTGAAGAAGAGTAACCAATCAAAATACATTTTTCAGACTTTGGAGAAAATTTATCAGACACATTTAACACACTACAAAAACAGAGGCAACCAAAGCATCACAAATGGGAAAGAGGAGGTTCACTACCATATAGCATACAAAAAAGAGATTTTCCAGCAAGAACAGAAGACGGAAGCCTGTTAATTAAGTAAGTAGCAGTTAAAATGCATTCAGTCCAAAAACACAAAGGAATACCCCCTTGAAACAGAAGGCTCCTAGCAACATGAAGAAGGTGCATGTGCTTTCTCTCAGCAATCCCATTTTGCTGAGGAGTATAAGCACAGGTAGTTTGGTGCACAATGCCCTTATCCCTAAAAAAAGTTCCCATCTTATTGTTAACAAACTCAGTACCATTGTCAGATCTTATAATTTTAACCCTTTTATGAAACTGGTTAAGAATAGGATTACAAAAAAATACAAAAGTATTCAAACACTTCATCTTTAGACTTAAGCAAATAAACCCACACAGCTCTAGAAAAGTCATCAACAATTGTTAAGAAGTATCGAAACCCTTCCCTAGAGGTAATCCTGTATGGACCCAATAAATCAAGATGAATGAGATCACCTAATTGGGTGGACTTATGATTACTAAGCGAAAACGGTTCCCTTGTTTGTTTTGAAAAATGACAGATTTCACAAGGGTAAAGTGTTCAGGTTTGGTCAGATTTAAGCTCGTTTTTAAAACTTTGAGAACATGGTCTGAGGGATGACCAAGCCTATTGTGCCACACAGATTAAGATATATGACAGCAAATGACAGAAAAATTACTTTTAACAGAAGGCATCTTACAATCAAAATCAAACATATAAACGCCATCAAATTCTCTACCAGTCCCCAGGACAATATCCTTTTTCGAATCCTGAATCACACAATCATGTTCATTGAAACCAACATGCAATTTACTATCTTTAATCATTTTGTTCACAGATAACAAGCTCACTTTGTATTTAGGTATAACCAGCACATCAAACAAGATGACATTGTTCGTAAGTCTAAGATTACCAACATGAGTTATTTCGTAAGTCTAAGATTACCAACATGAGTTATTTTTGCAACAGTACCATTAGGATGTCCAACGGTAATGTTAAGTTCAGAAATGTCCAGAATTTTTGTCATATTTTTAGTATAATTAGTGATGTGTTGGTTTGCCCTTGAATCAATGATCCACCCCAGATTGATATTCAAGCCATTAAAATTCATATTGGCAATAAAAAATCTGTGAAAATGATTATTAAAGAAAATATTTGCATTAAAAAAGCTGAAGTTTATACCTGCCATATTAGTTTGAGCAACAGAGTTCTCCTTTTCCCAATTAATGACATAATCTTGGCAATTTGTTCATTAGAGAAATGCAAAAGCACATTAGGGTTAGGAGCATCAACATTGTTGCTAGAACCAGATGATCTGTTGTTGTTATTTTGAAAGACTCTGTTGTTATTATTAACAACATTAAGGTTTTTCTTGTACCCAGGAGGGTAACCAATGATTTCATAACATCTCTCAACAGTATGTACTTTCAACCCATATTTAGTATAACTGAAATAATTATAAGAAGGCCTAATGTTTCCATTGTTGTTATTTGAAGACTGATTTCTGTTGTTGTTAGGAGAAAAAGATTGATTTTGGTTTCTGTTAGTGTTATTGTTAAAACTACATCTGTTTTGATTTTTAAATTGATCACCAGTCTTAGCAACAAAAGCACTAACCTGGGGTTTAGGAACCCCAGAATTAGAACCAAGCCCCCTATGATATTCTTCTCTACACACAATCATAAAAGAATCTTTAGCATCAAGTAAAACAGGTTGAGTCAACAGAGAAATTCTAATGGGCTGGTAAACATCATCTAACCCCATCAAAAACTGCATTAACTTCATCAATTGTTGATGTTTACCAGCCTCAATTCTAGCATTACAAGTACAAGGAGAGAATTTGGTAAGAATATCAAATTCCCTCCAAAGAGAATTCAATTTATGATAGTATTCAGAAACAGGCAAACCATTTTGCTTAAAGTTATTAATCTTTTGAATTAGATTAAACAGAATAGAACCATCAAGTTTATCATAAGTTTCCCTAAGTTCATTCCAAACTTGAGAAGCATTTTCAGAATAGACCTGACTAAGATATAAATCCTTAGAAATACTACTTAGCAACCAAGATAGGACAACAACATTACATCTATCCCACTGATTAGACAGGGGTATACTATTAGCATAATCAGATTTCACACAAGTTCCATCAACAAAAAGCCATTTTATTCCTAGATTGGAGAGCAATTTTCATAGCATTAGCCCAAACCCTATAATTTTTACAACCAATAAGTTTAATGCTAATTAGAGCACCAATATTACTATCATTAGTCTGTAAATGAAGGGGGTTGCCAGCATCAATAGAGCTAATCAAATCAGGATTACTAGTGGGACCACTACTATGTGGAGGAACACCACTAGGACCACCACCAGGGGAAGGTCCAGCCATGATAACACAGGGTTAGACAGATAAACAAAGCAGACAAACACCAAATAACACAGACAAGAACACAATAATACAAATAATTAACAAAAAAGAGATAAAGAAGAACAAATTCGAATACAAGAACACCAACTCAGTACTTGGTGAATTGGGGTTGGCCAAAGCAGGTATCCACACCAATCTAGGTTGGAGGGTAAAGGTGTTAACCAACCTGTTTGCACCCACGAAGTAAGGTCAATGAAAAAGTAAAAACGAATCACTTACAGCGCAATACTAGGAAGCAAACAGCTTTGTGCTCTTGATTCACTTAGTCAAGAGACACAAAAGCTAGGGAAGACAGCAATAAGGAACCACCAGGAGCACAGGAAGCCCCAAACCACGATAAAGGTTTTAAAACCCTAAATCAAGCCACCAAATATCAATACGAACCACCAGAGTCAAAACCCCCAAAAAATAAAATTAGGGTTTGAGAAACCCTAATTTTTGATTTTTTCAGAAACAGGTAGATCTGATAACGGCAAACCTTAATTCCAAGTTACCAAAGATTAATCGAAGTCACCTGAGTCAAAACCCCCAAAAAATAATATTAGGGTTTAAGAAACCCTAATTTTGATTTTTCAGAAACAGGTAGAACTGATAACGGCCAACAATATCCACCACCAAGAACGCCAAGAAACACCGAAACACGAGCAAGAAATCAAGATCTAACAAGATCTAGAGCAACTTCTACTCTGATACCATGTAAAATCTTATCAAACACCAGATTGAAGCACTCAACCAACCACCCCTTGTGCTATTAATCAAAGAATCCAAAGATAGTCCCCAAAATGGGTGCTATCAACATACAAACAAAAGAGTTGTTCTCAAACGAATGCAACCCAGAAATACAAAGTTTTAATACAACAAAAGGAAATACAAATCAAACGTTTAGACAATCAAACGTTTAAAGGATAAGAGAGTATTTGGATTTGTTGGGAGAAAGATAAGTGTGTGTGTGTGTGTGTTTTCTCGAATCTTCAAATGAGCCCATCTCTGCTTGTTTTAACGTGCCTTGACCAGTCTTCACCAAGAAACAAAACTTAGCAGCAACAATCCCTTCAAAATAAACACAAAGGCAAAAGTAGCACAAGATGACACCAACGATTATAATAACCAAATAAAGTTACCAAACCAACCCTTCAACCTTATAAACCTATCAACAAAGGGAACCAAACATTTCAACAAACCTTTATATGTCATATTTCGATTAGATCGCTTAACTGGAAAACCATGAGAAATAAGCAACTAACAAAAATTAGTAGGTTTTTTTTTGTGTGCTCATTAGACTACACCATGAAGCAAACCGTCTCAACTGTACAAGGAAAAAGGAAGACGTGTATGATGTGGCAGTGGAAGCAGATGAAGGAGTTGAAGTTGATGTGAAACCAAATAAGAGTTTATATGATGATCATGTTGCTTTATTGTTTTGGCAACTTAAGCAAAGAGGACGACACTTAAAACCCCAAGAATGAGTCAAGTTGTTTTTGAAAAAGCTCGTTGCTAATAAGCTCGAATGCATCGAGCCTAAAAGAGCTAAAGCCCTAGCTCGAGTCTAAGTTTTGGCTCATCTAAAAATCGAGCTCTATTCAAAAAGATCTCATAGGCTCGCGAGACTAAATGAACCCAAAAATATATATACTTAATTATACGTATAATTGCGTATAAATTAAACGAGCTTAAAAAATGTAAACAAGCTCGATCCTTATGCATTAACTAGCCAAGCTATATTTAAACTCCATTTTCTTCAACACATCATATAAGTCGAGCCCAAACCGAGCTCGAGCTTTTGTAACTTTTCATGAGCAAAGCTCGAACTCGGATCGACTCGGCCCGTTTCCACCCATACATACACTATGCACTATGATGAGATTACTAGAGTTGAATAAATGGTGTGATTTCAACTTAATTGGTATGTTATATAATTCATTTATTGTTTATGTATGTCATGTTTGTTCCTTGCTGTTATTGGACAATTTAAAATATGATATAAAATATAAAATATGACTATGGACCGGACATGATATAAAATATGGACGGAAGACCAGATCTAAATAGTTTTGGTTCAGTCTGATTGGTTCGGTTTGGGCTAATTTCTCGTTTTGGTCCGTAATGCTCACCCTCTAATCGTGTGTGTTAATAAGTTGGGGACTATGAATGTTGGAAAAAAAAGTTAGATGACTAATCACGTACGTCAATGCAAATATGAGTTTGCAACACACAATTTGAGCATGTGGCGTACATGACCTTCATTTCAGGGGCCTCCGATTTTTAAAACATTTATTCATTTTGAGTGAAAAGTATGAAATTTGTTAAAAAAAAGTAGCTTATTTTGAAGCTGGTGCTATAGAGGTCGGAAGAAAGTCAAAATAATGAATTACAGTATAAGTTTTTTGGAGGACCGATCAAACGTGAGATAAAATGTGGATTGAGGATCAGATCGAAATAGTTTTGGTCCGGTCTGATTGGTTTGGTTCAAGCTAATTTATTCCAACTCTGTCTTTATATTATATGGAAACATGGAAAGATGTATACCTCACTTTCTTCAAAGTCTGATCCATGTATAATATATGTCGAGTTTGAAGATAAACGAACAATGGCCAGCAAGTGCTACTAAACCGCTGGCACATGTCGATACAAGGTGGATGTTGGCTTATATAGCAAATAGCATCAAGGATCACCCTGTATCGACATTTTCTTCAAACTCTAATATTCAAAAATTGAATTTAAAATTTACAAGAAAGGATAAAGAGTATACTTCTTTTTTCTTGTGTAAATTTCATGTTCTTATTCAATTTAATAAAGTTAAGTAAAACAGTGGTTTTGAATAGTAATCCCAAAGACGGTCACTTTGTTTACAATACTAGCCGTTCAAAGAAGAAAATAGCAATACTAAAATTACACACATTTGTGATCTCCTTATAGATTGGTTCTCCTTGAATTAATGTGTTTATGATAGCAATACTAAAACCCTTAACCAAACCGACGTGGATATATGGGATTGTGACAGGTTTGGGGTGGTGGGTATGGTTGGTGGATGTTTTCGCGATTACGGGTAGCATATTTTGGATGGTGAGGGGTATTGAGATGATGCAGCAGGAGGCCAACTTTCAACTCCATTTGTCCATGGTACAGGTCATGTTGACCCACACAAGGTGATCTCCCCTGGGCTAGTTTATGATATATCAACGAGTGAGTACATTATTGCATTCGTGTACTCATTGGACTATACCATGAAGCAAGTACAAGCTATTGTAAACCGTCCAGACGTGAGGTTTAATTGTACATTTGTGCTCTACAAGGAAACAATATACCATGCTCACAAAGAGGTGTCTTGGATGTTTGTTATGGTGTTATGCTTATGCTATTTTATAACATTTTAAAACTACGGGTTACATGTATTATGTTACTTTTGATTATGGTTAATTTTCATTTAGTCCCACATGGATAGAAAGTGAGAGTCATGAAACTTTTATAAGTCAAATTTCAATTAAGCTGTTAAACGAAAGTCTCAGAAGACATAATCGAAATTAGTTGGTTGTGTCTTTGGTTGCTTTTGTTTTTGTCGCTTTTCACATAAGAGCCAATTTGGTTATGTGGCTGTTAAATGTTCTGAACGCACTTATACATGGTTAAGCTCATTTCTATTTTACGATCTGCTTAGTTCTATCGAAGGAGAATATAAAATCGTATTACGTAAAGTTTAAAATTGAAGAAATATTGATTAAAAGCAAAATATGGAAGATATGAACTCAGAATCAAAATCTTTCATAAAAGTAAACGAGTTTAAAGGAAAAGATTAAACAAGTCACCACAGCTAATCTGGTGTGACTCTATTATCTAATTGACAATAGTCTTTACAAGAACAAAAACAGAAAATATGATCTGGGTTACTTTTTGAAAGAGAGAGCAAGTTAAAAAAAAATACACAGATGAAAATCCCAGATAGATGAAAACAAATGGGAGCGTCTCCACTATATCCCAAAAGCCAAAGAGACGTTAGCGTCCAAAGGACGCTTTTTATATTTATCAAGTGATGCTCCAACTTTCCAAGTATCCAGAAAAGACCCTCCACCTCATTAAGTGTCCATCAATTTCATCCAAGATATAACTGTAATAAATAAAAGTTACACAATGAGTCCTTCTAGTTGGTAAATGGTATCTGATTAGGTCCAAATATTCAACATCCCCCCTTAATCAGATACCTCATACAGATTAAGCATGCAAAGTTTTTCAACAAGAGAATTGTGTTGCAATGTATCCAGTCCCTTTGTGAGGATGTCTGCTATTTGATTAGCAGAATCCACTTTACAAGTCTTAACAACACTACTTAAAAATTTTTCCCTTACAAAGTGTAAGTCAATTTCTAAGTGTTTAGTTCTTTCATGAAAAACTGGATTAGCAGCTATCTTGATAGCTGAGTTACTGTCACAGTACAAGGTTACAGGCAAAAGGTTTTCAAACTTCAAGTCTTTTAAAACCTTAAGAATCCAAATAACCTCACTGGTTACTGAAGCAAGAGCTCTATACTCTGCTTCAGTAGAGGATTTGGAGAGAGTGTTTTGTTTTTTACTCTTCCAAGAAACAAGATTATTGTTAACAAACACACAATAACCAGTAACAGATCTCCTAGTAACAACACACTTAGCCCAATCAGCATCAAAATAAGCATTTAAAAACATACCAGAGGTCTTCTTAATGTGAATGCCCAAACCTGAAGAGCCCTTAAGATATCTTAATATCTTGAAGGCTGTTTTAAGATGAGATTTCAAAGGGGAGTGCATGAATTGACTTAAGCAGTGAACTGCATAAGATATGTCAGGCCTGGTATTGGTTAAGTAAATAAGCTTACCCATCAACTTCTGATAATCAACAATATTATCAAGTAAGGGGTCATCAATAGTGGGCTCATTAGATATAGCAAGCTTGGTGACCAAGGGAGTTCTAACAGGTTTACAAGCCAACATACCATATTCAGAAAGAAGGTCCAACACATACTTTCTTTGATTTAAGCAAATGCCCCAGTTAGTATCAACAACCTCAATACCCAGAAAATATTTCAACTTTCGTAAGTCTTTAATCATAAACTTAGTTTTCATAAATATTTTAAATGTTTCAATCTCAGCAATATTGTTCCTAGTAATAATGATATCATCAACATACACAAGTAAGGCAAGAAAAATATTACCAAGAGACTTGGTGTACAAAGAATAGTCAGATTTACTTTGAACAAAACCATTTTCACTCAACACAACTGTAAGCTTAGCATTCCATTGCCTAGGAGGTTGTTTAAGCCCATACAATGATTTTTTGAGCCTACAGACCATGTTGTCACCACCAGAAAGATATCCTTGTGGTGGTTTCATGTAAACAGTTTCATCAAGATCACCATAAATAAATGCATTATTAATGTCAAGTTGGAACACAGGCCAAGAATTCACAATAGAAATATTAAGCAAACATCTAACAGTAACCATCTTAACAACAGGGGCAAAAGTTTCATCAAAGTCAATCCCTTCTTTTGACCAAAACCTTGGGCAACAACCCTAGCCTTGTACCTTTCAATTTCACCACTAGACTTAAACTTAAGTTTCCAAACCCACTTACTACCTAAGGCCTTACTACCCTTTGGTAATTCAACAATATTCCAAGTATCATTCTCAAGAAGGGCTGCAAGTTCAGAGTTCATAGCATCAAGCCAGTAAGGGTTTTGAGAAGCATCAAAAAAATTATTTGGTTCACTGTTTTTGTTAAGTTGGGTGACAAAACAGAAGTTTTCATGATTAAGTCTAGAATACCCCACAAATTTTTCAAGACCATATTTAACCTTGGAATTAACCACAAAATCATTATAGTTTTTTGGAAAAACAGAAGGTCTGGTAGACCTTCTAACACCCTGAGTAGGAGCACTTGGATTTTGATCCAAGTGACCTTCAGACTCATTATTTTCATCAAGTGTTGTTGCCTCCTCTCCCAACCCAGCTTCAATATCCTCACTGTTATGAGTATCATCTCCAATATTTGGAGAATCAACAGTGTCCATATTGTTCCCATGGTTGGAAGAGTGGCTACCCTCACTTTGTGACTCATGGTCATTATTATGACTACCTATTACTCTCTCATCATCATTAGGTAGCTCAGGGTTATCTAAATCAAAAAAGTTTAACATATTTTTATCTTGACCAAGACTAGGGACACTAGACTCATCATGCTTGTCTTTTGAGACAGAATCCTTAAAAGGAAATATAGACTCAAAAAAACTCACATCTCTAGAGACAAAAAACTGATTTCTATCAAGACTAAAAAGCCTGTAACCCTTCTGAGAATTAGAATAACCCATCATAACACATTTTTCAGACCTATTAGACAGTTTATCATGACTATTCAAAATAGTAGCAAAGCACAAACAGCCAAACATTCTGATAAGAGAGAGATTAGGACAAGTATTGTAAATCATTTCATAAGGGGACTTTCCATTTAACACAGAAGAGGGTAATCTGTTAATGAGAAAAGTAGCAGTTAGAATGCATTCAGACCAATATTTCAAAAGAATCCCCCCTGAAACATAAGACACCTAGCCACATTTAAGAGGTGTCTATGTTTCCTTTCAGCCACCCCATTTTGTTGTGGGATATAAGCACATGAAGTCTGATGAAGGATGCCATTGTTGTTACAAAACTTGTAGAAAGTTTGGTTAACAAATTCAGTACCATTATCACTTCTAAAGACTTTAATGTTTCTTTTAAACTGATTTTTAATCATTTTATGAAAAACATCTAAAAAAGTAACAACTTCATCCTTGGACTTAATGAGATATACCCAAACAGCTCTGATAAAATCATCCACAATGGTCAAAAAATATCTATGGCCAGTGTGACATGTCACCTTATAAGGACCCCATAAATCAAGATGAACAATGTCCCCCAAACACTTAGTCTTATGGTCACTTAAAGGAAAGGGCTTTCTAGTTTGTTTAGCCCTTTGACAAACTTCACAATAGTCATATTTATCATGTTTATCAAGTTTCAAGGTGTCTTTTAAGGTGTCTAAAGCAGGGTCAGCAGGGTGGCCAAGTCTGCAATGCCAATCATAGTAAGATAGAGAACAAACAGGGACAGATTGACTAGCATTACACTTAATACCTTTAGTATCTAAGTAGTATAAACCACCACATTGATTACCAATCCCTAGAATGTTATTCAGATTCAAATCCTGATTCAGAAAAAGGCATTTATTTTCATCAAAAACCACAAAAATCTTGTTATCCTTGGCTAATTTATGCATATATATCAAAGTAAAACAATGAAACCTTAATAAGTCAAAGTTCAATTAAATAACTCAACCATCACAAGATAAAAAAACAAACAAAATTATTTGCTTGTGTCTTAGGTTGTTTTGGTTTTTTCATAGGGACGTCAAAATCAACAAGATTTGAGTTTAAATAGATTTTGAATTGGGTTTGAGTCGATCTATCTAAATTAGTTTATTCAACATGGTAGGTTCATTTTGGAATAAATTTAGTAGGTTGTGTCTTCGGTTATTTTGGTTTCTTTTTATAGGGGCAACAATCGGTTTGAGTCTAAATAGATTACGAGTGAGGTTTGAATCAATCCATCTAATCGGTTATTAAACTTGTCATGTTCGGGTTGAAATAATATTAGCGGGTCATTCCGTCAACCCGTTCCATTTCTTTTCTAGATTAATAATTATTTACATCTTATTATATGCGTTAAATGGGTTGAAGAGTTTGACTCATAAATCCGTTTAACTTGTTTAACCTGTGTATTGTGTTAACTTTTTTTCATATAAAACGAATGAAATGGGGCCCATTAAGCCTATCCAATCTATGCAAAAGAGGTTGGAGTTAAAATAGTTGACCCGGTTTTTAAAATAAGTTATGTTCATATTGAAATTTTATTACTCGTCAACCTGTCAACCCGAACCCACCAATTCAAACCAGACAAAAATTGCCACCTGTATTTTTTCATATGAGAGCGAAATCAAAAGGCATAAACAAATTAGTTGCTTATGTCTATGGTTGTTTTTCATATGAGAATGAATTTGGTTATGTGGTTATAGGTGTTTAAATCACGAACAAGCTTTTGAATGCTTTGGAAGCAGTTATATTTTTCTAGTGTTGGTTGACAGGGTGTTTTACATATTTGGTCTGACGATAAAGTATCCTTCAATTTAACAACCAACTAACATAATTATTCGATAAATGCCAAAAGTCGTAAAAAGCCAAAATCATAAGGATAAATCTGCAAAAAGAAAGAGTATATAACGAAAACCCATGACGCCCCTACAAACCCATGAATGATTTCTTAATGAAAAGAGCATTAAGGCTACCCACAACGCATGAAGGTCGCGACCTAGTTTTTTCGACCGGCGACCTAGTGCGACCTATTTGCCACAACCTGGCGACCTAGTGCGACCTAATTCAAAATTTATTTTTTTATTTTCAATAAAAATAACATTTTATATTCAATAAAAATAATATTTTATATTTAATAAAAATAACATTTTATTTCAAAAAAAAATATTTTACTCCATACAACACGCATTACACTAAAAAAAGAAACAATACATAAACTAAAAAACATTAGAAGTAAAGAGGGTATAATGCATTAGCTAAAACTAATGCAAAAAATTGTCAAATTAATATATTTTGTGAGGAATTAAAAAAACTCAATATATTAAACGCAGCGACCCGGTCGCGACCGAGAGTCGACCGAGAAAATCCCGGTGCGTTGCGGGTAGCCTAACATGGTTTATAGTAGCAATACTGTATAACGGTCACTCCAATTGAGTCTTCTGTAACTATGTAACTTTTTCAAAATTTAAAAAAAAGACTAAACGTGAAATCTAGTAAAACGAGAAACATTATGGGTGTAATTTAGTCAAAAAAATAAAAAGGTATAAAGACAATCATACCCTCAATTAATGTCCGTTTGAAATAAAAGTCAAAGTGCCAAACATATAAGCTATGGTGTTCTATGCTCGCTCGCAAAGAGATGCGTCGTATTATAAATTTTGCCAGACGGATTATCAAGCCAATTCGTATCAACATTGTTGGAGTACTATTACTCATTGTGGAAGTTAGATTTTTTGTTTCTAATATACTTTTTATTTTGTTGTTGTGTGAATTTCATGTTCTTAATAAATTTATTATACATATGGCTTGATTTTACTGATTACGTTTGGATGTTCGCTATGGTGTTTCAGTTGTGATGATCATGGTAAGTGGTTTTCTATGTGTTTTTCTTGTTGCAATATTCACATGTTTCAAGTTTCATGGTTAAACTTCATTTTGTCCCACACGGACAGAATTTGAAAGTAGTTCAACCTTTATAAGTCAAATTTTGAAGTACAACCTTTAGCTACAGCAACCACCTACAACCAAAATTAGTTGGTTGTCTTTGGTTGTTATGGTTTTTTTTGACATACGAGTGCACGCTATAGTAAACTACTCGGCCGACAATTGTACCATGAAATTTAGCTGGAATTTGACGAAGCAAATTTCCACTTATGGATGTACCATGTGAATTAAACAACAATGTAATCCTTTAAACCTTGGTCATTTCTACGCACAAGTCATGGTTTTTTTTGCTGATTCTGCTTATTTATATAAGAATGAAGGAAACAACACCGGCCTTTATCGGGGATTCCTTAGGCCGCCAGTAGTTTCAGTCATTAATGTGCATGATCACAGGTGGGGAAGAGAGGCATGATGTTGAAGATGTTGGTAAGAAATACGGTCTAGTCAATTGTACCAACAACTCGTCTCGTCGTTCTCTGTTGTTGTTTTCGGGGAATCAAGAGTAGTGAGATACACTCGTAGGTTGACTAACGTTGGGTCAGCGAGGGACGTGTATGAGATGGCAATGGAAGCACCTGAAGGTGTTGAAGTTTATGTGAAACCGAAAAGGTCGCGATATAATGTTACATCTATGTCGAAGAAGGGTGTGTTTTACATAATGGTGCTTTAGGGAACAAAGTATGTTCCATAAGCTCACTTATTGTGGCTTATTATGAAACTTTTCGCCTTTTATAACCTTACCATGTCATGCTAAGCCAAAACAAATGCCCCTAGATTACAACATTTACTTTTCGGGTTATTTTGACGCGTGCACCATTGACGGTTTCACTTCATAAATCGATGAAGCATCTTATGGAAATGGAAGCTTACAACATGCTTAGGTGGAGACGGTGTGTCTCGAATCCACAACAAGACATCATTTGAGGTGTGTCTTGGTGTTGATATGCGTTCTGGATGGAGGGCTAACGATGATCTTCTTGATTTTACATGGTAAGTTTACATTCTCGCATAACACAGCCTTCCCTATATTTGCCATTATGGTTGTCTAAAGTTTGAGTGTTATGTTTGTGGCATTGACAGGGCTTTATGGACTGGTGAAGCATTGTTTAACATGAACTCTGGTCGATTAGAAGTATCACTTGACAGAATCGAAATCATTTTGACACATACTTCTAATTTGGACACAAAGGATCGAGAGTAGGAAGTATCGTCAAGTATATCATATCGTCTCCTTAAGTGGTGATTTTGTATAGCTATTAACGGTGACTTTGAATCTTGTAATTATACTGTTTAATGCAGGCGTTACTTGTCGAGTATTTTTTCATCTTACAAAATATAGTATCGATCTATAAATATGTATAATGTAACTGAATCCCTAAAAAGTAAGTATATAGAGGTTACTTGTCATATTATAATAAAACTACGTGTTATATGTGTTGAAAGTGTGATCTGCTCCTTGATTAACAAATATGTTTGTTTGTTTAGTTTTTGTGTGTAGGGATTGGAATGGAACTGCAAGGGATGTCAAGGGACCTCAAGTGACAAGTTCATCAAAGATAAAGGACTGTTGCTGCCAAAGTGTGAAATTCTCAAGTCTTGAGTATATAAGCGGTCAACAAGCTCATAACCAACATAACAAGCTTCCATTTTCTCTCTCGTTTTACACACAGTTATCTGATTTGTTGTTCTTGGTGATTGAGATCATCTTGATCTTTGTAATATTGTTTTTTGAGTTTTAATCTTGTAAAACTATTATCAATTAGATAATAGACCCATACCAGCTTAATCTGTGGTGGGTTTTTTGTTTTAATAAAGTAATTTGAGAATCATTACTGGGTTTTATAAATCTTAACATGGTATCAGAGCCTGGTTACATCACCTCGCTTTGATATATGATTTTTTGTGATTAAAACGTTTTTGGATCTGAAAAATTTGGGGGTTTTAAAATTGAAAGGTTCTTGATCAATTAACTGGTGTTAATTGATTGTTCTTGTGGTTGATTCATCATTCCTAGCGTTCTTGATCATTAGCCTTAATTTCTTGAAAAATTAGGGTTTGGTGATTTTTTGGGGATCTGCTTAATTGAGGTTCGATTGGTGTTGATCTTTGGTTCTTTGTTCGATTGGTGCTTTGGATTGGTGATTCTGGTGATTTGCCCTAATTTCTTGAAAAATTAGGGTTTGGTTCTGGGTTCTTGATTATTCTTTGACTAAGTGAATCAAAGAATAATTGAGGAAGTCTTCCGCTGGTTCTATACCTCTATAACACCTCTTTTACTCTTAATCTGTCTTTTGTGATTCTTGATTGGTTAATTGTTCTTGACTGTTTATGTTAGTAGTGTAATATTTCTTTTTGTGTCTTGTCAATCTTTAGCCCTTGACCTACCATCTTGAATGGTTTGGAATCTTGGGAATTAAACGGGATTGATTTTTGACTTCTTTACTGTTTCTGTTTTAGTTGTTATTTTGTGATTGTTTATGTCTTATTACGGTATGTCTGAAGAGGAGTATGAGCATAATAGTGATGACTATAATTTCAGATGCAACCGATGCATCTGTAACTAAAATTAGTCATTTGGATCTTAGTGATCCTTTGCATCTTCATCCTAATGATTCTACATCTTTAACTGTTGTGTCTGTTAAACTTAAGGGTACTGAGAATTATCAAGTTTGGTCTTGTGCTATGTTGCTTGCTCTTGAGGGTAAAAACAAAACTGGTTTTATTGATGGATCTTGTAAAAGATCCAATACTGATGAGGTCTTGGGTAGGCAATGGGATAGAGTTAATGCCATTGTGCATGGTTGGATTTTGAATTCTGTCACTGAGGAGTTGTTCTTGGGTCAAATTTTTTTCTAAAAGGGCTAAACATGTTTGGGATGAACTCAAAGAAACTTATGATAAAGTAGATGGTTCTGTTACTTTTAATCTACATCATAAAATCCATTCTTTATCTCAAAATGGGTCTGTTTTGGCTGATTATTATCATAAACTCAATGCCCTTTGGAAACAGTTTGATGCTCTTGTACAACTTCCTAGTTGTACTTGTCATGCTGCTGAGGACTTTAAAAAACATAATCAGTTAATGAAACTAATGCAGTTTTTAATGGGACTTGATGAGTCTTATATGCAAATAAGAAATAGTATTCTCTCTAGAGATCCTTTACCTGATGTTAAAAGTGCTTATGCTAATATTTCAAGTGAGGAGTCTCATAGAGTTATGTCTGGCTCAGGTCCTCCCAAAGGAGTCAGTCCTCTGTGTTTAACTCTAGTGTGAACAGGGGTAATGTTCAAAGGTCTCAAAATAATAACTCCTCTAGACCTGCTGGGACTAATAGACCCACTAATGGTAATAGAAGGTCTAGTGGAGGACCTACCTTGGTGTGTGAGAATTGTGGGTTTAATGGGCATACTATTGATAGATGTTTCAAGCTTATTGGTTATCCACCTGATTTTGGAAAGAAAAATAATACTTGGGTTTCTAATAATAATCAGACATCTCAAAATTTCAACAAAAGATTTGTGAATAATAACAATGCTGGTTCTAGCTCTACTTCTTCTTTTTCTGATGAACAGTTGTCTAAAATCAATGCTTTGATTAAGGACAATACTGCTAGTGCTCAGGCTAATATGGCAGGTATTGTGGTCAATCAATGTTCTGTTTTTAATAAGAACTTTCATAAATTCTTTTGCTCTAATAGTCAGATTAAGTCTAGTTTGGTAGATCATGGTCTTATTGTTGATTCAGGTGCTAATCAACACCTTACTTATGATGATAAGTATCTGGTTGATGTTATTGATATTTCAAACTTGGTATTAAAGTGTCTCATCCTAATGGTACTGAGGCATTCATTACTAAGGTTGGAAATATGGTCTTAAACAGAGACTTAACATTATATGACGTGTTGGTTGTTCCTGAATATTGTGTTAGTCTTATGTCTGTGCATAAAATTGCTAAGGATAGTAAATTTGTTGGGGCTTTTGATGAGTCTAGTTGCTATATCTTGCCTCAGGGTTTGAGGGAGATGAGGTTGACTGGTAAACAAAAGGATGGCTTGTATTTTTTTGATAAAGGTACTGGTTTTGAGAAACCTAATGTTACTTGTTTTTTGAGTAAAGATCTTTGGCACTGTAGACTTGGTCATCCTTCAAACCAAGTTCTCAATGTTTTAAAAAATGATTTAGTTTTTGAGAAAACTAATGGGGATTTTTTTTGTGAAACTTGTCAAAAGGCCAAACAGACTAGAGAGTCTTTCCCTATTAGTGATCATGTTTCTACAAATTTGGGTGAATTAGTTCATTTAGATTTGTGGGGTCCTTACAAGGTTACTAGTAAGGAGGGGTTTAGATATTTTCTAACTATTGTTGATGACTTTTCTAGGGCTGTTTGGGTATATTTGTTGAAGAATAAGACTGAGGTGTTTGATTGTATAAAGATTTTCTTTCACTTGATTAAGAATCAGTTTAATAGAACTATTAAAACTTTTAGAAGTGATAATGGTGCTGAGTTTATAAATCAAAAAATGATTGAGTTTTGTGAGTTAAATGGGATTGTACATCAAACATCTTGTCCTTACACTCCTCAACAGAATGGAATTATTGAAAGGAAACATAGGCATCTTCTTAATGTGGCTAGATCCCTTATGTTTCAGGGGGGGTTGTCTATAGATTTGTGGTCTGAGTGTGTTCTTACTGCTACTTACTTGATTAACAGGTTACCAACTTGAGTGCTGAAAGGAAAGAGTCCTTTCCAAATTGTGTTTAATAAAAAACACGGTTTAAAACATTTGAGAATGTTTGGATGTCTCTGTTTTGCTACTTTACTTACTAGTAATGATAAGTTTAGTAGTAGATCTGAGAAATGTGTGTTTGTTGGCTACTCTGGGACTAAAAAAGGGTACCAATTGTTGAGTCTTGAAAAAGGTCATTTCTTGTTTTCAAGGGATGTTAAGAATCGATTGAGATGATAGTAAAGTTGTGGCTAACTTAGTAAAGTTGGGCTAAAACCCCGTGGATTAGTCGGCCAATGAGTCGGAAATCACGGTTACCAAGAGAAAAAAAAAGTGTGGAATAGTTTGTACCAGAAGTGAGTTATGAGTAGGCTTGAGAATTATATTGTACCAGAAGTGAGTTATGGTTGATCTGTTTCTGAGGGAATCCTTTATTCCCTTAATGGAAACAACCATTTTTGAAACTCAACTCTACCTGCGGACTAGCGGCCACCTTAAAAATCCTACCGGACGAACCTAGGGTTGAGGTTGCAAAGATATAGTGAGTGCTACTACTAGCTAATAAGAATACGTATTTCATTATAAGCTCTAATGAATTGCGAAGGGACGATGTGATCTGCATATTATATAGTAGTACTGTATATATATACATATATATTTTATATTTGCCATATGGATTGCAGTGCGAGAACGCCCATCTAGTATGCTCCTCATGCTGCTCCAAGCTCAAGAGTAAATGTTCATGTTGCGGTCACTACTATAACCGTTGTGGAGGTCTTGAGAAGGTCATCGAATCAATCGGCAAAATATCATGCAAATATGCAAAATATGGTTGCAAAAAGACACATCCTTACAATGAAAAGACTGAGCACGAAAAAGATTGTCCACGTGCCACATGCTTTTGCCCTCACCCTTCATCATGTTCCTTTTCCGGCTCTTACGAGAACCTGTACCATCACTTTGGTATCAACCATGAAGATGACATCACCCGGTTCGCTTACAACACCACCTTTTCTCTTTGTGTAGACATTAGTCAGGAACACGTTTTTCTTCAAGCACAAAGTGGAAGTGTCATCCTCATCCTCAGTCATCGAATTTTCTTTTTTTTTTTTTTACACATGCAGTAAAGAAGCATATTGTGTATACGTTGACTACTAAAAGTATTGAAACATCTCGGAAAGAATCACCTAACAATCCCACCTGACTTTGCGGGCTATGATGGGATTTTGTGTCTATCTATCTGCATAACGACAGGTATATAACTGGCTAGCTTTGTTGTGTCAAAAATGTTTGTCACTGAAATTGGATTTTTGACAATTCAAAATGTGTAAATTGGTGCTAATTAACTGAATATCATGTAGGTAATAGTCTTTCGATGATAGTGGACAACAAAACCGCCCTTCGCTTTGATTTAGATCGAGTGTCGAATGTAAAGACCACAAGCAAGAACGATGTTACCATCCAGTTCCAGAGTGATTCCCTGAAGATTTATGAAGAGGTGCTTTCAGTTTCCGATTCTAATGCTTTCTACTTTTTTCTTTTTTCTTCTCTCTATATATTATCCAGAAAGGTACACTATTGTAATAAATCGTTAATTATTTGTTAATACAGAAAGATAGTCTGCTTGAGATGTCATTTCACATCCCTGAAACCAATCTTGCTTTTGGAGTTAAAGAATCTATTGATCCTGCACAGGTATGCTTTCGAATTTGCTAAAGAACACTTACTCGAATTATTTGTTATGTTCTCCCGTCTGTCTCTATCTTTATCTCTGTCTAATATGTTAAATAAATGACAGGCTTTAAAACACTTACGCAAATCGAAGCAAGGGATAGTCTATTCAAATGATGAGGCTGCTGCTGTTGTGGAGTTTGATGCATTAGAAGTTCTTGATTTGAGTGATCCATGCAGTTTAAAGTTGCACTTGAAGCGTTTCATACTGGAACACAATAAGACGAAGACGAAAGTGGAGATATTGTACGAGAGGGTCGTGAAGCTTATTGTTTGGAAGAGGGTAAAGTATCACTTCTTTAGACACAAAGCTCCTTTTAATTTGGTATCTGATATTAACTTTTATGCAGGGAAAAAGTACTAGGGTAATCCTCGCCATGGGTCCGTCTTTCTTGATGGATAAAAATGTGATATCTGGCATCGTAATAAAGGTAATATATATTGTGTCCCTGACTCAAACATGCTGTTAAGTACTACATGTTCAGTTTTGGTACGATGACTCAAACATTCATGACGTGTTCACGAGGATTTTTGGAGGGCTTGCTCGTGTGGTACCTTTGATTGCGAGTGGTAAATTTGTTAAGTCGTCGTATAAATTAACAATGACGGTTATCTGTATTTGCTTGAAGACAGCATCTTGTTCGTGCCCACAAAGTCTGTTCATATACTACATGATTGGGTACAAAAAAATTAAGCATTGAATAGTAACAAAACGTTAATGCACAGGAGCATATATCATAGTACTTCATTTTACACGCAGGTGTTGGTTATGAAAACTTTACCAGGAAGCACAGAAGGTACTTATGATTTGGCCGTTGAACTCGATATGGAAGATACATTTCGTTTTACTCAGATTAAAGAAGACGACATTGGTGATGTGCGGGAGTATATATAGTGAGTATTTGTTTTGTTGGTATTATTCATATGTGAATGGTGATTTTGTCAACTGACTTCACATATTGATTGTAGATCAAAGGAATTGGAACAAAGGCTGAGGAAACAGGAACACGTGACGAGTGAAAAGTAAATTGATGTGGGTGAGATACTATCTATCATATGATTGAATGAACACTTGCATTTTCTTATGATTTCATGATTTGATATTGTTGGGGTAGTAACTGAAAGAGTCATGCGTTTGAATGAACCAAGCACATTTTATTGGCTTATACAACTTGTTTTTTTAAAATAAGCACATGATCCACATTATATCATCTAACCAACATAAACTTTGACATGGGTAAAAACCTAAGCAATTTAATTATGATTCTTTTTTTGTTTTTTTCTTTCTGCAGAAAAGTACAGAGCAACCGCAGATTGTTGAGGTACAAATTGGTCAGACTATTGTTGCAATTCAATGCTAGTTCTCATAGCTTTAGTAGTTGCGCATATGTTGTTCTAAGCAATATATTATGGGTAGGTTACAGTTGTAAGCTCAGATTCAAGCGCTTAGTTGTTTTGTTTATGTTTATATCTGAACGGATGTTTTTCGTTTGGGGTAAAGAGGGGTTTTTACTCCGGCAAGTTTGATTAACAAATGTTGGAATAAAGAACAAGCAGATGACCCCTCGGGATGCTAATTAACACTGCCCATGGCTAAACATGCGTTTAGTAAAAAGATATAAATATACATTTGTTTGAAGTCATCTGGAACTGAAAAATCTTCTCAAACTCTTTTTAAGAAAGTCAGACTATTGCTGCAATGATGCAACATACGAAGCTTTCGTAGTATTCTGATTCATAAGTTTAACAAAACCAAAGAAGAATGAATAAGCCTTTTCTAGACACTGGCTTGATTCGGCGTGATCAGTTTGAAAGTATGCTAATAGCGTCTAGTTTTGACCGCTTTGATCTGCCAATTTTCTTATTACAGTTTATGTTAAGCAAACGTTGTAGTATATATTAAAATTGCTACTTCTACTGTTTATAAGCTTGAAAATGACTATCTCTCCGCTTGTTTGAATCTCGATACGTGTACATTGTGTCATATCGTGAAGCAGTCGGGAACACGATCGTCCTTAAGGCTAGGGCAATATCCATGAACGAGATTCTTCCAAATCCGCCACGCCTGGTCACCTCCAGCTTATCAGTTACTTCCATGGCTTTCACCTATTGCAGAAAAGCTTGAGTAAGATGTAAAATAAGGTGCATTGTGATCGGATGTCGTATTATGAAGTTTATCATGATCACAATTATAGATAATAGAGATAAAATGACATTTATCATCATAATTAATTTAACGAAGATATCTCATCTATGTCACTTTTAATGACGTGATACTTTGGTATCAACCATGCAGATGACATCACCCGGTTGGCTTACAACACCACCTTTTCTCTTTGTGTAGACATTAGTCAGGAACACGTTTTTCTTCAAGCACAAAGCGGAAGTGTCATCCTCATCCTCAGTCATCGAATTGAGAAACAAGGACGTGTTTTTTTGTTGGAGATTAATATTATTGATCTTTGACATATCAACAACAACCTGTTGTGAAAGGCTGCAACACCAGGAAGAACAAGAAAGAACAGGCCCAGAATGCTACATAAAGCCTGTATACATACGGGTTGGGCTGCAGGCCAACAACCCAAAACCCTAGATAGTTTAGACAGAACGGTTATATTGAAGAGATACGACTGTTGGTTCTCAAACCATCACAACCCTTCAATCACACCGATTAGCATATTATATATAGATTAGAATTCTGTATTTTACATTCAACCTTATTCCATATTTATATCAGATTATTTAAGGTTCGATCCCCTTTATTCTTGTTCTTATTATTATGATGATGTTCATGATGTGTGCTTGATCAATTCGATCCTGGAAATCCCAATCAGACCTGCGTAACATTGGTATCAGAGCCTAGGGATCAAGAAACACGACAATCATGTTCATTCATCAAATCAAGATGATTGAAACCTGCGTTTTCTTGAAGACGACATGGTTCATTCATCAATCAAGGATTCTTCAAATATGCGTTTCTTTTTTAAAGAAGACGCAATCAAGAAATCAGAAAGATACTGGCCGCAGAATCCTTGCACTAACAAGGATAGATGGAAGAAGATATGGCTTACAAGGGATGTTTATTACATCATTATAAGGAACAACCATAAGCACCCACATCAATAAGGATGGAGGAAGACGACAGAGTCTTGAGGCGATGAACTTGTGCGAGAATTGGATGTTCAAGAGGGGTAAGCATATTCTGGAAGATGATAAAGGCTGCAGAAAATTGATGAAGATTCAAGTGATGATGACGGCATTAACCCTGCTGAAATTTGGTTCAAAAGAAACCGAAAAGTCACCAACACCAAGGATCAACACCAAGAAGAATCAAGGAACAAGGAGACACAAAGATTAATAAGATTAAGGGGGAATGTTGGAGATTAATATTATTGATCTTTGACATATCAACAACAACCTGTTGTGAAAGGCTGCAACACCAGGAAGAACAAGAAAGAACAGGCCCAGAATGCTACATAAAGCCTGTATACATACGGGTTGGGCTGCAGGCCAACAACCCAAAACCCTAGATAGTTTAGACAGAACGGTTATATTGAAGAGATACGACTGTTGGTTCTCAAACCATCACAACCCTTCAATCACACCGATTAGCATATTATATATAGATTAGAATTCTGTATTTTACATTCAACCTTATTCCATATTTATATCAGATTATTTAAGGTTCGATCCCCTTTATTCTTGTTCTTATTATTATGATGATGTTCATGATGTGTGCTTGATCAATTCGATCCTGGAAATCCCAATCAGACCTGCGTAACATTTTTATATTGATTGTGTCGGCACACATGCAGTAAAGAAGCATATTGTGTATATGTTGCCTGCTAAAAGCATGGAAACATCTCGGACGTTGAAATGTGTTCCAGAGATACACACAAAGTGGTCCAAGCATAATGAGCCCGGAAAGAATCACCTAATAATCCCACCTGACTTTGCGGGTTATGATGTGATTTTGTCTCTATCTATCTGCATAACGACAGGTATATAAGTTGCTAGCTTTGTTGTGTCAAAAATGTTTGTCACTGAAATTGGATTTTTGACAATTCGAAATGTGTAAATTGGTGCTAATTAAGTGAATATCATGTAGGACTTGAGGCTTTGAAATGGATCCTTGAAGAAGATCATCGAGATCAGTTTTAAGAGCAAGGACGGTGTTGTGCATGAATATAGCATCTTTGAAACAGTTCAAGAAAGAAAATAGCAAACATTGATGATATATTTCCTGATGATATTAGTCATGAACAAATTTGAAAAACATCTGCAACTATTTATGAGCTAAATGCATTACATAAGAAATTTGAGGGTTCTTTAGTCGGTTAGAGTAACTATTTCCATGTAAAGTGATTCACTCAAATGTATACTATTTTGTGTTTCTTTGCTTTGTTTTTCAGCGTTTAGGTTTATCAAATTCTTGGACCTACAATATGTAAAGTCAGTTATTGAATTATTGTAGCTTCTTTTTCAGAGTTCATGTTCCATCTACCGGACTAAACTCAATTGCTAAGTTTAGGAGGTGTTATACTTCGCGAAATTAGATGATTGGCCGAAAAATGAAAAACTGACGAGTTGAAGTGAAATTTGGTTCAAATATGTGATTACGTTGATGTGTAAGTTTAGGATTTTAAGCTTTGTGGATTGATACTGAGTTTAAGTAGTGAAATAGTCAAATAGATTATAGGAGGCGTTTGGATGTTAGAAGTCCAAACTATATAAATCCTTAAGGTGGTCTCTGTTAGAAGTCCCTTCCTAAATTTCTTGGGTCAAAAGTTAGCAAGTCCTATACAAAACCGATCACTAGTTGAAATGACAGCCATATATCTTATCTTCTTTAAGGAACAGTATCGTTTGTTACCTTTCTTTAGTCATTGCCTTTTTAATCTGTTTTCTGTACTTTCTATTCCAACCTGCAACTTTGGTAAAGGGAGATGGTTCAAAGATGACAGTCGGCCTCTGTATTCGGGATTTGGATGTAAACAGTGGTTGTCGGGGATGCGGGCTTGCCGTTTAACTCAGCGAACCGACTTTGGTTCCGAGAAGCTAGACTGTAAAAGGTCTTTATAAGTTATAGTAGACATTTCGACGCACAAATTACAGTTTTTTGCTGATTCTGCTGATTTATATCAGAACGCAGGTCAAAACACTGGCCTTTATCAGAGATCACAGGTGGTGAAGAGAGACATGATTTTGAACATGTTGGTAAGAAATACAATCTAGTCAAAGCGTGTAGGTCAGTTCGGCTTGATGGTTGGGCTTACCTGTTCCCGATCACCAGCACTACAATTCTTCATTATTGGTCTGCCAGTGTTTGTGAACTGGACCCATTACCCCATAAACGATACCACCTACTTTGCAATGCATCTTGACCACCATCCCGCTTTCTTACAATGTTATACCAGTAGATTCAATGTTTACATTGGTACTTACCTGGCATTCCTGATACATGGAATGAACTCCTTTTCTCACAAATCGGCACTCCCATAGAAGCGCTAGAGACTAGAAGTCCTATCATTATACATTTTGTTACCTGAAGCTGCGGTGCGGAGTAAAATCCGGCTAGTGGAGAAAAATTGGTGGCGGACAGTCATTTGCAGTGGCGGAGACAGGGAGGGGTCAAGGGGGTCGTCCGACCCCCCTAACGAAAAAATTGTAGTGTAAATTTTCGAAAATATTTCCGATTTTCTTATAATTTGACCCCCTAAAAACCATTTTGTTGTGTAGTTTATAAAATATATCAAAGTTTGACCCCCCGAGCAAAAGTTTCTGGCTCCGCCCCTGGTCATTTGTTACCTGTAGTTGCGCTGCGGAGTAAGGTTGGGGAAGAGATTAGGGAGTACTTTAAAATAGAAGCAAAACTGACACAATACTTAACTTTGGTGGGACGGTGTCAGGGTCAAGCCATCACCCGTGGTGGCGGCTTTCAGCTCGAGGGGATCTAATACAGTGACATTGTAGCCGGATGTGATGGGGCCTGGAGTCAACATCTTGGCTGGATGGTCTGGTGCTAGCGGACCTAGTGGCTAAAAGTTCTTACACGCAATATACAGTATAACATCATGGACCTAGTGGTGCTAGCGGACCTAGTGGGCTAAAAGTGCTAGCGGACCACTGTCTATACAATGGACAACACAACTTTCAAATCCTTTTGCCTATGGAGCGGGTCATGTTGACCCACACAAGGCAATCTCACCAGGTCTTGTTTATGATATATCAACCAGGGCGTACATTGCATTCGTGTACTCATTGGACTAGAACATGAAGCAAGTACAAACTATAGTAAACCATGCAGACGTCAACTGTACCAGGAAATTTAGGGACCCGTGTCAGTTGAACTACCCGTCTTTCTCTATTGATTTTGGGGAACCAAGAGTTGTGAGATACACTCGTAGATTGAATAACGTTGGGTCAGCGGGAGACGTGTATGATGTGGCAGTGGAAGCACCTGAAGGCGTTGAAGTTGATGTGAAACCGAAAAGGCTTGTTTTCAAGAAAGATAGGTTGCGATATACCATTACATTTTTCTCGAAGAAGGGTGTGTTTATACAGGATGGTGCATTTGGGTCTATAACTTGGAAAAATGTTAAAAATCAAGTTAGGAGCCCTGTTGCTTTTAGTTGGGACCAAAATGTATAGACCATGCTTTGTCAAACCAAGTTAATTTGAAAAAGTTCGAAAATGGTCTTTTGTTTTCTCATGTTATCTCGGGTTTCTTGCCACTCGGGAGAAACCGAACATACGACTAGCCTAAACTCCTACCATAAATTACACAGTAAATAAGTTTCATGAATAGCATCAACCTTCAGAGCTTGTGATCTCACCATACATAGGAGATATTAGAGAAAATTACAGAAGCTATTCAATTAACTCACACACTCTTAGTTTTTATAACTTTTGGAAACCCGTTAATTTTTTTTAGGAGAATGATATCTTTTGGAAAAGACGTTGCTGCTTTACAATAACCAAAGATCAATAGAGTGGACTTCAGGGTAATCTTTTGTACAAATTAACTCTTACATCATCTGCAATATGTGTTGATTTTGAAGTTGCTAGCTTTTATAATTGTAGGATTCTGTTAAAGGTTTAAGCTTTGCATGGAATGAATATCCTGATAGGGAACCGAGGATGTGAAGGATGTTGTTGATTATAAAGTTTACACAGTTGAAGCCGTTTTAGAACTTTCGCAGTAGCTCCAAGGATGATGAAGCGCGTAGTGCTCATTATTCATATGAAATTGCAGACAGTTTAGATGATAAAATGTACGAGAGTACAATCATGCACCACCGGTGACTCTACTAAAAAGAAAGGGACCACAGAGCGTGCACATGTGGATATTATGGGTAAAAAGACGCGCTGTTAAAGAAATCACCATGTATACACAGCTGTTTAGCCGATAATATATTTTTGTGACAGATCCTTGTAAATTCAGCAGAATATTTCTAAGCGATGAATGTTCTTTACTACTGTTAATATTTATCTTTTTTAATGTTTAAGATATATTTGAGTGTAGTGCTACTGTTTTTTCTCCGCACTCAACCTGAGACATGTCAATTTATTGGCCTTCTCACGTGTGAAGAGAGGTGCACCACGTGCTAACGTCATTACAGGAGAAGGGTGCACCACGCGCGCGTGAAGCACAGAGAAAATGTTGTTGCAGAGACCACTGGCTGAAGTGGAGGGTGATCGTGTGTCCTGTGTGTGTGTTGTGAGGTATGCAGGGACCAGAAAATAGCAGATGTAAAGAATGCGTTTATGTGTGAGCATTCTGTTCTTGATCAATTCAGCCACACAAACGACACGATATTTAAAGAGAGCAATTATAATGCAAATTAACTGCACACTATAAAATGTAGTTAAAAAATAACATTCTTCAATAAACCAAAATAAAATTTTAATCCAAATAATTAATAAACACACACAGACATCTGCTAGTGAGTTTTAACTAACGAAGACGCATTCCTCTCGCTAAACTACAGATTCATCACTTCTGAATCAATGGATAAACATGGTAATAGTTGGGCCAAATACAACGTCGACATGAACCGTTACGAAACTGGAAACCTTTAGCTTCCAAGCGTTTGAGAGCCTGCCAATGGAAAGAGAACATTAATATAAGCAGTGCAATATAATCAGGGCATACGAATATTAAAAACACACACTCAAACAAACACGAGTGGAAATAAAAGAAAAAAAGACATTCTTACGTGAGCACAACTAGAGAAAGTCACAAGTGCAATCTTGTTTACATGGCCAAGGCTTGATAAAAGTCCTCGAAGCAATATTTCTTCTATATCCTTAACCTGTCGATCTCGTCCAAGTTCTTCCGCTACCCTGAAACCCAAGTCAGCTTTAACTAAAGAAGACACATTTTCCAACAATAATTTCTCCAAATACATAGTATCTTCTATTGTTAGTCTCAATATATAAGGAGCATTGATTACGATAGTATCTATATGATAATCTGCCTTAGGATCCCCATGGCCGTATCCGTAACCAGTGAGAACCAAGTTCTTAACACTCTTTGAAGTAACATCAATCCGCCTCCAACCATAACAATCATTCAGCTGTAAAGTTTCCAGAATAGGACTTCCCGATAATATTTTTCCAATTGAATCATCATCTAATTTTCCTCCGTCAATACACAAAAACTTAAGTTTATCATAATAAATAGCACCATTAGGAGGCTTAAACACACAACGCAAAAGTTTCATACCCACATAATATGGATCATCCAAAAACAACTCATCTTCATTCCTAAAAATTTTGTATGTTTCCAAATCACATGACAAATGTTCAAGTACACCAAAGTTTCCAAACAAGGACTTGGGGATATGCCCGGAAAGAGGACAATCGCTCAACTCCAAAGTTTCCAAACAAGGACTTCCTGATAATATTTTTCCTATTAAATTTTCATCTAATTCTCCTCTCTCAATACACAAAAATTTAAGTTTATCCCAACGAATAGCACCATTATGATGATCAAATACACAACGCGAAAGTTTCATACCCACAGAATATGGATCATCCAAAAACAAATCATCGTCATTCCTAAATATTTCGTAAGTTTTCAAATCACATGACAAACATTCGAGTTCTCCAAAGTTTCCAAACAAGGATTTGGGGATACGCCGGGAAAGATGACAAGCGTTCAACTCCAAAGTTTCCAAACAAGGACTTCCCGATAACATTTTTCCTATTAAATCTGCATCTAATTTCCCTTCATCAATACGCAGAAACTTAAGTTTATTCCAATGAATAGTACCATTAGGAGGCTTTAATGCACATTTAAAAAGTTCCATATCTATAAGACATGAATTGTTGAAAAACAACTCATCCTCACAGGGTTGACTATCCCCCAACGCGTCCGACATCCTCAAATTAATCTTCTGAACGTTACGCGTAATAGCATAATGTATCCAACTATTGAGTTGCAACGTATGCCGGTGAACATGTATAATTTGGAGTTTAAATTCTGTAAGGTTCACATCTGTAGGACATTGAGTAAGGGTTTTGCTGATAAACGAAAAGTAGTTGGTGACATCATCATAACGATAACCTTGGTTTATCATGACATCGTCATATAGGAAAACGAGAGAAGGAAGTCGAGTAGTAGTTGTTGTTCTAATCACCTCTTTCGTTGACATGAATCTCTCTTCTTGTTTTTCTTTGTCCATGATTTTGATTCTGGATATGATTTCGAGTAATAAGTCATCCGGTAACGAACTAATTCTATCTTCTTCGGCCATCATGACTTTAGAATAAATTTAGGTTAAGGAATTGTGATGGTAATCGATATTAGCTAGTATGAACCGCTTTAATTTACAGTGTGTACTAAATTAAGGAAAAAAATTTCTTTAAAAAAATTTAAAATTTAGTTTCTTTAAAAAAATTTCTTACCAATAATATGCGTTTCAAACTTATGAACATTTAAAAATGAGTATAAAACATTTAAAATTCAAGGCTTATTTAAACACCGAAAACCAAGTGAAAAAACTAAGGAGCTGTTTGATAAAACTACATGATTTAGCGCTGAATCATGTAGTTTTATCAAACAGCTCATGCATATGGAATTATTCAAGGCTTATTTGTTATTTAAACACCTTCACAATCGAATTGAAAAACAAAACTTCCCTTTATATTTAGGCAGTAGCATCATGCATACGGAATTATTCATTAATAAAAGGTGCCAACACAACTTCCCTTTATATTTAGACAGGTGCGTTTCTCCTTCAACAGATTTAGAGTGCATTCCCCTTGGTTTTTTTGATGACTGAACCTTTCTACCAAGTTGGTTGTAATTGTTGTATTGTCATTAACACAAAAAGCCGAGTAGTCACGGAGTTCTTGGTGCAAAGATGCTCGCGCTCTGATATACTTGAGAACATAGGTCCTTAATTTTCTCTCTGTTTCAAGGATTCAAAGTTCAAACACTTCTGTTCTCCAAATTGAAATGAGTGAAACACCCATAATTTGGAAATGAGTTACCGATAATCGAAGGTAAGATTTGCGTGTTTTTGTGTCCGGTTGAATTTTTGAGGGGTCTTATGAGCAGGTTCTCTGTGGTTATGATCCTACTTATACTAAATATGATCTTCTATTTTAGTAAGTTCACTACAACTTTCAAATATTATCACGTTGTTGACTAAACAAGGTTATTGATCATGTGTCATGTGAGAAGACGTTTGTCACTTTCGAATTCATATGTATGTAACAATATATTGAAGTTGACTTAGAAACTATGCTACCATGTTGATTAAATTCCTTGATTTTCTATTCCATATTTTTCTATCAACAAATGCCAAAGACCTAACTCCTAAGACAAATGTCTTTGTAATTTAAAAACGTTAGTTATTTTGTGTGTTTTAGAATAAAACCATTTGCATTAGCAGGTAACCATAAAACTTTAGATTTCATCTACGAATTGGGCTTGCTTTTGTGGAGATGTAAATGTGAGTTAGCAATAAGAGACTCATTAAGCAAGTTAGGGGTGTCTGTTTAAGCTTATAAGGTGTTACTCTAGAAATTTGGTTGATTTCTCAACTATGGAATCTACAAAGCTTTTCAAGTGCAGTTTTCAGTTTAGACCGCAGATGAAAAGTGCAAAATGTTAGCTGGATGGTCTGGTGCTAGGCTGACCTAGTGGGCTAAAAGTGGATGCCTGCAAAACACATATAACATCTTTCACAAGAGGTGATCAATCAGTAGCATACTTCCAACTCGTTGTTTAATTAATTAATAAATGTGTTGCTAAAAGCATAAAAGCAGCACATCCAAAATGGAGTCCTAGTGCCATCAAGTCAGCTCTCATGACCATTGCCTATACAATGGACAACACAAACTAGTCTCTACGTCATGCACCAGGAGGCCAAATTTCAACTCATTTTGCGATCTCACCAGGCTTGTGTATGATAGAGCAACGAGTGAGTACATTGCATACATGGGAAATTTAGGTAGGGACCGGCTGGTTTGATTTGGAAGTCAGAACATCTTTTATCCAAAACTTATGCAAAAGTAAATGCAGGTGTTAACAAAACTATATAAATGTCGATAAGTAATGTTCTAGTGAATGTCAAATGGACCACCAAAAGTAGAATCGCCAACGTCTATATTTCGTTATATGAGTTGGTAAGAAGAATGAAGTATCATAATCATAGAGATCCCATTTTATGTGCTGTCAGCGCCAGTTCGACCCATTTGTCCAGCACAACCCAAATCGACCCATTCATAATTGTAGGGTTCATATCTCCACGATTACAACAAAACTTGAAAGAAAAATAAAATCCGAGAGCATGTGTTTAGCATCTTCATAAAACTAAAATAATTATTCCTATGCAGTCCCACTTAATTTTGTTGCAGTTTGCGGACAATGAGGTCCTCAGGCTGCAATAAAGATGATAAATATAACTAGTTAAAAGCAGTTAAATATAGGTGATTGTTGAAAAATGTATGTTAAACCAAAACTAAATTACACATATGGTCTTTGCGACTTGCGTTAACTTAGGTCTTTTTTTCGGAACTAGATAGTCTTCAACTCCAAACCCCTTACCACACACAGTCCCTTAACCAAACGGGCGTGGATGCATGGGATGATGACGGGTGTTGAGGTAGTGGTGTATGGTTGGTGGATTTTGTGGCAATTACAGGTAGCATATTCTGGATGGCGAAAGGTATTGGATTCCTTAAATTAAGGAAACTTGGAGTACGTATTGTTGTTATGTAGTACAAGCACAATTCTCGTAGTTTGGGACAAGATTAGTAAAAAAGAGAAGCAAAACCGACCACAATTCTTTGCTTTGGTGGGATGGTTTACTTTGGTAGTATCATAAAATCTTAAGAATCCTGAAAACCATGCTATTTATAAACATCAATGTTTAGAAAAAGAGTAAAATGCAGATACGATCACTGTGGTATGTCAATTTTGCATATATCCTACCTGGTTTTTTGAAAGTGCAGACACCCTACCTGTGGGGATAGTTTGGGTTCATTTTGATACCTTGACTTAACGCAGGTCATGTGTTAACCGTTACCATGGTTTAATCAAAGGACAAAATTGTCTTTTTTACTTTATTTACAATCACATATCCATAACAACATATATTAGAAATGACAATCTGTATATATTTATTAACAAAACAAAAGTGTATTGCATCAAAAGGGCAATCGAACCCAATTCCTGCAATTCATAGCGTGGGCTGAATATTCATTTAAAACAGGGTTTCATACTTCGACAGGTACAACGCCATTTACAATTGTGTTTGGCGTGACCCGCCTGTACTTCACCCCTATGTTTCTGGTGAGACTCAGAATGGTGAGTTAGAAAACCAGTTGATGACACGCGATGATATGCTAAGGCTCTTACGCGATAATCTCCTCAAAGCACAGTCGCGTATGAAAGATCAAGTTGATTCTAAGCGATGGGAATTAACATTTAATGTTGGAGACCCGGTCTTTCTTAGCCATTCGACAGCGATCTTTGGCTAAAAGAAAATATGAAAAGCTTTCACCTCGTTTCTATGGGCCTTATTTGGTTATTCGTCCAATGGTACCAGTTGCTTATGAGCTTCAGCTACCAGCAGATTCTAAAATTCATCCGGTGTTTCGCGTTTCTTTGTTGCGGCCTGCTCGTGGCTTGTCTCCATTTACACCTCTTGTTTCACTACCGATATCTGCTGATTGGGAGAAAATGTTGGTCCATGCGAAAGTTTTGGATCACCGCTGGGTGTGGCAGTCTAACGCTCATGTTCTAGAATTGTTGGTGTAGTGGCAACGCCATCCTATTGAGGAGGAAACTTGGGAATATTATGATTTAATTGCTGGCCAATTTCCATCATTTTGCCTTGAGGACAAGGGAGTTTTCAGGGAGGGGGTAATGATAATGTCCAACCTATCAAACAGTATTTTAGAATCAGAGGAAAAGACGAGATTTGGTTAGGGTTAATTCTGGTGCTGATAAACATGAGATTAATTCTCTTGTTGGATAAGATTGAAACACTCATCACCTATCAGAAGGCTACTGTTATGGCTCAAGAATACTAGTTATCCAGTCATTTTAGTATGAATTGTAGGAATTGGGTTTGATTCCCCTCTTTGATGCAATACACTTTTGTTTTGTTAAGAAGTATATACAGATATTCATTTCTAATATACATTGTTATGGATATGTGATTGTAAATAAAGTAAAAAAAGACAATTTTGTCCTTAGATTAAACCATGGTAACGGTCAACACATGACCTCCGTTAAGTTAAGGTATCAAAATGGACTCAAACTATGCCGTGGTACGCACGGCCCTGTGTGCTCGTATATGTTTTAGAATGAAAAGTTTAGTCGGCATTTGTTATTGTCAACGATTACATATCTATTGTGCATCGTAGCCGTTATAGTTCCCATAGAGTCTACAACCCGAGTCAATATGCTTTTACATTTAAAGTTAGATCAAATAAGTACTCACTCTGGCGGCCCTTAAAAAAAGTAACGGCTAAAAGTTATGAACCGAACACACACGCATTATAGGTACGCACAATGCATCATTGCCAGATAATCAACAGGTACGCTCATATCATAGTAAACTACTGACCACAAAAGCAGTTGTTAATCAAAAGAAACATCAAAATCATACTTGCATTATTCACTACAAAATAAGCAACAAGAAAAAGTTACAGTATATCATTATAAACATCATCCAATGCACAAGCGGGTAAAAGAAAAGTTTTAGTTGAAGATCCTACGCCTCGTCCTTTTGGAGTTCTATAACCTTACTGAAAATACGACGCAATTTATAACTTTACTGAGAATTGAGAGCAACACCAGTTCAGGCTACTCTTACCTTCAAGTCTTGATTAAATACAGGTAAAAGTGACTTATCTCATCTATGCTGATTAGGAACTTTTTACTATCTTAATCTTGTAGATAAATAGAAAGAGTATGATTAATGCTATGCTATTAGGTAAAAAACACTTTAAAGTTACCAACATAGTAATCTTAAAGGTTGTGGCTTGTAAATTGCATTGTGGTTGACCTTTTATCATGTTTAACCCATATTGACCCAATCAGATGGGTCAAAAACTGGCAGCATGGGTGGGTTGATGAAGAAGCACTACAGAAGCTCATGCGGTCGCTGAAAGGTATAAATAATAATTTGTATCAAGATCGAAAAAATGTACAAACTTTTATTAATACTATACATCCCAAAACTTGAATAAGAATAATGAAATCTGTAACTATGACAGCTACATAGTTTAGAAGCTACTTGCTCGATTATAAATGTAATGTCTCGCAAGAAATTAGTAGCTTACAAATGCAACGGCACTTGCATCAGCTAGAAAAAAGAAATACTAATTTGCATAACCATGACAGTTATATCGGTTTAATTGACCATAAACAACAACTACTATGCTGGTCACAACTCGCGAGAAGGTATACCACTTAATTCGATATTGTAAATATAAATTCTTAAACACTTACTTATTTATTTCAATTATAATATACATGGGATGTGGGCTTGCCGTTTAACTCAGCAAACGGCCTTCAAAAGACTGTAAATTGGATGATTTTACAGGACCTAATTTTCTTAAAAGGTCTGGCACAGTAATCCTTTAAAAGTAATATTTATTTCTACGCACAATTTAGTATTTTTGCTGATTCTGCTGATTTATATCAGAATGCAGGACAAGGACAAAACACTAGCCTTTATCGGGGATTCCTTAGGCCGACAGCAGTTTCAGTCATTAGCACAGCTGGTGAAGAGAGGCATGATGTTGAAAATTTTTTATTTTTGGTCTGCTAGTCTTTGTGAACTGGACCCGATTGACCCCATAAACGGTACCACCTACTTTGCAATGCATCTTGACCGCCCGCCCGTTTTCGTGCAACGTTATATCAGTAGATTCAATGTGCTTGTTCTCAACACGAGGCATCACTGGAACAGAGGGAAACTTAATGTTAACTGCCGGGTTATGTATGTGGGTTGGAAACCTAATACAGATAGGAGGATAGCAGAAATAAACAATGCCAAGAACTTAACTATTCACAGCATTATACGTGAATGGTGAATTACCAAAGTACCCTGTGTTGAAGGCGTTTTATAGGTCAATTTCACCCAGACACTTCTTTAATGGTGATTGGAACAGTGGAGGGACATGTGACAGCACTACCCCTGGATCACTGGAAGTTGTACATGACGATTCTGCTGATTCAGTAGCCTCCGGGGACGTGAAGAGAACCAATGTGAAGCTTTTGGATATAAGACACTATCTCAAGTAAGATATGAAAGTCAAATATTGAGATACAACATCAAAGCTACACCAGGGGTGCAAGATCGTTTACATTGAATGAACTCCCATAGAAGCGCTAGAGACCTGAAGTCCTATCATTATACATTTTGTTACCTGCAGTTGAGAAGCTGATTGGGCTGGGATGATATTGGCTAACAACACTGCAAGTAATAAATTTAGGTTAAGGAATTGTGATGGTTGAAGGTAAATATTAAGTTTCCTTAAAAAATTTCTTACTAATAATAATAATAACATATCAAAAGGCTATATATCATATGCGTTTCAAACAATCCTCATTCGATATGTAAGCACCAACTTATGGACATTTATAGGCGTAGAAGCCAAAAGATTCATCATGTCATAAAATAGAAGACTAAAAACCCAATAATGATATATCTAATGATCATCATGTTGATCATAATAAACGTAAGGAGTCGAAAAAGAAGAAGAAGAAATCAAGGTGCATAGACCGTTGTTGTTGGGATGATCGAATCCATTTGGTGGTTCTTATCGTTTCCTCACTACGTCACCACTGCTATCCACTAGCAAAACACCCGACCCACCTGGCGTCAAATTGCATAAATAAGGTATGAAGGCTAAGCATCCTGCTGATTTTGTTCCCGGAATTGTCACGGGTTGACTTGAGTTATGGGAAGGTCATCCCTGCATGGATGGTTTGTTTAGAAAGAGGCTTTCGGTGTTGCACAGGTCTTGCATCGGTTTTCCAGGATCGAATGATCAAACATCATCAAGAACAAGCATCATCGTATCATACAAAATAAGAACAGGGATTAGGATGAACCCTAATATAAACTGATATTATTGAATGAATGGGGTTACTTACAAATACATAATTCGTACCCTATATATAATACATGAATTGGTGTGATTGAAGAATTGTGATGGTTTGATAGAACCATCAGTCGTACCCCTTCAATACATAACCGTTTCTTAACCTAACTAATAATCGGCCTGGGCCAAGAATGCATCACTTTACATACTTATACCCTAAAAACAAAACAAGTACTAAACTTACAGAAACATAGACATACTTAAAAACATACTATGACAAAGATTAAATAGATTAATCTCCAACATCCCCTTAATCTATTTATCTTTGTATACGCCAATCTTTTCCGTCCTTGCTTTCTTTAGAAGAATTTCATGGTCCGGGTCTTTCTTGAATCGTCATGGATTCAGTTATCTTTCTGTGAACCAAAGGGTTCGATCTTACTTGCTATGAATCATGAACAATTCCATTTAACTTGCTATTAACCAAGAGTTTTCCTTATGATCTTCCTTACTCGCTTAGAAACACTACGGTTTCTCGTACTGGTGAAACACTACGGCTTCCTTACTTGCTTAGAAACACTATGGTTTCTCGTACTGGTGAAACACTACGGCTTCCTTACTTGCTTAGAAACACTATGGTTTCTCGTATTCACCACGGCTTCCTTACTTGCTTACATATATAGACAACCTGCTGGTTACGGTCTTCGTACTCGTACTGAACTTACTCGTTTTGTTGTTTTTACTCCTTTTTGTTTCTGATGTTTGTGGACAAAAACACCACAGCCTTCTTTTGTTTCTGGTGGCTGTCGAAACAGAAAAAACAAACAGCCCCCATCTAGAATTTAGGCAAAAACACAAAACTTTTCTTCTCCTTCCATCAATCAAATACAAAAAAAAAAACTGCACTTGTTCTTTGGATCGTTCTTTGTATCTGATTTTCCTTTTTTTCTTACTTTCCTGCTGTTTCTTATTTTTTCTTTCTCTTGGTTCTGCCTTTTCTCCTTCCTTCTTTTGTTAACCATCAAGTTTGGTGGTAACCGTCTCTTCTTATCTTTCTTTCTCATACGCATCCATGGCAGAATATTGAGTGATGATTGAACATGTTGTTTGATCCCTTGTCGCTCTGATACCACTGTTGCACAGGTCTTGCATCGGTTTTCCAGGATCGAATGATCAAACATCATCAAGAACAAGCATCATCGTATCATACAAAATAAGAACAGAAGATTAGGATGAACCCTAATATAAACTGATATTATTGAATGAATGGGGTTACTTACAAATACATAATTCGTACCCTATATATAATACATGAATCGGTGTGATTGAAGAGTTGTGATGGTTTGATAGAACCATCAGTCGTACCCCTTCAATACATAACCGTTTCTTAACCTAACTAATAATCGGGCCTGGGCCAAGAGTGCATCCCTTTACATACTTATACCCTAAAAACCAAACAAGTACTAAACTTACAGAAACATAGACATACTTAAAAACATACTATGACAAAGATTAAATAGATTAATCTCCAACATGCGGATGGCACCTTTTGTGAACTCTATAAAAGGTCATCCCCACACGTACATCCGTGTCCTGCCCGCATATTAGCAGCTTAGCTGCGTTGCTAAAAGCAACACATCCAAAATGGACAACACCAACTCACCTCTACGTGGTGCAGCAGGAGGTCAATTTTCAACTCCATTTGTCCATGGAGCAGGTCACGTTGACTCACATAATGCGATCTCACAGGGCTTGTTTATGTTTATGATACATCAACGAGGGAGTACATTGCATACGTGTGGTCATTCTTTGGAGTACATCATGATGCAAGTATGTACAAGATATAGTAAACCGCCCAGACATGAATGTATAGACCATCCGTGTGGCCATAAGAGCTTCTAGGAAAATTGATAAGTTTATAAGTTCATTTGTAATTGCTTAAAAGCGTACCAACCTTGCGCTTATAAGCCATTACGGTAAGTCATAGCTTATTTGGTGCGCTTCACGAGAATTCCTGTCTTATTTGATGAGCTTGCAAGTTTATTGAAAATCTCATAAACCCACAAGCACATTTTAAATGGCTTATAAGCGTATCAACCTTGAGCTTGTAAGTCATTAAAAAATGAGCTTATAAACTTATAAGCTTTCTCAATAAGCCCGCTAAAACAAACACTGAGTAAGTTGTTTATCATAATCTTCACATCATCTTAACCTGTTTTCCGTACTTCCTATTCTAGCCTGCAACTTTGGTAAGGGATATGGGTCGAAGATGACAGTCGCCCTCTGTTTTTTCGGGGATGTGAGCTAGCCGTTTAACTCAGCGAACCGACTTTAGTTGCGAGAAGTTAAAGTGGCAGCCAAAAGACTGTAAAATGGAATATTTTACAGGGACTAATTTTCTAAAAAGTCTGAAACTGTAATCCTTTAAAAGTATACTGTAGTAATTTCTACGCACAATTTAGAAACTTTGCTGATTCTGCTGATTTATATCAGAATGACAAAACACTGGCTTTTATCGGGGATTCCTTAGGGCGCCAACAGTTCCAATCATTAATATGCATGATCATATGTGGTGACGAGAGTCATGATGTTGAGGTAATACAGATAGGTAGATAGCAAAAATAAACAATGCCAAGAACTTAACAATTCACAGCATTATACGGTGGGTGAATGGTGAATTTCCAAATACCCTGGGTTGAAGGCGATTTATAGGTCTATTTCACCGGAAGTTGTACAGGACGAGTGTACATGTGACAGTACTACCCCTGGATTACTGAAAGTTGTACAAGACGAGTCTACTGATTCTGTAGCATCTGGGGCGTGAAGGGAACGAATGTGAAGCTTTTGGCTATAATAGCACTATCTGATTAAGAGATGAAGGTCATATATCGAGATACATCATTAAAGCAACTCCAGCGGTGGGGAGCTGAGTAAGGTTGGGAACGATATTAGAGAGTACTTAAAATTAGAAGCAAAACCGACCACAATACTTAGCTTTGGTGGGACGGTCTTAGGGGTAAAGCGCCTACACTGGCGGCTTCTAGCTCGAGAGTACCTAATATAGTGAAACTAGAGATATTTAAGCCGGATGTGATTAGGTCCGGAGTCAACATCTTGGCTGGATGGTTTGGTGCTAGCGGACCTAGTGGGCTAAAAGTTGATACACACAAAACACGTATGACATCATGTCAGGTAAATTTCATAAGAGGTAATTAATCATTAACATACTTCCAACTCGTTGTTTAAGTAATTAACAAATGTGTTACTATAGGCATGTCCATGGCCTGCCCGCATATTAGTGGCCTAGCGGCTTTTCTAAAAGCAGCACATCCAAAATGGAGTCCAAGTGCCATCAAGTCAGCTCTCATGACCACTGTCTATATAATGGACAACACCAACTCGTCGCTACGTGATGCGGCAGGAGGCCAACTTTGAACTCCTTTTGCCCATGGAGCGAGTCATGTTGACTGGTTTTTTTTGTTGTTTTTCTTATTACAATGCATTTGAATATGATTATGGTTAATTTTTATTTTATCCCACATGGATAGAAAGTTAAAAGAGGCTGTCGTTTATATTGATTCCTTTTCAATATAAATGACAGCCTCTTTTCAAATACTACATAACAAGCCCAACGATTCTCTACACGCTATTATACGTTTTTAACTGATACCGTTCGTTTTCTACATTTTTTACAATGGAGGATAACATAGAAAACGTACAAAAATGGAGGAAAACGGTCCGTACGAAAAGAAAAAAAAATGGTCGAAAACGGTCGACATCGGAAATTATCGAAAATTATAAAAACCAGTTCAAAACAGATGAGATCGGTCGAAAAAGTACGAAAACGTTAAAAAGTCGAAAACGTTAATAAATGGTCAAAAATCGCCGAAAACGGACCAAAACAGACGAGAAAGGACAAAAATTATGAAAAATTACAACTATGATAAAAACAAGTCGAAAATGGAGGAGAACGATCGAAAACATACGATAACCGTAAAAATTGTATAAAACTGTGAAAAATTGTCGAAAACATACGGAAACGGTAAATGACCAAAAAAGTACGAAAAATGTAAAAACGTACAAAAACTGTAAGGAAGACCAAAAACGAACGAATAATGTACGAAAAAAAGTCTAAAACCGTAAGGAAGACCAAAAAAGTACTTGAAACATTCAAAAAAAATTTTTTCATAAGGCTAGATTATTTTTAGTCGATAATTCAGGTTAAAATTAATTTGGGTGGTCGTATTTTTGGTTCTTTTGGTTCTTTCCATGAAGGCAGCGAAATTAACAAGTTTGAATTAAGTTTTTGATTTAAGTTTAAATAGATTTTGGGTGTACCCATTTAACAAACTAGACGAATACCCGCGCATAGCGGCGGACGTTTTTAACGGTAGATAATTAACGAGTGTGCTAATCCAATGTTATACATACTCTATTTATTTGCGGGTTCATGTACAAACCCGTTAAACAAATTACATGTTTTGACCCACTGAATAACCCACGCGTCAAAACCAGTAGATTCAATGGAAAACCTTTTAGCTCGAGTATCTATTTATTTGTGGGTAGTAGAGCTTAGTCCGAACACATATGATGTTGCAATGGTTTTAAAGAAAGCATGTTGAGTTGCTATCATGTTTGTGTAACAAAAAAGAAAGCTATTTCATGCATTCATTTTGAAAATCTAAAGGTTAAGCGGTGAAAAGGGGGAAAATTCCTTCTATTTTTTATATGCTAAAAACGATCTCCAAGAAGGATGACGAAAATCAAACATAGTATAATCTTAATTTGTTATAATATGGTTTATTGGCACTTGAATATGCCCACTGGTGTTTATATCTTTGAACATATATAGAAAAAACATTAAAAAGATTCTTTTCATTATTATAGATTAAAGATAAATTATTTTACATGAAATATAAATTCACAAAAATCTCTAGCCAACTTTCTTAATTTCAACCAAAGTCAACGTCGTCTTTTGCTGTTGACCTTCTTCCTCTTCTTCAACATCCAATACCAACTATTATCTATAGCATCAAAATTATGAAACTTATAAATGATGTGACAATATTTCTATCCAAAATCCCTAATGCTTCCTGCTCATTATAACATGTTACTTAAGAAATTTATACAGTATAAGGCATTTATTTTGGTTTTAAGTGACAGTTTATGCTTGCGTTCGATTATTACTTCGATATAAATTATCTCCTCTAAATGGAGCCTTCGTATAAATAGCAAAGATCCAACCTATTGACCGTCACATCCTGCCAATTTATGTTCAATATGAACATTAAGACTAAATACTGATATACCAACTATATGAGCAGTTTGTTGCAAACTACAACAACCTACATTAGACACATGCTGAAACTTGTGTCTACTGGATGAAAAAATCTCCATATATACACATACTATAGTTTATCTTCCAAAAAAGGGCTAAATGAATTACAGTGATATCTTATGTCCACTGTGTATATCTTTTTATGTATCTTTATGTCGCAATGTTATCAATATACTCCTGGAATAGCTACTACATAAATATAGTTTTGGTAGATAACATGAAAACATATCAAAAGCAGGCCTTGAAAATAGGAGCAAGGGATTCTACAAAACCAAGTAACAGTAAATGAGTTATTACATCTTCTGTGGCTGATGATAGGACTTTATGGGTCCATTTAGTAAAGCTGAAATTAAAAACAACTCTAATCAAATACATGCGTTTTTGCAAAATAACATAAATTTCATTGAATTCATGAAAATTGCATAAGGATATTAGTGACAACACTCTCAAATATACACTCTAACTGTAATATCGTAGCATCTCTTATGCAACTATAATTAAGCATAAATATTATATAAATTTTGATGAGTAGAACCTGGTTATCTGGATGTGTTAGAAGGTTAGAGAGAACCCACACTTGAAAGATTCTCTTGAGATATATAATATCCTAGTCACCAAGGGAGGTGGTTCATTTACACCGAGATAATTATTACTTGCAATACTTGTATCCACAGATGATATATATCAAAATGAACCAAGACAAGTATCCATCGAGGACTTCTAGAAGAGCTCCCCATCTCAGTTCATTTAACGTTATCTCAGTTCATTTAACGCGAGTTCATTGTAACCGCTCGTGCTTTTCGTGTTCGAACCCTGTTAAAGATTAAAATGCAAATAAATAGGATTTTCAGTCAATTATTTCCTAGCAGGCATGAATCACTTTGCTTAATATGAATCTATATTAATAGCTAAGGGGTATTTTGCAATGCTTATCTTTTAGGCTTATTTTAAATAAGCATTAAGTATTAATAATCTTTTTCTATCTATACCCCAATTAAAATTTGTTTCATGGAAGACCACATAAGCTTCCTATAACGAAAAGGAAATTATAATATTCATGATACCAAAAGGAAGGAACAGAACAATACTCTTGGGTGGTTGATCAAAGTTTACATTGGTCGGTGCTGCTACCAAGCATGTTGGTACACACCATATTGCATAACCTCCATATTACATAAGAGGGCCCTGGAGAAACTTGTGAGGTGATTCACCAGAACCATAATACGAAAATTCAAGAGTGGCGAAGGTTATATTGTCTATTTTTTGACACTTCAATCGAGCAATATAAAAATGGATTGAAAAAGTTACCCGACTCGTTGTTGAAGAGATCAAGGGCTACATGCGTTCAACTTGAATTTAGTATGCATCTGTCCAAAAAACAACAACGAAACAAATATCTCGAATAAAACAAATCAAGATATCAGAAATACACCATATCGTTAACAATGTGTTAATTAGCAATTAAGTAAAATGAAATATTCTAAGATATATAATCGTGTATAATTCAAACGTAATAGTGAGAAAATGTTGGTTGTTACAAGCCAGAATACAAATTATTTTGAAATTAAATTAATCAAATGAGAAGATTGGAGTGAAAGATAATGGGTTGATAATGAATCGGTATAAATTTTATAGATTGGCCAGAAAATTTGAGGCTTCTTCAACAAGTTTTGACTTTCAATGTGTGCATTTTAGTTATGATTCAATACCTTCCGTTAATACAATACTTTCCGTTTTCATTGCAAATATCTCGCATTATGATTCAATACTTTCAGTTTTCCAACCTTGCTTTCCAATATTTCCATATTTATTCAACTTTCAACTTTCAAATTTCAAGTTTCAACTTTCAACAATTGACATACACCCTTTATAGGGTATATAGATTTATTAAACAGGTTATGTTTGGAATAAATTTAGTTGGTATACCCGTTAATCCGTTTAAGTTTTTTTTTAAATTAATAATCTTTTATATTTTATTATATGCTTTAAATAGGTTAAAGAGGTCGACATACAAATCTATTTAACTTGTTTAACACATATAATGTATTAACTTTTGTATATTAAACAAGTTATATGGTTTAACTTGAAACTCATTTAATATGTTCAATCCACGTAACCTAATTAACTCCCAAACTCAAGTATATACACGGTTTAAAAATGTTATGTTCAAGTTATGTGTAAACATGATTAGATCGACATAATTGACTCAATTATTTAAATGGATCACGTTTTGATTGAAGTTTTATAATTCACCAACTTATAAACCCAAACCTACCAATCCAAACCCGATCTAAGTTTCCACCTTTAATTTTTCACGCGAAAGTGAATAAACGAGAATATACTAATCCGAACCCGACCTAAGCTAATCCGTATAAGTGTGCTTGCAGTACTTTTACACGTTGTCAACATTTAATCTTTTATTTTTTACTTTTTATTTTGTTGTGTTATTTTGATGTTCTTAATGAATATTCTTTTACATATGATTTACGTTTGACTACCATGGTATTTGAGTTAACTGGGTTTTCTACGTTACATTTTTTGTTTTTTATTTTTACCTTTTATTTTGTTTGCGTTCCATAAGGCTTAACTAGTGCAACATTTTACTTTTGGATGTTTGTGTATATGATCATGTTAACTAGTGCTACGGTGCTGGGGTGAAGCCATCTACCGTGGTGACGGCTTTTAGCTCGAGGGTACCTAATATAGTGAAACTACAGATATTGAAGCCGAATGTGATTGGTCCCGGAGTCAACATTTTAGCCGAATGTCAGTGGGCTAGAAGATGATTAATAGCCTAATCTCGTACCATATTTTTCACTAATCATCGCTTTACATACAATAGGTAAACAAATTGATGTTTAAAAAAAATACGTAAACAAATAACTTTATAAATAGTACGTGGGGATTCTATAGCAAGCTCGAGTTTGAGTAAACAAATGAAGTTAACGCGAGGATGCTGAAATGTTCTTACTAAAGGCTTTCAGATTACTTGTTTGATATTTTCTCAGTTAGTGGCTTAATATAACTTGAGTAAAATATATCAAAAGCACAGATTTTTGTTGCAGTTTCCCGACAATGAGGTCGACTACCTGACATTTATCTTTTACATACCCTGTTTAATCTTTTATCATCTAGCAAACTTTTTACCCGTTGTTAAAGATACAAGACAAATTATATATATCGATGTATGGGATGGTGACAGGTGTTGAGGAGGTGGTGTATGGTTGGTGAATTTTGTGGCGGTTACGAGTAGCATATTTTAGATGGTCAGGGGTATTGAGATGATGGTGTACAAGAGACCACGAGACGTATATTAGAAACTACTAACTACATGGTGGAAAAGAGGTGTCGGGTGGTCCAGCTAATCCGTATGAGCGTGGTTGCATTACTATTACCTGTTGTCAACGTTAGATTTTGTGTTTTCTTACTTTTTATTTTGTTGTTGTGTGAATTTCATGTTCTTAATTGATTTAATTTTACATAAGCCTTGATTTACTAATCATATGCTTGACTACCGTGGTAACACAACATATTTGCGTTTGGGTGTTTGTTATGGTTAAGTTGTATGATATAATGGTAACCGGTTTTTAAGCAACATTCACAATCTACATATGTATTTGCTTTCGAGTTTTATGGTTAAAATTTATTTTGTCCCACATGGATAGAAAATAAGAGTATTTCAACCTTTATATGTCAAATTTTGATTAGATAGCTAAACTAGAACAAACAACTAACCAAAATTAGTTTGTTGTTTCTTGGGTTGTTTCAGGTTTTTATTTTCGTGTGCTCATTGGACTACACCATGAAGCATGTACAAGCTATAGTAAACCGTCTCAACTGTACAAGGAAATTTAGGGACCATAGAGTCAGTTGAACTACACATCGTGCTCTATTGTTTTTCGGAAATGAAGAATACTGAGATACACTCGTAGATTGACTGTTGGGTATGCGGGAGACGTGTATGATGTGGGAGTGGAAGGATGGAAGCACCTGAAGGAGTTAAAGTTGATGTGAAACCGAAAAGTCTTGGTTTTCAAGAGAGTAGTAGGAGATAGGTTGCAATAGACGGTTACATGTGTGTCGAATAAAGGGGTGTTTATACATGATGCTGCATTTGGGTAGGGGTGTTCATTGTTTAGATTTGACCCATGTAAACCGAAAACCGGACCGAATAGAACCCGACTTAGAACTTAACCAAAAATAGAATTCGGGTTATTGGCCATAACCGAACCGAACTACAAATTTGGTTTTCAGTAAGGCCGGGTTGGTTTGATTTGGAATTCCGAACATCTTTTATGCAAAACTTATTAAGATATGAATGACAAATGGACAATCAAAAGTAGAATAACAACTTCTACATTTCGTTATATAAGTTGGTAAGAAGAATTACGTATCATAATCATAGTGGTCGTCCCATTTTCAACATGTCTAGTGAAACATGGTCCGTAGCTAATCATTAAACTGAACTCGCAACACATATAGTATCCGGCAACCGGCCAACCACAAACATGAACATGATCTTAAAACTCAAACGTCCATGGTTTTACTTATATAATATTTATTGATGTTGTATCTCGCAAAGGTGATTAAACTTGTTGAGGACGTTTGTGTTTTTTACTACTCTAGTGTACGAGCTAAAATAAAATGAACATTATTTAGAAAGAAAAAGACATTTCTTTATTCCCGAGAAAATAACGATGAAAAACATGAAACAAGAAACACACGTATTGAACCTACATGCGCTTCTAGTAATTCATGTTGTTAATATTTTCATGGTTTTACTTATATACTGCTCCAAAGTCAGTTTATTTATCCAGATATACTTACTAAACAAGAACTCAATTCTTTCTGCAAACTTTTGGATTCAAGTGGATTAACGCCCACAAATCAACTCATGAAACACTTCATACTCGATCTAACATCGCCGATCTCTTCTTGTGGTTGTCACCAGATTTAAGCTCACATGCTAAATATTAGTGTTCCTTGATTTATTAGGTATAAAAAACTGAGTTTCTTCCATCAGTGTGATTAGGGGTTTGGACATACAGTGTGTATGATGTGGCAGTAGAAGCACATGAAGGAGTAGAAGTTGATGTGAAACCGAAAAGGCTTGTTTCCAAGAAAGTGGGAGATCAGGTCGGATACACCATGACATTTTTGTCGAAGAAGGGAATCAATAGAATGAGACCTAATGATGCATTTGGGTCTATAAGTTAGAAAAATGTTGAAAATCAAGTTAAGAGCTCTGTTGCTTTTACTTGGCAACAAAATGTAAAATCGACCATCATAACATCCGGTTACATGTATGTATTTGCTTCCGAGTTTAATGGTTAAGTCCATATTTTTTACTGTTTATACAAATGTTTTGATACATTAGCTAATTAGACGATACAATTGCAGATGGAGAAGTTAAAGTTAAGCAAGTTACCACTAATTTAGGACAAGCTCAAGGAGTTGTTAATAGATCGCCTACATTAGCTTCCAATTACGGATCACACAATCGTCATTTTCCACGTTATATGTCTCATATTAATTAACTCTTATCATGATTACAGCAAACAATCTATTCCTACTCAAGTGTAGGAGTGTAAACGATCCGAGCCGTGTTGAGTTTTAGCCTAAAAGAGCTAGGCTCGTTTATTAACAACTTGGATCGACCTCGGCTCGAGCTCGAATAAACTTTTTTAAATTGGCTCGAGCTCGAATATTTCTTTTTAGTTTGATCTCAAGCTCAAAGCTCGTTTAAAATTTTGAATTTTTTTAACTTTCGAGCTCGAGCTCGAGTTCGAAGCTCGTTTGATAATCAAATTTTTTTTGCCTCAACTAAGCATGTTGAGAAATATTATTCAAAAGCTTGACATTAATAATGAAACCGATGAAAACAAGAAAAAACTAAAGTTCAAATATAAGCTCAAGTAAGCTTGTCAAGGAGGATTCTAATTGAGCCGATTTCTCTCATAAGCAATGACTAAGCCAATATCAAAGATTACGGGTATATAAATTTTTTTAAACCTTAATATAACAGAGATCAATTTCTTTAAATATACTAACTAATAAGATTAAAAACACATTTCACTACACGATATATTTAAAAGAAATTGATATTTTTTTTCAAAAACTAATACTTAATCGGAAAAATTCATTGGTGTGGCTCTTGTTTTTAAAGAGTCGATTTCCATTGAACTTTTACTATTATTCTTTTCATATGTGTTTCTTTTTCAAGCCTTTTTTCTTTCTTTTATTTCATTTTAACTTTTCAAGTAAAAAAATTATTCTAGTTTAATATAATTTTTAATCACTATGTAAATAATTAAAATCAATAAAAAATTAAGTTGAGAAACACTTATAATGAAAAGAATATTTGTTTCTTAACTAAGCTCATATAGTTTTATGTGATTCATAAACCGATAGTCATACCTAGTAAATAATAAATTTGATAAAACTACTATTTAGTTTCTAAATGCTAATAATCTAATTAATTCAAAAGTATTATTAATTTAACTAGTAAAAGAACCGTGAAATTCATAAGAATTATTACGAAACTTCAAAAGGTTAATAATATGTTTATGAAGAAGTTAGACATTAGAAAAAAACAAATTGATTAGGTTTTTAGGGGTTTAGTGTGTTTGGGTTTCGGAGTTACGTTTTTTCGAGCGTATAGCGGCAAAGTCTTGTTGTTACGGTTTATGTGTTAGAGTTCCTAAGGGTAAAGCGTTTTTTAAGACTATACATGTTTAGGAACATGAAGCTTAATGGTTAGGGACATATTATTTGACGTATGTAAGCATGTCGGGATATCCGCCAAGAAAGAAGCATAAGAAATAAGCATGCGTAAATTTTTTACTTGTTGGATAGAAGATCCACTCTAACCGCTTGACGTTTTGGTTTTTGAATGCTTTAAGAGATTCATGTGTGTGCCTATCTGGTCGGGGTCTTTCATCTTGTTGGTTTGAATATTAGGGGTTTCAAAGCTGGACAAACTGGCTATAAATTTGAACGAGTGACTGAGTCCCACATCGGTAGATAATGCAAAATGAAGGATGTAGGATGGCAGTGGAAGTGGAAGCACATGAAGGCGTTGAAGTTGATGTGAAACCGAAAAGGCTTGTTTTCAAGAAAGTGGGAGATAGGTTACGATAAACCTTTGCATTTGTGTCGAAGTATGGCATGAATAGAATGAGACCTGATGGTGCTTTTGGGTAAATAACCTGGAAAATGTTAAAAATCATGTTACTAGCCAAATCTCCTATAGACAAATCTTGTATAGATGTTTCTTTCAGTTGGGGACAAAACGTATAGACAATTCTCGTACCATAAGTTTATACTAATTACCGCTTTACATATAATACATAAATAAGTTGCCGTTAAAAAAAACCCGTAAACAAATCACTTTATAAGTACTACGTTGGTGGAGTTTGATGTAATGGTATCTTAGCAATGGTTTGAGTTGTAATTGTCATGTCAACTGCTTTTATCCAGAGCCCTCGTTTCTATGTTCACAGTATTTATGTAACATTCTAAACCTACTTGTTACATCCAGGGATGGAACCATCTCATGTCGAACGTTCCTATGAGAGAAAAAAGATCAAACAACCCGTAAGTCAAAAACTAAAATTTTCTCGTACGCTAGGCATATGGTTCAATATACCATAACTTTCAGTTTGTGACTTATTTTTCTTTGCTTAATATATATTGTGCTTTCACTACAACAAAATCATTGTTTAGGGTCGGACGAAAATTAGGGTCGAAATTTTCGACCCTAAATTGAGGTGGGGGCCCACACATTTTCAACCCAAAAGAGCCCAAAAAGGCTGGTCAAAAAGCAGGTGGGACCCAAAAAATTTAGGGTCGAAATTTCGACCCTAAATTAAAAGTTTTAAAAAATTTTAATTTATTTTTTATATAAATTATTTTTAATAATTAAAAACTATTTTAAAAGAATTAAATTTTAATTTTATTAATTTAGGGTCGAAATTTCGACCCTAAATATAAAATTTAAAATAAAAAAAAAATTTTATTTTTAATATTTAAAACTTTAGGGTCGAATTTTCGACCCTAAATTTAAAATTTTAAAGTTTTTTCACGAAAAATTTAAAATTTCACACGAAAATTTTTCACGAAAAATTTAAAAAATTCGCGGTTTATATTTAGGGTCGAAATTTCGACCCTAAATTATTAAATATATTTTAAAATTTTTTTTTTAAGTGTTAATGCTTTTAAAATATTAATATATGTATATATATTTAGATAATGCAGTAATAGCTAAAAATAATTAAGTCTAAGCAGAACTAAAGCTGTGCAAATAACTTAGCAACTACAAGAACATAACAAGTTTATCAATTACAGCACAAATCCAGAAAGATCAAGCTGGTTACCACTATGAAAAACCAACTAGACTACAAATGACTGTACCCATTGTTTTAGTGCTTTCATTAGTCCCACTATTGATGGTACTAGTTTTAGTGCTTTTTTTATGTACCCATTGTGAACAGGAAGATCATAATAGATGTATGTGTGCCATCCATTTTGGGTAGTTGTTTTGCTATTTAATGGTTTGTAGTTTGCCTCCAATTATCACTCACCTCAGTTTTCCAATACTAAAAAAAACAACAATAATGGCCTGGTTAGGAAGGTTAGAAGAATTAAAAGAAGTTGCTGGTTCAGATAATTGGACTGATCGAATGGTAGCATATTTTGAACAATCTGCCGAAGCGGACAAACGTTTTGGTCTGAAACTTGAACGTTTACATGAGGTTTTAGATGAAGCTGTTGAAGAAAGACAACAGTTTATCCAGGAATTAGAACGTGCTGGAGATATATATATCTTAAAGAAATGCGCTAAAGTATTGAAAGATACTCAAAAGAAGGATAAGAAAACCTCAAGTCGGTTGGAAGGTTTAATTAAAGATACAGCAGCAAGAATGACTGAGAAGGAGGAATTCGTTAAGAAAATGAAGGATCAATAAATAAGCATTCGTAAATGCTTAGAAGGAGCCTTTATTTATGAGTTTGAGCAAAGTTTGATGAAGGAATTCGTTAAGACTGTGTCTCTTTTAATCTAATTAATAATTGTTGTTCATATAGAATAAGAACCATACTAACACATGTTGTTGTGTATAATGATGCTTCTGCATCTTTTATGGTTTTTGTGTTTGAAATGTACTTGTATGTTTGTATGAATAAAAAAGGCTCCTTTATTTATAAGTTTGAGCAAAATTTGATTGAAGTAAAATGCTTTTGACTGAACTTTTGACTGCAAAACCTAACACAACAGACTTAAACTAAACTTTGTGACTCAAACAAACTAAATTCTCACAATGATTCAAGCCAGAATACTAATTAATCACAGAACCAAACACTCCTAAACATAATTTTATTCGTCACGGACACTTAAACACGCGCTTAATTAAACATTGATATTACAACGATATTAGACTCGTAAACACGGAAAAAAACACATCACAAACTAGTTCAAACTAAGGTTCCCCATGTCATCGTAAAGGTCGTGAAGTAGTGCAGCTGAATCCAATGTGTGCCTATCGGAGTTGCGGTACAACTCTATCATACGCTCAAGTACCATTATCATTCCATTCAAGCGCACACAGTTTGCACACGCTGAAGAGCTTGGAGAAAAAACTGGAATCGTTGAAGGTCTGGGAGAAGAGCTTGGAGTCGAAAAGCTCGTTGAAGGTCTTGAAGAAGAGCTTGGAGGAGAAAAGCTCATTGAACCTCCAAGAGAATTGATTAGTAGTTGGACGCGTTCGTCTTTCCACAAAAAAAATTTGCATCCATATGAAACTGGAGGTTGAACCCGTGAACGTGGACAAGCATAGTACAGTCTACCAAAGTTTTCAGTTGTCCACGATTCTCGAAGAACTACATCTCCATGTCCACACCTGCACGGAAAAGCTTCATGCATCAACATATACATAATAACAATTTGTTTATGATGATAAGTGTGTGTGATCTGCTGGTGGTTGTGATGATAAGGAGTGTGTGTGTTTCTCTTTTTATGCTAAAAAAGTGAGGGAAATTGTTAACATTTTCCCTCCAATGTTTTCCCTCCAATGTTTTCCCTCCAATGTTTTCCCTCCAACAGGAATTAACATATGTGGTGGGAGAAAGGATAACAACAGGAATTAACTGTAAGTTGAGGCTACTTTGGCGCAAAAATAGGAACTTGTTAAAGCATGACTATTATTCTATCCATGATTCGGCCGAGGAAGCGGCGCTTGTACCGCCCCCATCGAGTTCTACATGGGCCAACAGATCAGCAAGGGAGTGGCGTGATTTGTGCCGGTATTGGTCCAACCCGAAACAAGTGAGGAGAAGTGAAATTAATGCAGTTAACCGCTCGAAAAACAAAGTTTCTACACATCAAGGTAAAAAATCATTCGCTCAAGGAAGGAACGAATATGTAAGAATCGTTATAGTTTTTGTGATCATTTAAAAGTTTTATATTGTTTATTTATATTTTGTTATTAATTTTTTTTGGTAAAGATCTTGTTATTAATTTATTTGATATTGTACAGAAAGTCAAGCATGGGACCGACGAGGACCTTATACAAACTTGGAAGAGGGCACGCACAAACAAGAATGGCACTATGTCCGAGGAAAATGCAGACAGATATGTAAGTAATTTAATTTATACATGCTTTAATAACATATTTTTATTTGTTTTTAACTTCTTTTTTTCTCTTTCTTTTTCACAGTCGAGAATGATGTGCATAAAAGAAGCGATTTCTTGCGGTGCTGAGCAGTACAAAAGTGATCAAGAAATAATTGATCTAGTAAATCCGAGCCGCAACACTCAAAATATCGTCGGCAGGGGCAGGAAGTTGCCGGGTGGTGGTACCTCATATGGATGCGGGAGTAGTTCTTATAGTGAGGGAGTGACTCGAGAACAACTCTCGGAGGTACTTAGGATTCATGAGCAAGAAAAAGAGCTGCTGAGGAAGCAAACCGAGGAGGCGCAGCAACGGGCTAATTTGGCCCATATGTATGCTAGTATGGCGCAACAAAATGCTGAGGTAAACAACGCCCGCATAAGTAATTTGATTTCTCATTATACTTCACATGTGGGTCGAGGGTATACCGGACCTCCTAACCCTTTTATACCGCCACCCCAATTCGCTTCTATGCCTGGCATGTCTCAGATCCCTGGTATGCCTCAGTTCCCTGGTATGTCTCAGGTCCCTGTTATGCCCCAGTTCCGTGGTATTCCTCCCCCTCCCAGATTTCCATATAATGCTCCACTCAACCCACTCCAACCTCCAATTACCCAAAATAACAGTTTCACTAACTGTAATCGACCCGTTGTCAACACCACTGGCCCCTCGAGTTCTAACTCTCGGGAAAGTCCCAACTATACCGTCAGCCTAAATCCTCATCAAAATGATACTCGGACCGTCGACGAGTTGGCTCGAGATCTTGAGAATGCCAACAACATGTCCGATAATGAGCTAATTAACTCGGATGCTGATGAGGGGGATGATTCGGGTGATAATGATCAGGCCAACGGGGACTATTCAGATTAGGAGTTGTTGGTTTTAGACTTTTTATTTTGTGTAATAACTTAAGACTTGTTAAATTGTGAAACATGGATTTATTGTGATGTGTAATAATTTTAGACTTGTTACATTTGTGAAATAAGGATTTGGTGAAATGTATTCTAACGTTTTGGCTATTTAACGTATTGTAAATTAGTAGTATTGTACTGTTTAGTGATTTGTAATATTGTGGATTTGTTGAAATATAGATTTTTTTCCGGAAAAAATGCCGGAAAAAAATCTGGGAAAAAACTGCAAAGTGCAGTTTTTTTTTTGCCCAGAAACTATTTAGGGTCGAAATTTCGACCCTAATCATATAGGTAGGGTCGAAATTTCGACCCTAAATTATAGTTAGGGTCGAAATTTTCGACCCTAAGTTTTAGGGTCGAAATTTTCGACCCTAAATTTCGACCCTAACCCCTTCCTGCACGAAATATTCTGGAAAAAAAATAATATAAAATGTTTAGGGTCGAAAATTTCGACCCTAAATTTAAAGAAATTTTCGACCCTAAATTATTAAATAAAAAAAAAAACGTTTTTATAAACTTTTTAATATATACACGTGGATATTAAATAAAAAAAAAAAAATTTCACAAAGATAAAAAAATACACGTGGATATAATTTAGGGTCGAAAATTTCGACCCTAAATTAAAAAGTGATTCGACCCTAATTTTTGGTCAAAATGATTTTTGGAAAGTGGTGGGCCCCAAATTTTCGACCCTAAATTACAAAGGGTTTTTCGACCCTAGTTTTTTAGGGTCCAAAAGTTAGGGTCGACCACTTAGGGTCGAATATTTCGACCCTAAATATTAGGGTCGAAAACCCTTTGTATTTAGGGTCGAAAATTTCGACCCTAAACCCCAAAATTGTTGTAGTGTTTTCTTCTTTTTATCCTTTTTCATTCACATATGCCTCTGCTACGTTTTTTAATTCCAATATTGCGTGACGCTTATATTAAAGTCAGGTTTCGTGCGTTTGGGTGTTTGTTATGGTGTTTGAGTTGTTATGATCATGTTAATTGGTTTGTCTAGGTGGTTTTCTTGTCACAACGTTGACATGTTTTTATGTACCATTCTAAAACTACAGTGACATGTTTTTATGTACCATTCTAAAACTACAGTGACATGTATGCATTTGCTTACGAGTTTTTGTCCCACATGGATTGAAAGTGAGAGTAATGCAAACTTTATATGTCAAATTTCGATTGGATATTTAAACTGACAATATTAAAAGACAAACTACTAATAACTTGATTAGTTGTTTGTCTCTTACGTTGTTTCAGTTTTTTTAGATGGGGAGCAAGGTTGGGGACGAGCGTAAAGAGTATTTGAAAATAAAAGCAACCCCATCACCCATAGTGGCGGCTTTCAGCTTGAGGGGACCTAAAATGGTGAAACCAGAGATATTGATGCCCGACGTGATTGGGCCCGGAGACAACATATTGGCTGGATGGTGATGCGCTAGCGGACCTAATGGGCTAAAAGTTGATACACGGAAAACCCACTATAAAATTATGTGAGGTAAATTTCATACAAGATGATTAATAGCCTAATCTGATACCATAAATTTATACTAATCATCCTTTTACATACAATACGTAAACAAATTGTCGTTTAGAAAAAGAAAATAAGTAAACAAATGACTTTATAAATACTACGTGGGTCGAGTTGGATATAATGATTCTTAGCAATCTCGATTTGAAATGTACAATACGTAAACAAATGAGTTAATAAAGAGTTAATATAATCATGTGGATTAACATTCAAATATATGGCAATATAACCATAAAAGCATATTGTGATGAGATTAGTAGAGTTGAACAAATGAGGTCCTCACGTTGCAATAAAGATGATAAATTAGGTTGGTTAAAAGTAGTTAAATTTAAGTGATTGGTGAAAAATGTATGTTGAAAATGAAATAGGAGGAAATATAAAGAGGAAGGATGGATAAAATAAAAGTGAATTACACAGATGGTGTTTGTTGTTTGCGTTATCTTGGGATTTTTTTTGGGACCTAGATAGTCCTCAACTCCAAAACCCTTAACCAAGTAGACGTGTATGTATGGGATGGTAGACGAATATTGAGGTGTTAGCAATGTTTTAAAAACCGGGTTGATCCGGCCGGCTGAACCGGTTGAATCATGAACCGGCTCGGAGACCGGGCCGGATGTGACCGGGTTTTTGCTTATTTGAGAACTGGATTAAACCACCGTTTTTTCGTTGACCCGGTTTGATAAACCCGGCCGGGTCACAATTTTTTATAAAAAAATATTTTTCAAATTTTTTTCCTATAAACATTTTTAAATTTAAAGATAAATTTAAGTACCAATAATTATTGTTTGTTAAAATAAAATTAAAACTAACTTAAAACACAAACTAATATCGTTTTATTATGGTTAATACAAATTATAAATATAAAATATTTTTTTAATACATTTGATATAATGTTATAAATATTAAATTAAAAAGTTTAAATATGTTTTATCGATTTAACTTGACGTAAGACAAGTTATAAAATTATACACTATTATTATATATTGAATATATATAGAATATACATATATATAAAAATGGGTTGACCCGTGAACCGGTCATTAGACCGGGTCAACTAAAAATCTGGGTTTTAAAACATTGGGCGTTAGCATTCAGGAATGTTATATTTCTCATATTAATTAACTCTTATATATATTCGATTTATAAAACAAACACAAGAAAAGATTTAATCAACCAACCTCCCCTTTTATTTTTCTATAACTGCGTTAGGCTATCACTTCAAATGTGATACCTAAATTTGTGATCGTACATACAACTCAGAAATCAAATAAACCAAAGGTATACTTGATCTTACAGGAAAGATCAATATACAAGAACAAAATCAACAAGATCAATCAAGATCAACAATGGCGGAACTTTCTATGTGAGAGATGAAACAAGATGAAAACAAAACTGAATGACGGAACAAGCAATGAAAAGAGTATATATACACGCTTGACTAGGGTTGACTGATCTTTCGCCAACTTGCTACTTTAAGCCCTTCACGTTTGCAAAACCTGTCAAAGTAAAACCAAAACATTGCATAATAGAAAATATATAAGAAATATATTTACCTTACTTACCCTTGGACTTATATCATTTGTCAAATTATGTTTTAATAATATATATATCATGATTGTGTAGAACATACAACAAATATTCTTAAACAATCGATATAAGGAGATAAATAAGACCCTAATGCCCTAAACTTACAAATCAGACTTAGGCCTATTTATTCACTAACAATTAGTACCTCTCAACATGTGCTTAACCTCTCATCTTGCAAACATGTTAGTGAATAAATAGGCCCAAGCCCGGTTTGTGGGTTTAGGGCATTACGGTAAAACCACTATATATAGTGGTTGAATAATGCATATCTCTCATGGGGGGTTTATCTTCTAACATGGTATCAGGCCACATACTCGATCCTATATCATAAAAACACCAAAAAAAAAACAAAGAATAAAATTTTTTTTTGAAAGGCAAAAACCACTAAGTGTAATTTGTTTAATAAAACTTTCAAATTTTTGATTAACAAACTCAGTTCCATTATCACTTCTAAAAACTTTGATAGCAACATCAAATTGATTTTTGATTAGCTTATAAAACTCAACAAGTTTATCAAAAACCTCATCTTTGCCTTTAAGCATGTATAACCACACAGCCCTGGTATAATCATCAACAATAGTAAGAAAGAATCTAAATCCATCTCTACTTTTATCCCTATAAGGACCCCAAACATCCAAATGAATAATTTCACCCAAACATTTGGTCTTATGATCACTTATAGGAAAAGGATCTCTAGTTTGCTTAGCCATGTGACACACATCACAAGGCTGAACATTACTAGCAGAATCAAGATGGATTTTATCCTTAAGAATAGCTAAAACTTGGTCTGAGGGATGACCAAGTCTGTTATGCCACACACACTTAGACAAATTACACTTAGTGATAGCACTATAAACAAACTTCCTACCTGAATCAAACAAATAAAGTCCATTATTTTCACTACCAGTCCCCAAGAGGGACTTTTGATGAGAATCCTGAACAAAACACTTAGATTCAGTAAAGGATACAACAAATTTACTATCTTTTGCCAACTTGTGAACAGAAATAAGACTGACCTTATAACCTGGAACAACCAACACATTTTTCAAAGTAATTTTACTTGATAGTTTAAAGTTTCCAACATGCTTAACATGTTCAATAGTACCATTAGGATGTGAAACAGATATATTCAATTTTGACACATCAATAACATCAAATAAGTGTTCAGTTGAAAAAGTCATATGTTGTGATGCTCCAGAATCAAAGATCCAACCAATATAAGTACTATAAGTACTTATATTAGTATTAAAGTTGAAGAATCTACAAGTGACAAAACTAATGATATGATTAGAACCAAATTTTATACCTGCAGCACAAGACTGCACTTCACCAATGTCAGGCTTAGAATTAATCAAAGCCATGAGTCTATTTATCTGATCAGCAGTAAAGGGAAGAGATTTCCCAGATCCCTGATCAACATTATTACCAAGAGAACTAGTGACATTATTAGAACCATTAGACCCTCCAGTATTCTTTTTCTTGAAACCTGGAGGGTACCCATTAAGCTCAAAACATATATCGACAGTATGGCCATTCTTATTACAATGAGTGCAAACAAACTTATTGTTATTCTTATTAGGACCTCTGTTTTGACCATTTTGACTGTTTTGAGTATTTTTATTACCATTCCAATTATTAGGTTTAGTAACAAAAGCAGTAGCAGTATTCTTATCACTCACAACATGAACCAGATTATTCTTATGAGACTCAACCCTAGATAGAGTAGCAAAAGCAGATTTAACATCTGGCAAAGGGTCTGCAGTTAGTAGTTGACTCCTAACAACACTGAAAGTGTCATCAAGACCCATCAAAAACTGCATAAGTCTTATAAGAGAATTATGACTCTTCATTTGAGGAGCACCATCACATTTACATGAAGGAAGATTGACAAGTGAGTCAAACTGCCTCCAAAGACTGTTGTAATTGTGATAGTATTCAGACAAAGAAGAGCCAGATTGAGTAAGAGAACAAATCTTATAATGCAAATTATAGATAACTGATCCATCAATCTTATCATAAGTTTCTTTAAATTCATCCCACACATCTTTAGCATTCTTAGAGAAAATTTGTCCTTGATATAACTCAAAAGAGATACATCCAAGAATCCAAGATAAAACCACAGCATTACATATATCCCATTGATCAGCCAAAACATTATCATCATTATTCTTTTCACAAGTACCATCAATAAAACCCAATTTATTCTTAGTATGTAATGCAAGTTTAAATGCAGCAGCCCATACTTTATAATTTTCAGGACCAGTGAGTTTAACACTCACAATGGGCTGCCCATTTGTATCAGTAGGGTGTAAAAACAAAGGGTCATTAGTATGAATGACTGTTTCACTTTCAGTTTCAGTATCACTAACAGGATCATCATCCTGGTCACCTTTCTTAGAAACAGACATAATGAAAACACACAAAGATCAAACAAAGCAAAAATAACTCCTTGTACCTCCTCAACAACCAACAACCAAAACTAACTAATCCCTTCGACACCTAAAACCCCTTCTAAAACAACAAATAAAAAAAGAGAGAGCGAGAGAGGTGTTACAACACGCGCAGCTACAAGCAAAAAACCAAGAACCAATAAGATCAAGAAGATCTTATCACCCAATCAAGCACAACGGAAAAACAACCTGAAAATGTTAGTTATAACCAATAACTAACACAAAATAACAAACCCCCAAAAATTGAATGAAACCCTAATTTCTGGATTTTAGGGTTTCTTCAATTAAACTTACCAGAAATACAATTGAGCTTGATTAAGCACAGAAGAACCCAATTAAACACCACAGATCACCAAGAATCAGAAAACCCCCAAATTTTAAAACCCTAAAAAATTTAATTGATAAAAAATCTTGCAATTAACCACAATAAGAACACGATTAACCACAAGATTAATCAAGATTGATAATCAAAACCGTTTTAAAACTCAGATATCAAGAACCAATGGCTCTGATACCATATTCGATTTATAAAACAAACACAAGAAAAGATTTAATCAACCAACCTCCCCTTTTATTTTTCTATAACTGCGTTAGGCTATCACTTCAAATGTGATACCTAGCTTTGTGATCGTACATACAACTCAGAAATCAAATAAACCAAAGGTATACTTGATCTTACATGCAAGATCAATATACAAGAACAAAATCAACAAGATCAATCAAGATCAACAATGGCGGAACTTTCTATGTGAGAGATGAAACAAGATGAAAACAAAACTGAATGACGGAACAAGCAATGAAAAGAGTATATATACACGCTTGACTAGGGTTGACTGATCTTTCGCCAACTTGCTACTTTAAGCCCTTCACGTTTGCAAAACCTGTCAAAGTAAAACCAAAACATTGCATAATAGAAAATATATAAGAAATATATTTACCTTACTTACCCTTGGACTTATATCATTTGTCAAATTATGTTTTAATAATATATATATCATGATTGTGTAGAACATACAACAAATATTCTTAAACAATCGATATAAGGAGATAAATAAGACCCTAATGCCCTAAACTTACAAATCAGACTTAGGCCTATTTATTCACTAACAATTAGTACCTCTCAACATGTGCTTAACCTCTCATCTTGCAAACATGTTAGTGAATAAATAGGCCCAAGCCCGGTTTGTGGGTTTAGGGCATTACGGTAAAACCACTATATATAGTGGTTGAATAATGCATATCTCTCATGGGGGGTTTATCTTCTAACATGGTATCAGGCCACATACTCGATCCTATATCATAAAAACACCAAAAAAAAAACAAAGAATAAAATTTTTTTTTGAAAGGCAAAAACCACTAAGTGTAATTTGTTTAATAAAACTTTCAAATTTTTGATTAACAAACTCAGTTCCATTATCACTTCTAAAAACTTTGATAGCAACATCAAATTGATTTTTGATTAGCTTATAAAACTCAACAAGTTTATCAAAAACCTCATCTTTGCCTTTAAGCATGTATAACCACACAGCCCTGGTATAATCATCAACAATAGTAAGAAAGAATCTAAATCCATCTCTACTTTTATCCCTATAAGGACCCCAAACATCCAAATGAATAATTTCACCCAAACATTTGGTCTTATGATCACTTATAGGAAAAGGATCTCTAGTTTGCTTAGCCATGTGACACACATCACAAGGCTGAACATTACTAGCAGAATCAAGATGGATTTTATCCTTAAGAATAGCTAAAACTTGGTCTGAGGGATGACCAAGTCTGTTATGCCACACACACTTAGACAAATTACACTTAGTGATAGCACTATAAACAAACTTCCTACCTGAATCAAACAAATAAAGTCCATTATTTTCACTACCAGTCCCCAAGAGGGACTTTTGATGAGAATCCTGAACAAAACACTTAGATTCAGTAAAGGATACAACAAATTTACTATCTTTTGCCAACTTGTGAACAGAAATAAGACTGACCTTATAACCTGGAACAACCAACACATTTTTCAAAGTAATTTTACTTGATAGTTTAAAGTTTCCAACATGCTTAACATGTTCAATAGTACCATTAGGATGTGAAACAGATATATTCAATTTTGACACATCAATAACATCAAATAAGTGTTCAGTTGAAAAAGTCATATGTTGTGATGCTCCAGAATCAAAGATCCAACCAATATAAGTACTATAAGTACTTATATTAGTATTAAAGTTGAAGAATCTACAAGTGACAAAACTAATGATATGATTAGAACCAAATTTTATACCTGCAGCACAAGACTGCACTTCACCAATGTCAGGCTTAGAATTAATCAAAGCCATGAGTCTATTTATCTGATCAGCAGTAAAGGGAAGAGATTTCCCAGATCCCTGATCAACATTATTACCAAGAGAACTAGTGACATTATTAGAACCATTAGACCCTCCAGTATTCTTTTTCTTGAAACCTGGAGGGTACCCATTAAGCTCAAAACATCTATCGACAGTATGGCCATTCTTATTACAATGAGTGCAAACAAACTTATTGTTATTCTTATTAGGACCTCTGTTTTGACCATTTTGACTGTTTTGAGTATTTTTATTACCATTCCAATTATTAGGTTTAGTAACAAAAGCAGTAGCAGTATTCTTATCACTCACAACATGAACCAGATTATTCTTATGAGACTCAACCCTAGATAGAGTAGCAAAAGCAGATTTAACATCTGGCAAAGGGTCTGCAGTTAGTAATTGACTCCTAACAACACTGAAAGTGTCATCAAGACCCATCAAAAACTGCATAAGTCTTATAAGAGAATTATGACTCTTCATTTGAGGAGCACCATCACATTTACATGAAGGAAGATTGACAAGTGAGTCAAACTGCCTCCAAAGACTGTTGTAATTGTGATAGTATTCAGACAAAGAAGAGCCAGATTGAGTAAGAGAACAAATCTTATAATGCAAATTATAGATAACTGATCCATCAATCTTATCATAAGTTTCTTTAAATTCATCCCACACATCTTTAGCATTCTTAGAGAAAATTTGTCCTTGATATAACTCAAAAGAGATACATCCAAGAATCCAAGATAAAACCACAGCATTACATATATCCCATTGATCAGCCAAAACATTATCATCATTATTCTTTTCACAAGTACCATCAATAAAACCCAATTTATTCTTAGTATGTAATGCAAGTTTAAATGCAGCAGCCCATACTTTATAATTTTCAGGACCAGTGAGTTTAACACTCACAATGGGCTGCCCATTTGTATCAGTAGGGTGTAAAAACAAAGGGTCATTAGTATGAATGACTGTTTCACTTTCAGTTTCAGTATCACTAACAGGATCATCATCCTGGTCACCTTTCTTAGAAACAGACATAATGAAAACACACAAAGATCAAACAAAGCAAAAATAACTCCTTGTACCTCCTCAACAACCAACAACCAAAACTAACTAATCCCTTCGACACCTAAAACCCCTTCTAAAACAACAAATAAAAAAAGAGAGAGCGAGAGAGGTGTTACAACACGCGCAGCTACAAGCAAAAAACCAAGAACCAATAAGATCAAGAAGATCTTATCACCCAATCAAGCACAACGGAAAAACAACCTGAAAATGTTAGTTATAACCAATAACTAACACAAAATAACAAACCCCCAAAAATTGAATGAAACCCTAATTTCTGGATTTTAGGGTTTCTTCAATTAAACTTACCAGAAATACAATTGAGCTTGATTAAGCACAGAAGAACCCAATTAAACACCACAGATCACCAAGAATCAGAAAACCCCCAAATTTTAAAACCCTAAAAAATTTAATTGATAAAAAATCTTGCAATTAACCACAATAAGAACACGATTAACCACAAGATTAATCAAGATTGATAATCAAAACCGTTTTAAAACTCAGATATCAAGAACCAATGGCTCTGATACCATATTCGATTTATAAAACAAACACAAGAAAAGATTTAATCAACCAACCTCCCCTTTTATTTTTCTATAACTGCGTTAGGCTATCACTTCAAATGTGATACCTAGCTTTGTGATCGTACATACAACTCAGAAATCAAATAAACCAAAGGTATACTTGATCTTACATGCAAGATCAATATACAAGAACAAAATCAACAAGATCAATCAAGATCAACAATGGCGGAACTTTCTATGTGAGAGATGAAACAAGATGAAAACAAAACTGATTGACGGAACAAGCAATGAAAAGAGTATATATACACGCTTGACTAGGGTTGACTGATCTTTCGCCAACTTGCTACTTTAAGCCCTTCACGTTTGCAAAACCTGTCAAAGTAAAACCAAAACATTGCATAATAGAAAATATATAAGAAATATATTTACCTTAGTTACCCTTGGACTTATATCATTTGTCAAATTATGTTTTAATAATATATATATCATGATTGTGTAGAACATACAACAAATATTCTTAAACAATCGATATAAGGAGATAAATAAGACCCTAATGCCCTAAACTTACAAATCAGACTTAGGCCTATTTATTCACTAACAATTAGTACCTCTCAACATGTGCTTAACCTCTCATCTTGCAAACATGTTAGTGAATAAATAGGCCCAATCCCGGTTTGTGGGTTTAGGGCATTACGGTAAAACCACTATATATAGTGGTTGAATAATGCATATCTCTCATGGGGGGTTTATCTTCTAACATGGTATCAGGCCACATACTCGATCCTATATCATAAAAACACCAAAAAAAAAACAAAGAATAAAAATTTTTTTTGAAAGGCAAAAACCAAGAATAAACTGCCATCACTTTCACAACTATTCCTTCCACTGCGAATCTGCTCGTCGCAATTAAGATTGGATTGGTAACTCATGTGATGGATCTAGTGATTGATAACTAATGGCAAGATCTTTAGGATCACATTTTTCTTTCGTTTTTTATATTAAAAAAAAGTTATTTGTTTTGTTTTTATTGTTTGTGTCTTGGTCTGCTTCTTTGATTTATCTGTTCTAAAGCTTTCAATCTATCGCTCAATTTTTTAAAATAACACTTCTCTTTTGTTTCATCTTTTGTGTTGGCGATTTGTGCAAAGGTCACAAATGTACACGGTTGTCTATTTAGTGGAATATTTGTGCAAATATCACAACCCACATATGACGTTTATGAAGAAGAATTAGAGGTTGTGAAAGGTTTTGTGGATTTGTGTTGATCTGATTGGAGTTTAGGGAGATACTCGAAAGTATAAGGCCTTATTAATGTTTTAGTTTGTTTCTTTTCTAGTTTAGTAATCTAGTTCGAGCTTTCGCGATTTCGTCGCTCGAACTTCTGGAGAGTGTTAGTGAATAAATAGGCCCAAGCCCGATTTGTGGGTTTAGAGCATTAAGGTTTTACCGATATATATATAGTGGATGAATAATACATATCTCTCATGGGAGTTTTACCTTCTAGGAGTCAAGTGTGGTGTGTAAACGATCCGAACAGAGTCGAGTTTTAGCTTAAACGAGCCAATTTCTTAAAGTATACTTACTAATAAGACTAGAAACACATTTCGGTGCACCAAATGCACTTAAGATATATTTAAAAAAATCAGTGTAAACAACACTATATCAAAAAAAATTAATACGTGTTAAAAGCTTTCGCGGGACACTCCCTGACTCCGTCCCTACTCATAAGTGTGGGTCTTGCTTTTAAAAAGTTGATTTCCATTGAAGTTTTACTCTTCATAGATGTGTTTCTTTTCACACCTTTTTTCTTTTTTCTTTTTCACCTTAACTTTTCAAGTTAAAAAATCATTCTAGTTTTATATATTTTTTAATCATAATGTAAATAATGAAAAAGAATAAAAAGAGTATATGTTTGTTAACCATGTTTGCATAAATTGTGTAACCGCATATACCCATATTCAAATATACATATCTAAGTTCATATAGTTTTATGTGATTCATAAACCGATAGTCATACCTAGTAAATAATAAATTTGATAAATCTACTATTTAATTTCGAATTGATAATAATCTAATTAATTCAAAAGTACTATTAATCTAACTAGTAAAAGAAGCATGAAATTCATAAGGATTATAACGAAACTTCAAAAGGTTAATAATATGTTTATGGCGAAGTTAGACGTTAGAAAAAAACAAATTGATTAGGTTTTTAGGGGTTTAGTGTGTTTGGGTTTAGGAGTTACGTTTTTTCGAGCGTATAGCGGCATAGTCTTGTTGTTACGGTTTATGTGTTAGAGTTCTTAAGGGTAAAGGGTTTTTAAAGACTATACATGTTTGGGAACATGCAGCTTAATGGTTATTGACATCTTATTTGACGTATGTAAGCATGTCGGGATATCCGCCAAGCATGCGTAAATTTTTGACTTGTTGGATGGAAGATCCACTCTAACCGGTTGACGTTTTTGTTTTTGAATGCTTTAAGAGATTCATGTGTGTGCCTATCTGGTCGGGTCTTTCGTCGCTTGTTGGTTTGAATATTAGGGGTTTCTGTTATTTTGTGCAATCCTCCAATGTTGCACTTAACTTGTAACGTGTGATATTGTGTTTTGTTTTCTTGTTGGGCCTTTTACTTGTTTATGGGCCTTATGTTTTCCTCTTGGGCTTTTGTGGCCGTTGGAGTGTGTATGATGGTTTCAAGATTATATTACCCTAGCATTTCATTTGCTAGGGTTAGCACTCTCTCTCTAACTCACACACTTATTGTGTGTGTTTGACTGCTCACTTTCTCCATCTAACCATTATTGGTTATGGGAGGTTTTTCATCTGTTTCATCTTGATTATTTTGTGTGATTGAGTGAATCTTGTAGTGAGGGAGATTGGATCAACCTAGTTGGGACAATCTCACATTTATCTTGTAATCGTTCGACTAGCATCCGTTTTGGGGACTAGTCTTTATCTTTTTGTTTCGTACTCTGATTTATAATAAAAATACACCAAGGGGTGGTTGGTTGGGTGTAAGATCTACTTGTTTTGTTTTGATATTATGTTTTAACATGGTATCAGAGCACAAGGTTGTAGTTCTTTCAGCCTATCTAAGCTCTCTTGTTGGTTTTTTGCTTTATCAGTTTTTCAGTTTGTGAAACCCTAATTTATTTTTTAGGGTTTTACCTTTAGGAGGTGTTCTATAGCTTTCTCTTCGTTCTTGGAAGCTTTTATTGGTGGTGCCGTTCTTTTTCCCAAAGATTTGACTTAGGGTTTTCACAAACCCTAATTTAATTTTTGGGGGTTTTGCTTCTCTGGTGCCCTGGAAGCTTTGTTTGGTGGTGCCGTTGACTATTTTGGTGGTGCCGTTGAAAAACTCGAAAGATCCAATTAGGGTTTCTCAAAACCCTAATTTGATTTTTGGGGGTTTTCTTCTTTGTTGGTTTCCTGGTATCACTCTTGGTGGTGCCGTTACCATTTGAGGATTATTTACTCAGGTATTATTTATTAGGGTTTGCTAACCCTAATTTATCTTCATTTTTGGGGGTTTTCTTGTGGTGGCTCACCCATCCTCTAGACTAAGTGAATCTAGAGATTGGGTGGTTTTTTGTTTCATATTGGTTCTTTTATTGCACTGTAAGTCTTTTTTCATTCTCTTTCTCTCTATCTCTTGGTTACTTTGTGAGCTACTGTTGTTTGAGTTTGTGGATGCAAACGGATTCGGTTAACATCTTGACCCTCCAGCCTTGACTGGTGTGGATACCTGCTCTGGCCATTCCCAATTCACAACTTAGCATTTCTGGTGCTCACCTTCTGGGTGCTTATTGCTTTATTTTTTGCTCTTGCTTCTTGTTTGTCTCTGGTTTTTTGCTGGTTACTTGCTTTATTTCTTGCTCTTATCTGTGGGTTTATTATTGTTCTGCTTGCTCTCTCTTTTTTGTTGTGAATCATGAGTGCTAGTGGTGCCCCTCCTACACCAAATGGTGGTGGAGGAAATGGTGGTGGTGGAGGTCCTTTTGAAACCACTCCCACTCCTATTGCTCTTATAAGCAATTTGGATGCTGGTAATCCACTTCATATTCATAACAGTGATAATAGTAGTTCTGTGCTTGTTCCTTTTAAACTTCTTGGGACTGAAAACTATAGAATGTGGAATAATGCTATGAGACTTGCTTTACAAGCTAGGAACAAATATGCTTTTGTTGATGGTTCTTGTTTAAGGGAGTCTTACACTGATGATGTTATGTGTGCTCAATGGGATAGATGTAATGCTATGGTTCTTACTTGGATTATGAATGTTGTCTCTAGTGATGTTTACATGGGTCTTGTTTATTCTGAAAATGCTGCTATTGTGTGGAAAGACTTGAATGAGACTTATGACAAAGTTGATGGATCTGTTGTTTATAATTTGCTTCAAAAGATTGGTTCTGTTAAACAAGGTGGTAGTACTTGGCTGATTATTATCATAGATTAAATTCTCTTTGGAGAGAATTTGATGCTGTTTCTAAGATTCCTAAATGTATTTGTGCTGTTAAGTGTGCTTGTTCTGCTAGCACTGAGTTAGCCCTGCATCAGCAGATCATGAGACTCATGCAGTTCCTTATGGGCCTTGATGACTGCTATCAACCTGTTAGGACTGCTCTTCTCACCAGGGACCCTCTCCCTGATGTGAAGGAGGCTTATGTCACTGTCTCTAGAGAGGAATCCCATAGGGGTATTCCTGACACCTCTGGTCAGACTGAGGCAAAAATGAATGCTACCTCCTTTGCTGTCAAAACTTTTAATCAAAATAGGAGAGGTAATTCCACCAATGGTAACAACAACACCTCTAACAGACCTTTTAAGGGCAATGGTACTGGAAATTTTAGGGGTCCCAACCCCAATCTTCTTTGTACTCATTGCAATCAAACTGGCCACACTATTGATAGATGTTTTGAGTTAAATGGTTATCCTGCTTGGTATAAGAAGAATGGTAATGCCTCTAAGCAATCTGGTTTTAAAAATAACTTCAATGCCAATTGTGATCTAAAAGTTGGGGATAAGCAAAATTCCACTTGTGAATCCCCAACTTCTTTCACCAGTGATCAAATGCAGAAACTTCTCAGCTTGATTAATGACTCTTCCAGAAACACTCAGTCCAATATGGCAGGTAGAATCTCTTTTTTTAATGCTAATATTTGGTTCAACATTCATTTCTCTAAATTTTTTGTGGGAAACACCAAGTTTACTACCAAAACCATTACCTTGGGTTGGATAATTGACTCTGGTGCCAACCAGCATCTCACCACATCCATTGTGGGGATGACTAATGTTGTGGATATTTCCAATCTCAACATTTCTGTTGGTCACCCTAATGGGACTATTGCCAACATTAGTCACATTGGTAACCTTAAATTATCTAACAATGTGATTCTTTATGATGTTCTTGTTGTTCCTGGTTATTGTGTTAGTCTGCTTTCTGTCAATAAACTTATAAAGGATAGCAAGTTGTTTGTTGGTTTTGATGAGGATAAGTGTTATATTCAGGACTTGGACAAGGGGATCATTCTGGGGACTGGTAGTGAATCTGGGGGGCTCTATGTGTTTGATGACTGTAAGACCCAGATTTTAGGTAATGCTAACTCTGCCATGACCTTTCATACCTCCAAAGACCTTTGGCATTGTAGGCTTGGTCATCCTTCTGATCATGTCCTTAATATTCTTAAGACTGACCTTCACCTGTCTAAAAATACCAACATATCTGTGTGTGAAACTTGTCATAGGGCCAAACAAACCAGAGAGCCCTTCCCTTTGAGTGATCACAAATCTAACCATCTTGGTGATTTGGTTCACTTGGATCTTTGGGGCCCTTACAAGGTTCAGAGTAAGGAAGGGTATAGATACTTCCTTACCATTGTGGATGACTACTCTAGAGCAGTATGGACTTATCTTTTGAAAACTAAAGATGAAGTTTTTGATTGGCTTAAACAATTCATAAGTCTTGTTCAAAATCAATTTGATTCAAAAATCAAAGTTTTTAGATCTGATAATGGGACTGAATTTGTTAACAACAAGATTCATACTATGCTCTCTACTATGGGTATCATCCATCAGACCTCTTGTCCTCATACCCCTCAGCAAAATGGTATTGCTGAAAGGAAACATAGACACCTTCTTAATGTTGCCAGGAGTCTTATGTTTCAGGGAGGGATTCCTATTAATTTTTGGTCTGATTGTATTCTTACTGCTGTTTACTTGATCAACAGGCTCCCCTCTTCTGTCTTAAATGGTAGATCTCCCTATGAATTGCTCTATAAGAAAAAACCTAATCTCTCTCACTTAAAGTGTTTTGGCTGTCTGTGTTTTTCTACTTGTCTGAATAACAGTGACAAGCTCACATCTAGAGCTGAAAAATGTGTTTTAGTTGGTTATTCTTCTCTAAAAAAGGCTTATAAACTTTTTAGTTTGGATAATAGAAGATTCTTTTTTTCAAGAGATGTGAGGTTTTATGAAACTGTTTTCCCTTTTAAGATGAAAAACAATATAGGAAGTGAATTGGCTGATGTAGTTGCAAGTGATGTTGATCTCCTATCCTTTTTTGATAATCAAACTCTTTTAAGTCGCAATGATGATGAGAGAGCAACACCTGTTTTGGATGGTAGAGTTAACCCCACCAATGAGGATGCCTCAGTGCATCCTCAGGAGGATGACTCTGCAACCATCATAGGTGAAAACCAGCAATCCTGCTCTGAGGGCACAAACAATCTTTTTCATTCTCCTGATATACCTTTAGAGCAAAATGAGATCACCACTGAGGTAGTAGGGGAACCTGGTGTTAGAAGGTCTTCTAGACCTACCAAACTTCCTGTTAAGCTTAATGATTTTGTTCTTGATAGCAAACTTAAATATGGTATTGAAAAACATGTCAATTACTCTAGACTTAGCACTATCAATTTTTGTTTTGCTACTACCTTGAATCAATCTTTTGAGCCCACCTCTTATTATGAGGCTGTTAAGGACAATAGGTGGGTTGAAGCCATGAACAATGAGATTGAGGCTCTCTTAAGGAACAATACTTGGACCCTTTGTGATTTACCTGTTGGGAGAAAAGCCATTAGCAACAAATGGGTTTATAAGATTAAATACAAATCTACAGGCACTGTTGATAAATTTAAAGCTAGAGTTGTTGCTAAAGGGTACAGTCAAAGAGAGGGCATTGACTTTGATGAAACATTCAGTCCTGTTGTTAAAATGGTTACTGTTAGATGTCTTATTAGCATTGCTGTTTCTAATGATTGGCCTCTTTTTCAACTTGATGTTAATAATGCTTTTCTTTATGGGGAATTGGATGAGGATATTTACATGACTGTTCCTTTGGGTTTTAACTGTCAAGACAAGAACAAAGTGTGTAAGTTGAACAAAGCCCTCTATGGACTTAAGGAAGCCCCAAGACAGTGGAATGCCAAGTTAACCACTGTCTTGGCTGAGCATGGCTTTGTCCAAAGTAAAAATGATTACTCTCTCTACATCAAACAGTCTGATAATCTTTTCATTGCACTTCTTGTTTATGTTGATGATTTTATCATCACTGGTAATAGTGTTAAGGAAATTGATAACCTCAAAAATTTTCTTAAAACTAAATTCATGATAAAAGATCTTGGGATTATGAAGTATTTCTTAGGAATTGAAATTTTTGAAAATACCAATGGTATTTGCATGACTCAAAGAAAATACTGTCTTGAGCTTATCTATGAATTTGGTCTGTTGGCTGCTAAACCAGCAGCAACACCTTTACCTGAAAATTGTGTGCTTGCTGTTGATGAGAGTGAGAATGATAAATTACTTAACAATGTTTTTGAGTATCAAAGACTCTTAGGGAGGCTCATTTATCTTACTCACACTAGACCTGACATTTCCTATGCTGTTCATTGTCTTAGTCAGCATATGCATGCCCCTTTACAGTCTCATCTGAAAATTGCTCTCAGAGTTATTAGATACCTTAAAAACTCTCCTGGTACTGGCATTCAGATTTATAAAGATACTTCTTTGAAGGTTTCTTGTTTCACTGATGCTGATTGGGCAAAATGCCTTAAAACCAGGAAATCTGTTTCTGGGTATTGTGTTTTCTTGGGAAGGACTCTTGTATCCTGGAAAAGTAAAAAACAAGCTACCATCTCTAGATCTTCTGCTGAAGCAGAATATAGATGCATGGCTAGTGCCACTTGTGAAGTCATTTGGATAACCAATCTCTTGAATGATTTTCTGATTAAGTGCTTGTTTCCTGTTCACTTATATAGTGATTGTAGTTCTGCCATACAGATTGCTGCTAACCCTGTTTTTCATGAAAGGACCAAGCACTTTGAAGTTGATGTTCATTTGATTAGGGAAAAGGTCCAAGATGGTGTCATTAAGACTTTCAAGGTTGCTTTGCAACCAATTGAGGCTTGTGGACATGTTTGGGAAATAATGTTCTTTACTGCTCTCTCATTTTCGGATTGAGGAAGGGTGTTATTTTGTGCAATCCTCCAATGTTGCACTTAACTTGTAACGTGTGATATTGTGTTTTGTTTTCTTGTTGGGCCTTTTACTTGTTTATGGGCCTTATGTTTTCCTCTTGGGCTTTTGTGGCTGTTGGAGCGTGTATGATGGTTTCAAGCTTATATTACCCTAGCATTTCATTTGCTAGGGTTAGCACTCTCTCTCTAACTCACACACTTATTGTGTGTGTTTGACTGCTCACTTTCTCCATCTAACCATTATTGGTTATGGGAGGTTTTTCATCTGTTTCATCTTGATTATTTTGTGTGATTGAGTGAATCTTGTAGTGAGGGAGATTGGATCAACCTAGTTGGGACAATCTCACATTTATCTTGTAATCGTTCGACTAGCATCCGTTTTGAGGACTAGTCTTTATCTTTTTGTTTCGTACTCTGATTTATAATAAAAATACACCAAGGGGTGGTTGGTTGGGTGTAAGATCTACTTGTTTTGTTTTGATATTATGTTTTAACAGTTTCAAAGCTGAACAAAGTGGCTATGAAATACAACTTACATATGAAAAAACACCACACATCAATTTCATCCGATCATTACACATGTAAATTATGCATTGATATTGTATCGTTTTATATGAAATACTACATGTTAAAGTGTTTAAAATTTTGATGGAAAACTATAAAATTGAACGAGTGACTGAGTCCCACATCGGTAGATAATGCGAAATGAAGGATGTAGGATGGCAGTGGCCACTGGAAGTGGAAGCATCTAAAGGCGTTGAAGTTGATGGGAAACCGAAAAGGCTTGTTTTCAAGAAAGTGGGAGATAGGTTACGATATAACGTTGCATTTGTGTCGAAGAAGGGTATAATAGTTCAGGTAGGAATTTGTGTTTAAATGGCTCACTTAACCCAGAACTTGCACGAGCTAAGAGTTTTTAGTGCGATAGGGGAGTTAACCCACGTGTGGAAAAGGGTGTGGTGGTGAAAGAAGTTGGTCGGTTTGGGATGATATTGGCTAACAACGTAGCTATTGGAGAAGAATTGGTGGCGGACAGTCATTTGTTACCTGCACTAGCGGTGGGGAGTAAGGTTGGGGACTAGATTAGAGAGTACGTGAAAACGAAAGCAAAACGAACAACAATACTTACCTTTGGTGGGACGGTGTTGGGGTGAAGCCATCACCCGTGGTTGCGGCTTTTAGCTCAAGGGGACCTAATGCAGTTACACTAGAGATGTTGAAACCGGGTTTGATCGGGCCATGAGGTCAAAATCTTAGCTGGTTGTTTAAGTGTTTTTCTTGTTACAATGTTCACATATTTCTATGTAACATTCTAAAACTACAAGTTACATTTGGTTTTTAAGTTTTATTGTTAATCTTCATTTTGTCCCACATAGAAAGAAAGTGAAAGTTATGCAACCTTTATAACTCAAATTTCGATTAAATAAATAGCTCAACCAAAATTATCTTCGACACAATCAAAATTAGTTGGTCGTGTCTTTCGTTGTATTGGTTTAACGCCAAACCGTTCAATATTTTGACGATATTGGCTAACGGAGCGGCTAGCGAAGAAGAATTGATATCATAAAGTCAACCACAATACTTAGCTCTTTTGCAACGGTATTGGGGTGAAGCCATCACCCGAGGTGGCGGCTTTTAGCTCGAGGGGACCTAATATAAGCCGGATGTCATTGGCCCAAAGTCAACATCTCGACTAGATGGTCTGGTGCTAGCGGACCTAGTGGGCTAAAAGTTGATACGCGGAAAATCCAATATAACATTATGTCAGGTAAAATTCATACGAGATGAATAATAAAATAACATACTTCCAATTGGTTGGTTGTTTAATAATAACTAACGAATGAGTTTTTACAACATGTAAGTCCATGTCCTGCCCGCATATTAGTGGCCTAGCAGCGTTGCTAAAAGCAGCATATCCAAAACAGAGTCCAAGTGCCATCAAGTCGACTCTGACCGATGCCTATACAATGGACAACACCAACTCGTCTTTACGTGATGCAGAAGGAGGCCAACTTTCAACTCCTTTTTCCCATGGAGCGGGTCATGTTGACACACACAACGCGATCTCATCGCAAAGAGGTGCGCCATATTTTAGTGGTCACACCACTCATACTCCCAAGTTTCTAGGCATGCGGGATGAAACCAGATTCGTTTCTGAAGACCAACAACAGCCTCATGCTGGCAACAAAAATAAAAATAAAAATTTGAAAGTAAAAGTTTGAAGAAAAGGTAAAAAAAATTAATAAAGGACAATAATGGACAATAAACGTTTGTATATGGTTTTATTCATTTCTTTATACCAAAATTTCATCCTAAGGTACATCAACTCTTTGAGATATATAATGTTTAAGTTGATCATCCCATGTCTTTCAAACGGAAAAAGATAAAATTTATGTAAAATGAAACGCATGAAAATGGGATTTAAGCCTTAAGTTTCATCCAACGAGGTGGAAAGATATTAAAGGATACAATATAGTTCCAACAATTCGGTAATTACATATCATTATATCACATATACCTTGTGAGTCACATCGATCCGATCCGAATTTCAAACATCCACTCCTCACAGCTATATATACCCTCCCATAATCTCCGCGCATCAATTGGAACACTGTACTCGAAATATGCGCATGGAGTCATAGACTATGCCACCAACCAATGATCTCTCCCTGGTGGTCGACATCAGCTCAAAGCTCACGTTATGCATTTTGTTGGGAACGTTTATGAGTTTTTTTTATTTCTTTGGTATACAAAGTAAAATAAAATGCTTATTATTTGTAGTGTTAGTTTATCTCTCAGCCGACGACTCTGTTTTATTATCGATGTATCTCGCAAAACTGATCATACAGAACGTTTTTGAGTTTTTTTTATTACTCTCGTATACGAACTAAAACGAAATGCACATTATTTGTAGTGTTACGTTTGCCATGTTAAATTTAGAAAGATAAAGATATTTCTATTATTACCGAGAAAATAAAAATAAAAAAACATGGACTAAGAAACACACGTATTAAAGTTATGTGTGACTACTAATTTATATTGTTGATATTTGCATAGTTTTACTTATATACTACTCTAAAGTTAGTTTATCTATCAATGTGGGATATACTTTACTAAACATTAACTAAATTCTTTCTTCAAACTTTTGGATGATTAACGCGCACAATCTCCACAGATCGACTCATGTAACACTTTAAACTCGATCTGACGTCATTGATCTCTTCTAGTGATTGTCATCAATTTTAAGCTCACATGCTAAATATATGGAGTAACTACCAGTCGGTGGTTAAGATCGGGGTGTGGAGGATAATTAAGTTGTTGATGTTCGGCTTGAACCATTATGTATTTTGGTGTTATCAATCTAATCAATGGACTCTATTAATGTTATTGACTCGTTGGGGATGTACGTATTTCGCTTGAATTGATCATGTATGTTGTAAAATTTATTCCCTGTTTAAAACTTTCTTAAGGTGATCGCGGGCTCGCGAATGCTTCACGAAATTTAAGTGTGCAAAGGTGTACGATATATATTTGTGCACCTCGATAGAATATATTATTATCAAATAGGACGCTTAAAACCCCGGTTTACATATAAGGCTAGAAACAAGTCGAGTCGTTCATGAAAAAAAAACTCAAAATTAGATAGATAAATACAGTAGAAACTCTATAAAATAATAAATTTGGGACCACCAAAATTTATTAACTAAAAGAGTTATTAATTAATCGATAAATTAATAATTATTAATTTATATATTAATTAATAATTTATTAATTTATAGTTGATTAGCTTTACAAACACATCCACGTCGGTCGATTAGTAAAAGGTAGTAACATTAACACATGTATAAAGTAAGAAACGCACGGATATAAGCTTAAAGCTATGACAGGCTTTGGCTCAGCTCAGCTAGTTTCCATTCCTAGTTACATACACTATACACTATGATAAGATTAGTAGATTTGAATAAATGAAGTTAAGTTGTGGGCCGTCTCATGAATTTTTGAGGCGTTGTGCCAAAATTACTATATAGGCCTCTCGAGTGCGAGAAATCACATAAACTGTGAAAAAAAAATTATAAACATTTTTTTGGAAAAAACTCGTCCTTGCAACTATATAAGAAATGGTCCGTCAAATAACAGTATGTGTAAAAAAATGACTAAACTATGTGACACTTTCGGTCCACAATTTGAATAAGATATTGGGGCTAGCTGCAAATAAATAAAATGATTGTCTTCCTTATTTGACACCCATGTTATTAAATTTTCTGACAGTGCTCTAAACTAGCTGTTGTTTTAACAATTTTTTACAGGCAAAAATCATATAATTTACGTTTTCGAACACACGGTTATCATGTGTATGCTATAAATCGAATAAAAATCACGCCCCATGTATGCAACCATCCTGTGTGGTTGACCATCTCGCATATGCTAAAATTCCGCCCCTCGTAATGACGAAAAGTTGTTACTAAAGGCTTTCAAATTACGTTTTTGGAAGATTCTATTGATTGATTAATGTGATTTGAACTTAATTGGTGGTTTTATTTACATGATTAATAGTAAGTGGGTTAATCAAATAATACATCACAAACCCATTAAAGTTGGGTCTATCCAATTTTGTTGTGTAACGATCAATTTTAATGTTCATTTGGTTAAGGGACTGTCCATGTTAAGAGTTTCGAAGTTGAGCACAATCTAAGATAGAAAAAATCAAAGGACTGAAGTTGAAAGTCAACTCATATCACAAGGACCATAAATGTAAATTACTATTTACTCATAAAATAATAAATTCTAAGATAGATCAAGACCACTTATACACAAGTACGCAACTGAAATTCATATGTTTTTACTGTTTATTAAAAAGGTGTCTTATCACAAGAAGATACACGAATATACCAAAACACCCTTTAAGTTGATAACTCATATCATAAGGACCATTGATGTAAATTACTAGTTAACATTCGTTTAGTCAAGAGACGGTGTGTGTTAAAGGTTTTGCACTTAGGCGACAATCTAGGTAAGAAAAATGTCAAAAGACCAAAAAAGAAAGTCAACTTAAACCTCAAGGACCATTCATGTAACTAACTATTTACTCCTATAAGAATGAATTATAAGATTGATAGGGAAATCAAATATTTTGAATTATTCATAATAAATTAATCACCATGTTAAATTGTATATACTTATAATTCAAAATATTAGATCATGTTTAACTTTGTTATAATATTTAATTTAACTTTTGTTGATCATGTTAAATGGTTTTTAGATGTTACAATTTTTTTAAAGAAAAAAAAACATGTAGGCATCGGCGTTCTCACTTTAAATGGTTCACATAAAAACATATACATGCATTTTCTTTCAAGTTAATTATTTGTCCCACATGGAAAGAAAAAGAGAGTAGTAAAACATTTATAAGTCAAATTCTAATCAAATATCTTAATTCCAAGGTCCACGTACATAAACAAAATTAGTTTGTGTCTTTGGACTTTAGTTTATTTTTCTCATAAGTGAACAAAACTAGAATTGTTACTCGTGCTTCGCGGCGTTTGTCCCGCGTGTGGTTAGTACACAATTTTACAACATGTTTACTTAATCTGTTTCACTAACTCTGCTCTATTTAATTTGTTCTCTCCATGAAGTCATCGACGCAGCAGCAACCTAGTCACTCGGCTTCGTACGACAATGATTAACCGTTGCTTTAATTATGCTAAAATAAAATACATGAGTTGAACCAAAAAGAGTTAATATATCCATATTGATCATGTAGGTTCACTTCCGTTGTTTTGGCAACTTAACCAAAGATGCACTTAAAACCGCAAGTTGCATACTCTCTAAGGTTAACATGAGGATGCTAAAATGATCTTACTAAAAAGCTTTCAGATTACGTAAATTTACTAACGAAAACGTAAATTTACTGACAAAAACGTAAATTTACAGACGAAAACGTATATTTACTGACGAAAACGTAAATTTTCTGACGAAAACGTAAATTTACCTACGAAAACGTAAATTTTCTAACGTAAAGGTAAATTTAATAAGGAAAATGTAAATTTTATGACGAAAACGTAAATTTTCTTAAGAAAACATAAATTTACTGACGAAAACGTAAATTTAAAGAAAACGTAAATTTTCTGATGAAAACATAAATTTTCTGACGAAACTGTAAATTTATTGTCAAAAACGTAAAAATAACGACGAAAACGTAAATACACTGAAAAAACGTAAATTTATTGACGAAAACGTAAAATTTTCTGACGAAAACGTAAATTTACTGATGAAAACGTAAATTTAAAGACGAAAACATAAATTTACTGATGAAAACGTAAATTTACAGACGAACACGTAAATTTACTGACGAAAACGTAAATTTACTGACGAAAACGTAAACTTATTGACAAAAACGTAAATTTACAGACGAAAGCGTAAATTTACTGAAGAAAACGTAAATTTTCTGATGAAAACGTAAACTTTTTGACGAAAACGTAAATTTATTGACGAAAACGTAAATTTACTGACGAAAACGTAAATTTACTGTCGAAAACGCAAATTTTTTGATGAAAACGTAAACTTTTTGACGAAAACGTAAATTTACTGACGAAAACGTAAATTTACTGTCGAGAACGCAAATTTTTTTGACGAAAATGTATATTTTCTGACGAAAACGTAAATTTTCTGACGAAAACGTAAATTTTTGACGAAAACGTAAATTTTCTGACGAAAACGTTAACTTTTTGACGAAAACGCAAATTTTCTGAGGAAAACGTAAATTTACAGACGAAAACGTAAATTTACAGAGGAAAACGTAAATTTTATGACGAAAACGTAAATTTAAAGACGAAAACATAAATTTACGGACGAAAACGTAAATTTAAAGAAAACGTAAATTTTCTGATGAAAACATAAATTTTCCGACGAAACTGTAAATTTATTGTCAAAAACGTAAAAATAACGACGAAAACATAAATACACTGAAAAAACGTAAATTTATTGACGAAAACGTAAAATTTTCTGACGAAAACGTAAATTTACTGATGAAAACGTAAATTTAAAGACGAAAACATAAATATACAGATGAAAACGTAAATTTACAGACGAACACGTAAATTTACTGACGAAAACGTAAATTTACAGACAAAAACGTAAACTTATTGACAAAAACGTAAATTTACAGACGAAAACGTAAATTTTCTGATGAACACGTAAACTTTTTGACGAAAACGTAAATTTACTGACGAAAACGTAAATTTACTGTCGAAAACGCAAATTTTTTGACGAAAACGTATATTTTCTGACGAAAACGTAAATTTTCTGACGAAAACGTAAATTTTTTGACGAAAACGTAAATTTTCTGACGAAAACGTAAATTTTCTGACGAAAACGTTAACTTTTTGACGAAAACGTAATTTACTAACGAAAACGCAAATTTTCTGATGAAAACGTAAATATTCAGACGAAAACGTAAATTTACAGAGGAAAACGTAAATTTTATGACGAAAAAGTAAATTTAAAGACGAAAACGTAAATTTTCTTAAGAAAACATAAATTTACTGACGAAAAGGTAAATTCAAAGAAAACGTAAATTTTCTGATGAAAACATAAATTTTCAGACGAAACTGTAAATTTATTGTCAAAAACGTAAAAATAACGACGAAAACGTAAATATACTGAAAAAACGAAATTTATTGACGAAAACATAAATTTACTGATGAAAACGTAAATTTGAAGACGAAAACATAAATTTACTGATGAAAACGTAAATTTACAGACGAACACGTAAATTTACTGACGAAAACGTAAATTTACTGACGAAAACGTAAACTTATTGACAAAAACGTAAATTTACAGACGAAAATGTAAATTTACTGACGAAAACGTAAATTTTCTGATGAAAACGTAAACTTTTTGACGAAAATGTAAATTTACTGACGAAAACGTAAATTTACTGACGAAAACGTAAATTTACTGTCGAAAACGCAAATTTTTTGACGAGAACGTATATTTTCTGACGAAAACGTAAATTTTCTGACGAAAAAGTAAATTTTTTGACGAAAACGTTAACTTTTTGACGAAAACGTAATTTACTAACGAAAACGCAAGTTTTTTACAGACGAAAACGTTAATTTACAGAGGAAAACGTAAATTTACTGACAGTAACGCAAATTTTCTGACGAAAAACTAAATTTACAGAGGAAAACGTAAATTTACTGACGAAAACGTAAATTTTCTGACTAAAACGTAAATTTACAGACGAAAACGTAAAATTTCTATCGAAAACGTAAATTTACTAACGAAAATGTAAAAATACTGATGATAACTTAAACAAAAACTAATGAAAACGTAAAAATTGATGAAAAACTTAAAACAACTGACCAAAACGTAAAAATCAAACAAATACATGTAATCACGTTTGAACATGTTAAAAGAAAGGAAAATATTGTAAGTTAGTGAGTTTTCCCGACCTAAACCATTTGACCGATAACTCGTTAGACCCATTATTAAATAATGACCCATTTAACCCATAACCTATTTAACTTATGACCCAAACCCAACCAAACCAACCCATTTGCCAGCTCTAGTCCGGTGTGAAGATTTGGGTGAAGAGTAGAACGAGTTCTTTGATACTACCATTAGGCATTTTTGTCTATTCAGTATGTAATTTACTTGAATTGCACATAATTTATTTGCTAACACTTTAAGTATTACGTAAATTGCAAATTTTGTCCGTGCACTCGAAATAGGTGCATGGAGTCATAACATTGCTTGTGATGCCACCGACAAACGATCTCTCCCTGATGGTTGACATCGGCTCAAAGCTTAAATTATGCATTTTGGTGTTATTTTTTTCTATTAGTCGACTATTTTTTCTATTATTGATGTTGTATCTCGTGCAAGTGATTGAACATGTTGACAACGGCTATGAGTTTTTAATACTCTCGTATACGAACTAAAATAAAATGCATATTATATTATTTGCAGTGTTACGTTTACCATGCCATGCAAATTTGGAAAGATAAGAAATTTCTTTTATTTCCGAGAAAATAATCATAAAAAACACGAAGCAAGAAATAGACGTGTCAAAGTTTCGTGTGTTAGAAAATTCATATTGTTGATATTTTTGATGGTTTTTCTTAGAGCACAAGGAGTCATCACTCTAAGTGACTCATTTTTCGGGTGTCACGTCAGCGAAACTCACTTACTAACTCACATGAAAAAATCAGGGGAGTTATCACTGCAAGTGACTCCCTTTTGTGAGTCCAACTTTTTTTTATTTCTCACATTTTCAATTTAAATTAATTCATTTCATAAATAAAATTAAATATTAAAATCCTAAAAAATAGAAAAATACAACTTTGAATAAAAAAACAAAAAAAACGAAAAATTACGGAAAAAAATTACGAAAAAAACTACTAGTTGGAGGAATCTTCGGAATCTTCAACGTCGCGGTATTGATTGGTATTCGACATTTTTGCGCGTAGACGAGCCTTGATTTCTTCTTTTTTAAAGTTTATAATAGCGACCGTTTCGGGATTCATGTTGGAGGTGTCATAGTTGAGAAATTTCAACTCCTCCATTTCGGCAATCGTGTCGTCTTTGCGTTGCGAAGACGCATACGCTTTCTGAGCGCCTTCACGACGGAGACGAAGGTCATAGGTAACCGCGTCATTAAATTGAGACGAGTTACTTCCTCCGGTACTCGCCGATGTTTCGGAACGGCTTTTTTCCCCGGGCCGTTCTTTACCGGCGGGGCGGGGTAGTTGATCGCGTTGGAAAAGCTCGTCCGTGTTCATCGGTATCGCAAACGAACCACCTTCATCGTTCTCGGTCAAATCAACCGGGACAACCTCGGGTGCGTCCCATTTCGGGGACTTCCTCAAAACATTCCATGCCTTTTCGTGATTAAACGTGGCATTTCAATTCTCGTCCGCGTAAATGCTCCGAGCCCGTTCAATCACATCGACCTCGCTTTCGCCACTTTTTTTGTTCCGATGACATTTCCTGTAGATGGCGTTCCACTTCATAATATTATGATGCATCGGATTCCACTTACCCGTAAGCATGTCTTTGGTACGTTCTTGATGATTTCTTTCGTTAAACACCCGGGTAATTCGAATCCAAAGAGTGTCTCTTTTTTTGTGACGCCCAACTTTCGGATCTTCGGATGTTGCGATGTAACACTCGGCAAGCACGGCTTCTTCCTCCTTGGTCCACCGACCAAGACCTTCATTCGGAACGGGTTCTTTTGATTTTTTTTACGGGGTTTTTCTTTCGTCTTTTTTGTTGGTTCGGTTTCAGGTGGTGGAATCGAGCTTGTAGATTAGAGTGATAGGCGTCTTTGGGTGGTATAGGCTTGATATTCTTCTTGTTGCTTTTGTATAAAAGCTTGATCTTCGGGAGTCATCGGATATTGGGTAGGAAATCCGGGGAATTGCGAATTGGACGTAGTTCCGTCACCGGCACCCATGTTGGATTGAAGGAGGTGGGTGAATCCGAACTAATTTTCTTCGGCCATTGTGTGTTTGTGAATGAATGAGAGAATGATTTGAATGAGAGAATGATTTGTGTTTGTGTGTAAAAATGATATAGGAAATGTAGTATATATAGAGTTTAAAATTGAAAATTTGTTTTTTTTAAAATCAAATCTAGCCGTTTGACAGTTAATTAAAAAAATTGTTTTAAATAATATAGCCGTTGGGCATTAAAAACAAAACAAATTTTTTTTTTCAAAATAAACGGCTACTAGCTGTTAGTTTTTAAAAAAAAATCAATTTTTTTTTAACACCTCTCACGCCGAGTGGGTTGCCCCACGCCCATGGCTCACGCCGTGGGTTTTTGTGCTTCTCGGATTCATCACGCGAGTCGCGCCGCGGGTTTGACACCCCACGGCGCCATGACTCTGGGTGCTCTTATATAGTGCTCTAATGTTAGGTTATTAGGTATCCATCTGAGATATACTTTCTAAACAAGAACTCAATTCTTTTTCAAAGTTTTAGATTTAAGTGGATTAACGCCCACAAATCAACTCATGTAACACTTGAGACTCGATCTAACGTCGTCGATCTTTTCTAGTGGCTTTCGTCATTTTTAAGCTAAATATTAGTGTTCCTTGATTTACTAGGCATAAAAATTAAGAGTTTTCTCCATTAGTGTGTGATGTGGCAGTTGAGGCACCTGAAGGAGTTGTAGTTACATGGATCAAGAAACACACGTATTAAAGTTACATGGACCTAATATAAGCCATAAGACAATCTAAAATAATAACATATTCACAAAAACTGCTAGAAACACAACACAAACACACACTGAATGAATTAATCAATATTCATTCAAACGGCTATTGTGTACTCACAAATTATATGCTGTAAAGAACTTACTACAACATTCATACAAATATCACATACACACACACGCGATATAAGAAAACTTAGTTAATAGAAGTAGTATTCAAGCAAATATTGAGTGATCTACTTATGGGTATACGGATCTAATTGGCATTTGAGAAGTGAATACAAACTTGTGCAATTTCGAGGGTAGAATGTCGATAATTTTAAGTCGTATGGTTAATCTTCATTTTGTCCCACATAGACACAAAGTAAAAGTTGTGCAACTTTTATAATTCAAATTTCGATTAAACAACTCAATCAAAACAACTTTTTGACACAATCAAAATTAGTTGGTTGTGTCTTTGGTTGTTTTGGTTTTTTCATAGGTGAAGCAAAACTAACACAGGTTCGGGGGTTTGGTTTAACCCGCCAAACTGTTCAAAATTTTGACGATATTGGCTAACGGCATGGCTAGCAGAGAAGAATTAATATCGTACAGTCATCTGTTATCTGTTATATGGTGGTGAGTAAGCTAGGTTGGGGGCGAGAATAAAGAGTATTCGAAAATAGAAGCAAACCCAACCACAATACTTAGCTCTTATGCGACGGTGTTGGGGTGAAGCCTTCACCCGAGGCCGGTGGCGGCTTTTAGCTCGAAGGGACCTAATATAAGCAGGATGTGATTGGCTCAAAGTCAACATCTCGGCTATATGGTCTGGTGCTAGCGGACCTAGTGGGCTAAAAGTTGATACGCGGAAAACAAAATATAACATTATTTTAGGTAAAATTCATTCGAGACGATTAATCAATAACATAATTCCAATTGGTCAGTTGTTTAATACTCCTAGTAATTAAAGAATGAGTTTTTACTACAGGTAAGTCCATGTCATGCCCGCATATTAGTGGCGTAGCTGCGTTGCTAAAAGCAGCATATCCAAAATGGAGTCCAAGTGCCATCAAGTCGACTCTCATGACCAATCCCTATGCAATGGACAACATCAACTCGTCTCTACGTGATGCAGAGGGAGGCCAAATTTCAACTCCTTTTGCCCATGAAGCGGGTCATGTTGACCCACACAAGGCGATCTCACCAGCTTGCAAAGAGGTGCGTCATATTATAGTTGCCAATCAGGTGGTAAAGCTAATCCGTATTAGTGTGGTTCCACCACTGTTACTAGTTGTCATAGTTAGATTTTTTGTTACGATCTTCACATGTTTTTTGTTACATGTATGCATTTGTCCCACATGGATTAGTATTGAGAATAATGCAACCTTTATAACTCAAACTTCGATTAAATAGTTTAAACTACTTAGATTAGGCATAATCAAAATACATGTTACTAGTTTTTGTCACTTTCCACACGAGAGTGAATTTGGCTATGTGGATTTTAAATGTATATAATTTAAAATTTAAAAGAAACAAGTTTTAAACAAGTACAAAAGCGACCAGGCGTTTTCAATTGTGTTTGAGGAATCAAGAGATACACTCGTATCGTAGAAGGACTAACGTTTGGTCAGCGGGAGACATGTATGATATGGCAAATTAAAGGAAGCACCTGAAGGCGTTGAAGTTGACATGAAACCGAAAAGGTTTGTTTTCAAGAAAGTGGGAGATAGGTTGCGAATTGCGATATGATATGCGGTTACATTTGGTGCTTTTGGGTCTATAATTTGAAAAAATGTTAAAAACCAAGGTCGGAGGAGCCTGTTGCTATTAGTTGGGAACAAAATGTATAGATCATCGTTTACAACCAAGTTAATTTTGAAAAAGTATAAAATGGTTAATGATCACTTTCTTTTCTCATGTTAATGTTAAAAGAAAATACGTGGGTTCACTTTCGTTTGTTTTGGCAGCTTAACCAAAGAGGTCGCTTATAATTATAAGGCCACACATAAGTTAAGCCTTTTGTGAAAAAGCTCGAAATTGGATTGGTTAATATAGGTCGAACGAGTCGAGCTCAAACGAGCTAGAGCCTAAGCTCGAGTATGAGTTTCAGCTTATCTAATAATCAAGTTCAAGCCCGAGCTATATATAGAAAGACCGAATAGGCTCGTGAGCCCACAATAAATATATACTCATATATACTGTTTATACGTATAATTATGTACAAACGAGCTTAAAAATATAAACAAGCTCGAGCCTTGTGAGATTAACTAGTTGAACTTTATTTGAAATTTGATTCTTTCAACATATCATATATGTCGAGCCCCGGGTTACGCTCGAATGAAGTTAACATGAGGATGCTCAAATGTTCGGGTTTCAGATTACTTTGAAAGAAAAAATTATTATTAGTTGATTAAAGTGATTTCAACTTAATTGGTGGCTTTATTTACATGATAATTATATAAACGTTAAGTGTGTTAGTCGAATACGAGTCAAATAGATTCTCATGTTATCAAATTCGGGCCTATCCGTATTTGTTATTTTAAAACACATAAAGCAATCAAATTTAAGTGATCGGCGAAAAATATATGTTGAAATAATCTAGAAGGAAAAATAAAGATGACGGATGGATAAAATAAAAATAAATTACAAATATGCTCATTGCGGTTTGCGCTAACTTGAGCTTTTTTTTCAACCTACCTCAACTCCAAAAACCGTACCACGCCCAATCCCTTAAGTAGAACGATGTGGATGGTTGGTGGATTTTGTTGCGATTACGGTTAGCATATTTTGGAACGTGAGGGGTATTGAGATGATGGTGTATAAGCTATACAACGAGATGTATACTAGCAACTACTAACTATATAAGGTATCGTGCTCTACAAGTAAACACTATACCATGATTATAAAGGGTGAGTGGCATAATAATTATCCGTTACGTGGTCAAGCCAATCCGTGTCAGCGTGGTTGCGTTACTATTACTCGTTCTCAATGTTAGATTTTTTGGTTTTTACAATTCATTTTACTATATACCGTTTGTGTTTGAATGTTCACCGGCTTTCTAGGTGTATTTTGTTACCATGTTTTTTATGTAATATTCTAAAACTTCATGTTACATGCACGCATTTGCTTTCGAGGTTAAATTTCACTTCGTCTCACATGGATTGAAAGTGAAACTAGCGCAGCCCTTATAAGTTAAATTTCGAACAAATAGTTTATTAGCCCTGAAGATACAACCAAAGATAATTGGTTGTGTCGTTTCGGTTTTTTAGGCAAGGCTAGATTCTTTTTCCTTTTCATTTAGATTGTGTTGTCTATCTGACTGCTTTGGTCCGAAGCACATATACTGCGTTTTCTTTCGTTGCCTAAACTTCTCTTAGGGTAAAACAACTCTTTACCCAAATAAATATGTAAAAATGTTATTTATATAATTTTACTAGTTTTTGTGTTTTATTGATGACAAATACAGAATATTCCTATAACGTAAAGTTTAAAATAAACTAGATTTAACGTCGTGGCCAAAGAAAATATTGTTGCAACGACTTTTAACAAGGAGTAATTTGTGTGACTTATGTTCAAGCGGATATTAATTACATGCTTTGTACTGAGTGACTTGATATCGAATTTGTATCTTTATTAGCTTTTATGAGTTCTTTAGCTATTTGGAATGTGTTTCGGCGGCTATAGGTGTTTCTATGAATTGGTTGAATATATATTTTGTGCGAGTTTGCATTATTTGGTAATCAATTTGGATAGCACATTGCTGTGATATACATGTAGATTTTTTTGGAAAGTATTTCACGGAAAATCTGAAAAACCTGCATAATACAGTAGTATGCATAAATACTTTTGGCATAATCATTCCTCGAGGACATGTCCACGAAAAAATGAGTAATTATGTTTATAAATTAATTTAATAAATTAATTAGTTATTTAGTTAATGAATTAACCTTACATTCTCCGGGAACATGTCCACGCGGAATGTCTTTGCCAAACTAAACTCAAGATTAACTGGAAAATTCCCCATATGTTGACGGGAAATGTTGAAATTTGTCAACTAGGATTCAGTCTCTTATTCTAAGATTCCCTTTCTACGCGTCCCGGGGAAAGTCACAAAATTTGGCTAAAGATTGCATCGAACCTTGTAGTGTATGTGAAGTCACCAACACCGGCGCTTACTCCGACACCGTTCTACCAAACACTATTAAATCACCCGTCACATTCCCTTAAATATGTTAGTAATCATGAATTGTGCAACCACCCTCGTTGGATATAAAAAAAGGTATAAATATAAATAAGGTCGAAAATATAAGAGGGGCATAATCCCATCCGTCTCTTCTATGTTTCGTCCCGGGCTGAACATATTGCATGGATGTACGTACCACTATTCATTTAGGGCTAATTCTTGAAATCCCCCAAAATGTTACTTTGTTTCCCTTTTTGCACCCACCAAATGAAAATTTCCCAAAATATCTTATGCAACTTATGCATCATATGCAACTTATGCGACTTTTCCAAAAATGATAAAATTTTGGGAAAATTTTGGAAAATTTTTGAATATTTTTTTCAATTTTTGGAAAAGTCGCATAAGTCGCATAAGTTGCATAAGGCATTTTGGGAAATTTTCATTTGGTGGGTGCAAAAAGGGAAATAAGGTAACATTTTGGGGCATTTCAAGAATTAGCCCTAAATGAATAGTGGTACGTACATCCATGCAATATGTTCAGCCCGGGAGGAAACATAGAAGAGACCGATGGGATTATGCCCCTCTTATATTTTCGACCTTATTTATATTTTATACCTTTTTTATATCCAACGAGGGTGGTTGCCCGCACTTCGCTGCGGGATTTCTGGCAATTCGTGTTTTGTTTCCGATAGGTGTCCAAATGGTTACAAAATCCGCATACTGAATTGCTTTGGTGGCTAGTAACTTGGTCATTACATACATACTGTAATGAAAAGTACACTGATATTGGTTTAGAGATTTCACAATGTTCATGTTGTTTTAAGCTAAATCAGTTATACCCAAAGAATAGGTGAACTAAAGTTTCCCCATAAAAATAAACAAAAATTATATCCAAAGGATAATCCTTATTTTGTTTGTTTAGCTACTGCATACATATGCCCAAAAAAGTAAGAAAAATTGACAGCTTCATCTGCTAAGGTTAATCTGATATGCAAGCACGAATACCCAAGATTTTAGCTCGTTAGTACTTCGTCATATACCTTGATGTTTTTCTAGGTCCCTGTGCTTGTTTCTGCTCTTCATTGGCCGCTAGAAGATTTGTTCTCCCCTTGAACATCCGCCTCTGCTCCTTCCTGTAATATATCCATACACAAATTAATTTGATATGTAATTATCATTTGAAACCATTAAAATGCAATGTAAATTAACTCTCTGACTTCAAGCTCAAGTTTCATTGCCACATCTTCACACGTATAAAAGTATCGAGAGATTAGTAAGTCAAAAATGCAAGTTTGTCAAATAATAAGTCGTCGTTTCAACATTTAATGGGCTAAACCGCTTATAGAGAAACTATGAAGTTCACATTCTGTTATCCAGTGACTTGGGGTTCCAAGTTATCAATGTGATATCAGTATGTAGATGATCAACAAAACATATAATTATTCGTATACATCTAATTTGTCTTCTTCTTTTTAAATGAATACAAACGACTACCCAAGCATCTCATTTTTAGAGAGTAGAGACATAAGAGCATGTACATTCATTTTGTAGTATTTTGTTTTCAGATTCATCAAAAGCTGTTGTTGACGATATGACAACCGTGCACAAGGAACGACGGGAAATAAAAGAGAACGTGGCGAAATTTAATTTGAAACAAGTTACTTGTCATGGCCATAATTGTCCTCTCTTAATATTTTAATGATACCATGTTTATATATACATAGCATAATGAAACTCTAATAGGCCTAACCCCACAATCAGATATCCTCTAATATATACAAATATGTCTTGTTTATTCATAAACTTTTCATTTGCCCCTCATGAAGTGTTTGGTGTATACTGTGGGTTTTATGGTTAAATTTTATTTGTCCCACATGGATAGAAAGTGAGAATAATGCAACCTTTATAAGTTAAATTTCGATTAGATAGTTAATGAGATAAATCAAGATACAACCAAAATTAGTTGGTTGTGTCTTGGTTGTTTTGTTTTTAGATCGAAGTTGGTTATGTATGTATATTATATAGCTGGTTAAATCAACATTTTAAATGTTTTGGAAAGTTATTTCAATAAACGAACATAGCAAAGTTGGTGTAGGAAACGGTGTATACTTTTAGTAAAACAATAATAAAATTAACAGAAAACAAAGAACATAATTAAATAACAAATAAAATTGAAAGCAGTAAAACTAAGACGAGGCACGTGTTTAACACGCTTCCCTTAAAACAGATTCGCCGTCTGTTTCCCAGGGTACAACGTCCAAAGCTGTTGTACAGCCGGACTAGACAAACTTGCCTGAAAGATCACGGAAGCTTTCTGCGTTTCTGATCGAGAACTGCTGGAAAAATCGTCTGGTAATGGAGTATGAAAAGCTGCGTTTTTCTGATGATTTAACTGAATGAGAAGAGGTTATATTTATACTGAAAACTTGACTTGTTCTCAAAGAAAAATATATACTAAAGTCAGGAAAATCTGTTATAACTTAAACAGATTTCCTGTCTCTTTAACACATAAAATATTCTGTGAATAACTTATGTATCTATTCCTAAAATAGATGTACATAATTTTCTGGAAAAAACGATACCGAAATCTGCCCGCACCCAAGCCAGTTTTCGGAGCTGCATTCGTGTCCGCAGGTCGCGCGCTCGTGCACAAGTTCAGTAGCTTTGAACCCGTTTTTGGCCTAGAAATCCCACTTTCTGCACCCCCCCCCCCCCCTGAGTGCGCGTAGGCGTGGGAGTAAAAACCCACAAATGAATATTGTAGGGTAGAAACTAGGATTTCCTTATAAACATGTTTTCACTTCATGTTTCAAGCGATGTGGGACAAATATTTTTCCAAATATTGTGTTTCACGTGACTCACTTTGAGACACGATATCTCATTCATATTAACTCCATATTGGACATACTTTAGCTCACTGCGAAGCTCTCTTCGAGGAGAACGCAAAGCTAATAAGTACTACGAATATATATAACATATACATATATTAAATTATGTCCAAAGTATTGCAAAAACCATATTTTGCAAAACATTTTCCAACAATCCCCCACATGAATGGGAATCGGTCGAAAACACACGAAAATTTCGGCAAAATTTCTGCGGTTAAGTCCTGCATTGGATAGGTAGGTGTAACCCTTTGAAAATTCCCTTGTGAGATGCACTTAGTCTCCTAGATCTGAGTAGACGCGATGTCCTTGAACTCAGCCTCTGTTTACGTAGACGACAATACACACTCACACAAGACTCCCCCTGACCTTGTCAAATCCTCATAGTCGTGTTCGTTATGGTCATGAACACTCGCCTGGTTCTGCAAGAGCTCTTAGAAATTGCGCCCCCACAATTTCCTTCGAAGCGACCCCACTTCTCTCTCACATAGGTGATTTCATCTTGAATCATTAAAAACATATGTTTTATAATTTCATCTTGAATCATTATGCTTTATGATTTCATCCTGAATCATTAAGCCATATGTTTAACCTCTCAACATGTCACATTGTTCTAGGAATGGACTAGGAAAGTTACTGTATTAAGTAACTCCCCCACATTGACGTGACTTCCCCCACATTTCTATGATTAGGTTGTCCTATTGAACCCAGATCTTGGGATCTCCAGTCAACTGGGTTAGGTTTTCCTTCATTGAAACTCATCCTTTAAGGGCTTTAGTCCCATTCCTTTAAACGACTTACTAACTAACTCTCTGTTTAAGCCTTTCGTAAGCGGATCCGCGATGTTATCCTTTGACTTCACATAGTCAATTGAGATAACTCCTGTTGAGAGTAGTTGTCGTACCGAATTATGTCGACGACGGATATGTCTAGACTTTCCATTATACATTGTGCTATGAGCTCTGCCAATTGCCGATTGAATATCACAATGTATACTAATGGCCGTTACCGGTTTAGGCCACCTGGGTATGTCCTCTATGAATTGACGTAGCCATTCCGCCTCTTCTCCGCATTTATCTAACGCGATAAATTCTGATTCCATCGTGGACTTAGCTATTACAGTTTGCTTGGAAGACTTACAAGATATAGCGGCCCCTCCCAGTGTAAACACATATCCACTGGTCGATCTAGAATCCTTTATGTCAGATATCCCATTTGCATCACTGTACCTTCAATAACAGATGGATATCTAGCATAATTCAGTCCATAATCACGACTGTATCTCAAATAATGAAGTACCCTAGTCATAGCTTTCCAATGTGCATCACTTGGATTACTAGTATATCTACTTAGCCTGCTAACAGCATATGCTAAGTCAGGTCGGGTACATGTCATCAAATACATCAACATGCCAATAATTCTTGAATACTCTAATTGGGCAACACCTGCGCCTCTATTTTTAGATAGATGCAAACTGGTGTCAATTGGAGTTCTAGCTAGGCCGGAATCCCCCGCATTATGAGTATTGAGAATTTTGTCCACGTAATGTGCTTGACTTAATGCAATTCCACTATGAGTTCGTATGATCTTTATTCCAAGGATCACATCAGCCAAACCCATATCTTTCATGTCAAACTTTGATTTCAACATGTCTTTAGTAGACTTGATCATCTTGTCGTTACTGCCAACGATAAGCATATCATCAACATAAAGACACAAGATTACATATCCACTATTCGTGTCTTTGACATAAACACACTTGCCGTATTCATTAATTTTGAATCCACCCTCTAGCATGGCGTGATCAAACTTTTGATGCCATTGTTTTGGAGCTTGCTTTAAGCCATACAATGACTTATCAAGCCTACAAACTTTGCTCTCTTGTCCAGGAGCCATGAAACCCTCGGGTTGGTTCATGTATATTTCTTCTTCTAAATCTCCATTTAGAAAAGCCGTTTTCACATCCATTTGGTGAACTTCTAAATTTCTTAATGCGACAATAGCAAGAATCATCCTAATAGAAGTTATTCGCGTAACAGGCGAATAAGTATCAAAGTAATCTAGACCTTCGCGTTGTCTAAAACCTTTTATCACCAATCTTGCTTTGTACTTATCAATGGTGCCATCAGCTTTCATCTTCTTCTTGAAGATCCATTTATAGGCTAGTGGTTTACAACCAGGAGGTAAATCCACGAGCTCCCAAGTATGATTTTGTAAAATAGACTCTATTTCACTATTAATCGCTTCTTTCCATCGAGGCCCTTCCGAGGAATTTACAGCTTCTTGATAAGAAGTGGGTTCATTTTCTACCATAAAAGAGACAAAATCGGGTCCAAATGATTTCTCGGTTCTCGCCCGTTTGCTTCTTCTAGGTTCAACCTCTTCTTCCTCGGGTTGATCTTGTCTCTCATCTTGGAGATCATTATCATCACGTTGTCTCTTATCTTGGACAACTGCATCATCTATTCTAGATGTGCTTCCATTTTCCTTCTTTAAACAAGGAAATATGTTTTCAAAGAAGGACGCATTCCTTGATTCCATAACTGTGTTCTTGTGTATATCTGGATTTTTCAAATCATGTACAATGAAACGATACGCACTACTATTCTTAGCATATCCAATAAATATACAATCCACAGATTTAGGTCCAATCATTTGGGTCTGAGGTGTCGGCACAGCTACCTTGGCTAGACACCCCCACACTCGTAAGTACTGGTATGATGGTTTTCTTCTCATCCACAATTCATATGGGGTTTCCTCTTTATCCTTACGAGGTATCTTGTTTAAAAGATAAGTAGCCGTTAGAATAGCTTCCCCCCACATGTCCCGGCTCAAACCAGAACTTAACAACATGGCATTAACCATCTCTTTCAAGGTACGGTTCTTCCTTTCGGCAATACCGTTTTGCTGAGGTGAATAAGGAGCAGTAAACTCATGTCTAATTCCATGTTTCGCACATAGATCAGCAAAAGGAGACACATATTCACCTCCTCTATCACTTCGTACAACCTTGATTTTCCTACCAAGTTGATTCTCAACTTCGATTTTGTATAGAACAAACTTGTCTATAGCTTCATCTTTACTTTTCAACAAGTAAACGTAGCAGTACTTTGTGCAATCATCAATAAACGTGATGAAGTACTTATTGCCACCTTTTGTGGGTAGTGATTTCAAATCACATATGTCTGTGTGTATCATATTAAGTGGTTCGGTTTTTCGTTCAACCGATTTGAAAGATGATCTTGTAAGTTTGGCTTCGACACAAGTTTCACACTTATAATTTGAATCAATATGAAAATTTGGTATGCCATTAAATTTAATCAAACGACGCATTGAATTAAAATTAACATGTCCAAGACGGCCATGCCACACATTAGAAGACTCAATCAAGTAAGCAGAAGAATTCATCTTATTGATATCATTCTTAACAACTATTACATTAAGCTTAAACATACCATTCAGGGCATACCCCTTACCAATATACATTTGATTCTTAGAAAGTACAACTTTATCAGACTCAAAAACAAGACGAAAACCAAACTTATTCAAAAGCCATCCGGACACAAGATTCTTGCGAATCTCTGGAACATACAAGACTTTAGTCAACTTGAGCTCTTTCCCGGATGTCATCTTCAAAATAACATCTCCTTCGCCCTTGATATCAGCAGTTACAGAGTTGCCCATGTACAGCTTCTTTCCATTGTCAACCGCTCTGAAAGAGTGAAACATACTCTTGTCAGCACACACATGACGGGTTGCCCCAGTATCAACCACCAATCATTATTATTAGAACCTACCAGGTTAACTTCAGAGATCATGGTAACGACATCAGACACCATAGCAATCATGTCCACATTATCATTCACCATATTAGCCTCGCGTGGAGTCACCCGCTTTGGCGCTTTGCAATTAGCAGTACGATGACCTGGCTTGTCACAGTTGAAGCAATTTCCTTGGAACTTCTGCTTCGCAATTCCAGCCTTAAGAGCAAGGTACTCAGACTTCCCTTTGCTCTTCTTGTCATTCTTACCTTTTCCAAAGCTCTTGCCTTTAGACTTTGAAGAAGACGAACCATGCTCAACCATATTTGCCTTGGCAGAATCAGGTGTATAAGTGTTTTTCTGAGCCAGCTTGTTGTCTTCTTTAATACGAAGACGAACAACCAAGTCTTCAACAGTCATCTCCTTTCGCTTATGCTTCAAGTAGTTTTTAAATTCTACCCAGCTTGGAGGTAACTTTTCAATGATAGCAGCAACTTGAAAAGTTTCACTCAAAGTCATACCCTCAGCATGAATGTCGTGTAGCAAAACCTGCAGATCTTGAACCTGAGTTATCACACTCTTTGAATCAACCATCTTGTAATCCAAAAAGCGAGCTACCACGAACTTCTTTGTACCAGCATCCTCAGTTTTGTACTTGCGTTCCAACGACTCTCATAATTCTTTGGCAGTCTTAGTCTTGCAGTACACATTGTACAAAGAGTCCACCAAACCATTTAGAATATAGTTGTGACACAAGAAGTCTGAATGTTTCCATGCTTCAACAGCTTGCACGGCTTGTTGATTTTCGGGTACACCTTCTTTAGGAGGTTCCACCTGAGGTACAGTCTCCTTTAAGAACTTCGCAAGGTTCAAAGTAGTGAGATAGAAGAACATCTTCTGCTGCCACCTCTTAAAATTCTGTCCATTGAATTTTTCTGGTTTTTCAGCATGATTAGCAACTGTGTGGGGAACTGGCGCACCAGTTACATTCACAGTAGTAGTTGCAGGAGTTACAGGAGTTACAGGAGTGCTGGTAGACATCCTGAAAGATCAAACAAGATCAAAACATAAACAGTTAGACAACTGTTATAAATCTGTATATAAGAAATTCAGTCGTGATCTCTATATACTTATAGTGGATCTGCTTCAAAGAAACTCAATCTTGGTTTCAATGAATCAGATGTAATTATCAAACGTATCAGTTTAACAGAAACACAATCTTGGTTTCAATAAACTGATTAGAACAACTGCTAAAAAAAAACCTTAACTGTTAATTAAAATCTGTAAATTAAAACTGATTTCCAGTGAAACTCAATCCTGGTTTCGGTAGAAACAGTTTAAAAAAAATCTGATAAAATTATTAATCCGATTTAATAAAAGTTTCAATTCTGTTAAACAGAATCTGTTTTAAGATTGTGGGAAACGGTGTATACTTTTATTAAAACAATAATAAAATTAACAGAAAACAAAGAACATAATTAAATAACAAATAAAATTGAAAGCAGTAAAACTAAGACGAGGCACGTGTTTAACACGCTTCCCTTAAAACAGATTCGCCGTCTGTTTCCCAGGGTACAACGTCCAAAGCTGTTGTACAGCCGGACTAGACAAACTTGCCTGAAAGATCACGGAAGCTTTCTGTGTTTCTGATCGAGAACTGCTGGAAAAATCGTCTGGTAATGGAGTATGAAAAGCTGCTTTAACTGAATGAGAAGAGGTTATATTTATACTGAAAACTTGACTTGTTCTCAAAGAAAAATATATACCAAAGTCAGGAAAATCTGTTATAACTTAAACAGATTTCCTGTCTCTTTAACACATAAAATATTCTGTGAATAACTTATGTATCTATTCCTAAAATAGATGTACAGAATTTTCTGGAAAAAACAAATCGAATTCGCAGCAAAACAGATACCGAAATCTGCCCGCACCCAAGCCAGTTTTCGGAGCTGCATTCGTGTCCGCAGTTCGCGCGCTCGTGCACAAGTTCAGTAGCTTCGAACCCGTTTTTGGTCTAGAAATCCCACTTTCTGCACCCCCCCCTGCGCGCGCGTAGGCGTGGGAGTAAAAACCCACAAATGACTATTGTAGGGTAGAAACTAGGATTTCCTTATAAACATGTTTTCAATTCATATTTCAAGCGATGTGGGACAAATATTTTTCCAAATATTGTGTTTCACGTGACTCACTCTGAGACACGATATCTCATTCATATTAACTCCATATTGGACATACTTTAGCTCACTGCGAAGCTCTCTTCGAGGAGAACGCAAAGCTAATAAGTACTACGAATATATATAACATATACATATATTAAATTATGTCCAAAGTATTGCAAAAACCATATTTTGCAAAACATTTTCCAACAGTTGGTTATGTATGTATATTCTTTTTGTGGCTTATTTTGAAACTTTTCGCCTAAACAAACGCCCCTGGATTACAACATTTACTTTCGGGGGGTTAGTTTGACATGTGCAGCATTGACGGTTTCACTTCATAATTCGATGAAACCTATTATGGAAATGGAAGCTTACAACATATGCTTAGGTGGAGACGGTGTGTCTCGAATCCGCAACAAGACATCATTTGGTTTGTGTCCTGGTGTCGATATGCGTTTTCTATTGTATTTGGAAAACTAAGAGCGAGTAGTGAGATACACTCGTAGATTGACTAACGTTGGGTCAGGGGAAGATGTGTATCATGTTGGAGTGGAAGCACCTGAAGGTGTTCAAATTGACGAAACCCAAATGGATTGAAATAAGGTCAGAAGTGGTACGTTTTGTAGCATGTACAAGGCAGAAATGACTGCTAGTTTGACCTTATCGGTCAAACGGCTTAAATCAGTGGACAAGGCTTGGGAGACTATATAAATATACTTTTTTTTCCTGTTTCTCCATGTTAAAATGGGCTGAATTAGTATAAAGAAGACTAAAAGAGTTGAAATTTAAATATTTGGTATTAGATTTGTGGGTGGTAATAATCAACAATCATGATATTTCTCTGAATCGTGTAAAGATCACTTTCAAATTGAAGTATTTCGACCCTATATGCCTCGGGTATCACGAAATCCTCAATTGGATAAGACAGAGAATTAAACTTAGTCTCTAAGGCACGAGAGATCTAAGCAATACACAGATATTCGTTATGTTTTTCTATTCTGGAAAGATCAAGTTTCAGTTTCTATAAACTAACCAAAAGACAGTTATGTTTGGTTAAATAACTGTTGTTGCAGGGAAAAGAGACTTTTCACTAAAGTTTATGTCCGTTTGGACAGGGAAAATCGAATTTCATGTAGCAACTGTAAATACAATATGCTAAAAATCGTTTAGGTTTGGGGGCGCTGTCCCAAACCCCGCGAGGGGCGCTGCCCCTCAGCGGGGCCCCAGCAAGGGGCTCTGCCCCTTGACCCCGCAAGGGGGCGCGGCCCCCTTGACCCCTCATTTGTTCGTGGCGGTATCAAGTTAGCTAGAACGAGCGTGCACTCCGCATTCTCCATACTCGACTATAAGCTATACTCGATTAAGCCCTTGATCTCAAGTATATTACAATTACACAAAAATATATGTGATGACACTAAAATCACCAACATTTGGTTATTTAACCATAAAGGTACACTGTGATAAGATTAATAGAGTTGAACAAATGAAGTTAACATGAGGATAAAATGTTAATCGAATGCAGATGATAAATTTAATAGGCTAAAAGGATCCAAATTTACGTGATTGGTTAAAAATATATGAGGAAGGATAAATTACTCATATGATCTTTGCGGTTATGATTTGTTTAAAATATATGCATTTGCTTTCGAGTTTATGTTTAAATTTCATTTAGTTCCACATGGCTCTTTTGATTCTTTTCACAGGAGAGTGAATTTGGTTTTTTCATACGCACACATTTAAAATTAAAAAAATGAAAATATACGAGGTATCCATTTTTGGGTTCAGTCGAGTAACAACAATGTAGATAAAAAGAAGTATGGTACGTATAGTTAAAAAAACAAGTTTTGATATTTGTAAGTTTAAAAGTGATTAGCGAACAACGTATGTTAAAAATGAAACATCAAGAAATATAAAGATGAAAGATGGATAAAATAAAGGGTAAACAGCAAAAAACGTCCTTATATTTTCTGAAAAATGCAAATACGCTCCTGAGTGAGAACTACATGCATTTTTGCCCCTGAACTTTTATTTCCCCTGTAAATATACTCACTCGTCGTTTTCCGTTATCTCCCCTCATGTGCCATGCACATGAGGGTATTTTCGTCATTTCTGATCCCCTCTTACCCCAAACTTTCTTTTATGAAAATTTGTCCCTAAACTATGTTCTTCCCCACTTCATCTTCTTCCCCCACTTCATCTTCTTTCCCACTTTAATTTTCTCACAACCCGTTTTTCAACCAGAACCGGGTCAACTGGTTGACCCAGTCGAGTCGAGTCGGGTTTGAAAACATTGTTATTACTCGTTTTCAACATTAAAATTTTTGTTTTTTTACTTTTTATTTTTGTTCCGTGAATTTCATGTTCTTAACGAATTTTAATTTTGCATAAGGTTTGATTTAATGATCATATACAATTTGTGTTTGAATATTTCTTACAGTATTTGATTTTTGTTTCATCACGTTAACTACATTTTAGGTGTTTTCTTGTTACAAGTTTGATTTAAGTTTAAATAGATTTTGGGTCGAGCCATTAACCAATTTATTAAACATGTTTTGGTTGAAATAAATTTATCGAGTCGACCCGTTAATCTGTACAAGATTATTTTTAAATTAATAATTATTTATATTATATTATAAGCTTTAAATGAGTTAAAGAGGTCAACACATAAATCTATTTAACTTATTAACTCATCTAATGTGTTAACTTTTGTATATAAAACGGGTTAAATATGTTTACTCGAGACTTATTTAATCTATTCAATCCGTGTAACCTATTTAACTCGTCGACCCAAAAATTTACACGGGTTAAAAAGGTTATGTTCATATTATGTGTAAACATTATTGGGTTGACATATTTGATCCAATTGTTTTAATGAATAAGGTTTCGATTAAAATCTTATGATTCACTAACTAACATAATAACTATTGAAACAAAAGATGTGAGTGAAAAACGAGAATATACCAAGTTAATAACTAACATAGTAATATCTAATGAAACAAAAATGCGACACTCGACAAACGGGTGTGGTTCTTAATGAAAGTCCATCACCCCCTGTGACTATGAAGGTCACGGGACACATACAGCGACAACGGCTGCAGGTTGTTAAGTAGCCAATGTCAGTCTGTTTGGTAATGCAAGTATAAAATGGTTACTTCCTTATCTCATGTTACCGTTAAAAAGAAGAAATTGAACAACAAAATAGTTTAAAAATAAGTGTCAAATACTACATTACAAGCCCATTAAAGTTGGGTCTATCCATTTTTGTTATCTTATATTTTAACTGTCTATTTTAAGGTTCATTTGGTCAAGGGACTTCGCATGTTTAACGATACGGTCAATTTAAGAGGGTGTGTTGTATTATGACCAATAGTCACGTGGACTCGTGGTTAAGCTAATACATATCAACGTGGTTGGCAGTACTATTACTCGTTCTCAACATTAGAATGTTTGTTTTTTATTTTTTATTTTTGTTCCGTGAATTTCATGTTCTCTTGATGAATTTTATATTTAGATAAGGCTTGATTTACTGATCATATATAATTTGTGTTTGGATGTTTGTTATAGTATTTGACTTTTGTTTGACCACGTTAACTACATTTTAGGTGTTTTCTTGTTGAATGTTTGATTTAAGTTTAAATAGATTTTGGGTTGATCCATTAACCAATTTAGTGTACATGTTTTGGTTGAAATAAATTTAGCAAGTCAACCGGCTAATCCTTCCAAGATTTTTTTTAAATTAATAATTATTTATATTTTATTATATGCATTAAATGTTAAAGATGTCGACACACAAATCCATTTAACTTATTAACCCATGTAATGTGTTAACTATTGCTTATAAAACGGGTTAAATAGGTTAACTCAAACCGTATTTAACATGTTGAATTCGTGTAACCTATTTAACTCCTCAACCCAAATATTTTTACACGGGTTAAAAGTGTTATGTTCATATTATGTGTAAACATTATTGGGTTCACATATTTGATCTAATTATTTAAATGAATCGGGTTTCGATTAAAGTCTTATGATTCACCAACTTACATAATAACTACTGAAACAAAAGATGTGACACTCGACAAACCAATGGACTATTTTTTCAATTAACTCTTCTTAATAAAAGACCATTAACGGTCTTCGTGTGACTTTTCAAAAGTTGGAAAAATTGCAGTAATTTCTTCGATTTTTAGAATAAACGTGAAATCTGGGAAAAATACAAGCACCATCGTTGAACAGCCTTTCGGTTAAGACATTGCGTCCGTGTGGTCAATACATTCCGATTAGTTGTTTAACAAATGTGTTTTTCCTACATGTGCGCCCGCCTATTAGTGGCCTAGCTGCATTTTTCCAAGTAATAAACCCAAAAGCACCATAATGCATGAACAAACCCTTCTTCAACACAAATGTAACGGTTAACCTATCTCCCACTAAAAGAACATCGTAAATTAAAAACAACATTTTTACACGATTATTTGTATTAATATAATCAATAAAAGAGTTAAGTGCATTTTTGGTCCTCGTGGTTTGGTCCAGTTTTCACTTTTGGTCCAAAAATTCAAATAGTTTCGATTTTGGCCAAAAAGGTAAACTATTTCTTCATTTTTGGTCCATTTTTACGTTGACCGAATGTTTGACTGTTAACTAGAAGGGTATTTTTGTCACTCTACAAACTATCCACTCACTCATTCTCTGTTATAATATAATAATAATAATAATAATAATAAAACAGTTTCTCTCTACCACTGTGGGCGATCATGGCACATGGGAGTGATTGTCGATCCCGATTCATCTTTACATAATTAATTCATTAATTTAATTCAATATATTAGTTGTATTGGGGGTACATGATTGTAGAGGATTTGTTCATTTCCATATCTTTTTTATTTCGTACTTATCTAGTTTTTGAGATTGCTTTATCTATCTTGGATTTGGATGACTTATTTACCTCTGCAACTTTGGGTATATTCGATTAGGCTTGTCTTTATTGGTTGGTTGATTTGATTTTGTCACCGTGGGTTTATTGATTTGAGCCGCTATATTGGTTTCTTTTTCTTTACTTGTTGCATCTTATCAGTTGGTTGCCTCGTGGATGATCTTTAGTTTCGAGCAGTTTGCGCCTACTTACTAGTTCTGGGTTCGTGTGGTTGAGGTGTTTCGTTCTGTTTTGGTTCAAGTTTTGGGTGGCGGTAATCGGGACTTGCGCTATTGTTCCCTGGTTTGGTTCTCGTTGTTAGTTTGTGTGTTTTCTTAGGTTTGTTCGACCTTCAGCTGGTTGTCGTCTTCTTCATGGCTAGTCAAGGTGCTGGTCGAGTTACTTGTCCTTTACAAGGACGCGAGGGCTGTAGTGGTGGTAATGATAAGGGGTTTACGAAGAAGTATTGTATCGACCAATTGGTTACTCGTCATTTCAAAACTAACAATTTAAAGGTTTATTACAAAGAGCGGGTTGCAAGTGATTTTTCTTTATTCTCTGCTTTGGACTTGGCGCTTCATCAGGTTGGTATATGGCTTTGTGGTGAGTGTTTTTGCACTCACACTTTCAATAAGAATTGTAAACATGTTGATGGTTTTGTAGTTCACGCACCTAGTTTTGAGGATATTGCTATCTATGGCACACCATCACTGTGGGCGATCCACTTTCAATAACAACTTCTCCATCTTTGTCGGTACACCATCTTCCCGTCATTACCGCTTCTCCATCATCACATTCTTGTGTGGGTTTTGTTTATTCAACAATAACAGCTTCCTCATCATCACGTTTCTTGGGTCCCATTCAGTGGATTCTCCATAGGGATAGACTTGTGTGGGTTCCATTCAGTGGCTTCGACATAGGGTTTGATTTGTGATACAGTGGTTTCGACAGGTTTCAAGTGGGTTTGATTGGTTCGTGGGTTTTCTTTGTGTATCAGTTAGTTAGTGTAGGAGGGTTCGTTTGTGATTGTTGGTTTCGGTTGTTTGTTGGTGGTTGCTGTGGGGGTTACTGTAGGTTTATTGGGTGTTGTGGGTTGCTGTAGGTTAGGTGGTTGTTGTAGGTTAGTTAGTGGCTGTGGGTGTTTGTGTTGTGGGTGGCTGTGGTTGCTGTGGTTGATAGTAGGGTGGTAGAGTTGTGGTGGTGGTAGAGGTGTGGTGGTGGTTAACCAACAGGAAGAATGAAAAAGTTGTGATACAAGTTTTTGTCTTCTTGTCATACTAAGCATGTAAAAGTTGTGATATTGAAGTAAAAATAATAAGGATAAAAATATAATAGTAATAATAAGGAAAATAATTGTAAAAAAAAGAATGTCAGGGAGGGCCATTTAGTAACTTTATATTATGAAATGAGGGTATTTTAGTCATTTTATCAAAAATGGACTAATAGTGGAGAACAATTTTATTTTTTGGTCAAAATCGAAACTATTTGAGTTTTTGAACCAAAAGTGAAAACTTGACCAAACCACGAGGACCAAAAATGTAGTTAGCTCTCAATAAAATGCAAATAATCGAGAACCAAGTGAAAAACTAAAACAACCAAAAATACAACCAACAAATTTTGGTTATGCTTTTGGTGTTCTAGTTAATACATATAATCAAAATTTGACTTATAAAGGTTGCACTATTCTTACTTTTTATCCATGTGGGACAAATGAAAATTAACCATGAAACTCGACAGCTACGAGTGTAGCTTGCTACTCTCAATTCCCAAAAACAATGAAAAATATGCATGTGATAATCAGTATCGTTGTGGAACTCGTCACCAAAATCGAAACATGGTAAATTTAAGACGTACTCCTATGTCTTTTGTACCAAAATGTATGTACATAAATAAAAAGATTATTGTTCATTTACCGATATAAAATAAAGTTACAAAACCAACAATCTCATTTCTCATTTCTATCCAGACTTTCGTTTCAAGTGATTTAGCCTCACATACACAAACATCTCATCACTCGGTTTGAACCCAATTAGAGTTTCGGTGTAACATAATTTTGAGTCACCAGTACTATCTGTTCGGGGAGAAGATTCGAGTGAGGAGTTGAACGAGTTTGCTCATATTCGATTTGAACCATTAGGCATTTTGGTCTTGTATCTTTCTTATCATCGACTCTTCACTACGCTATTCATTAGTATGTAATTTGCTTAAATTGCACATAATTAATTGCAAATTTTGTCCCTGAATTTAGCCAAATATGCGAAAAAACGCTTGAAAAAAATCCACTCCTCACATTCATATCCATCCTCCCAGTCTCCCGAGTTAGAGACACTGTACTCAAAATTGGCACATGGAGTCATAGACCAACGTTGCTTGTGATGCCACCAACCAACAATAGTTGACATCGGCTCAAAGCTCACGATATGCATTTTGGTATTATTTTTTCTGTTAGTCGACTCTTTTTTATAACTGATATTATATCTCGTAAAACCGATTAAACATGTTGAGGGCGTTTAAGTTTTTTAATTAATCTCATATACGAACTTAAATAAAATGCATATTATTTGCAGTGTTACGTGTATCATGCCAAATTTAGAAAGATAACGACAGTTCTTTTATTTCCGAAAAATAAATATGCAAAAATAGACCAGGAAACACACGTATTAAGGTTAAATGCGTTTCTAATTTTATTTTGGTGATATTTCCATGGTTTTACTTATATAGTGCTCTCATGTTAGTTTATCTATCCATGTGGGATATACTTGCTAAACAAGAACTCAATTATTTCTTCAAACTTTTGGATTCAAGTGGATTAGCGCTCACAAAGCAACTCTTATAACACTTTAGACTCGATCTAACGTCTTCGATCTCTTCTAGTGGTTGTCATTAGCTTTAAGCTCGCATGCTGATTATTAGTGTTCCTTGAGTGACTAGGCATAAAAAAAACTAGAGTTTCCTACTTTAGTGTGACTAGAGTTTTGTACTTATAGTGTAACAGATTTTGAGTCACTATGGAGCAACTATTTGTCGGTGGTTAAGATCCGAGTGTGATGTTCGCCTTGAACCATTAGGCATAAAATTGGAACGCAAAATGCATCATGAAAACGTAATAAAATGGTGCACTTAAGGACATCATAACCAAACAATAATCACCATATGTGAATGCTAATGTTGAAGTTTACTCTTAGATGTCGGACGGCTTTACATGCTCATACTGTAACCACTGCTTATCCGCTTAATTTGGGGCAAGCTAAGCAGTTTTGGATTAGCATGCTAGTTCAACATCAAATCTATACAAACTGGACGATTAGCATATTCTACATGTGGGATACATTATTTAATCACTTCTATAATAGTAACTCGGACACTCTTAGTTTCCTATGGTTAGAAGCCATTTTTCAGCACTTTTCATTTGTAATGGCTAATGAAGTGTATGATGGAGGCTGGTTGTTGTAGACTTGTGCATCATGGGTAGCATCTACGTAACCAGAGATGCTCATTCCATTTGGTGAGAAAGACGGATCTCCATTGACGGACTTGTTTCAGATTTATGTCGAGTTTAGAGTTAGATTTTCAAATTAGTTAAGCTCAGAGTTGAAAATGTACATTTATAATGAAAGACATACACAGTAAAAATGATTCAACACATTGCTCAGAAGAAGAACTTCTCATTTGTTTATATACCATCTTCAAACAGCTTAGTTCGTCCCTTTGGGCACATCCCATAAACTCGGAACGATTAGCATGGCCCCTGAGCAAGGATGACTCGCACAAATCGAGAAATTTGATAAGTTTATAAGTTCATTTGTAATTGCTTAAAAGCGTACCAACCTAAGCCAATACGATAACTCATAGCTTATTTGGTGCGCTTCACGATAATTCATGGCTTATTTGATGAGCTTGAGAGCTTATTGAAAATCTCATAAACCCACGAGCACATTTTAAATGGTTTATAAGCATATCAACCTTGTGCTTGTAAGTCATTAAAATGAGCTTATATGGGGTTGATTGTACAAGTTCATATATGAGCTTATATGATTTTGGCTTATATTTCATAAGATCGCTTGTTTGTGCTATTTTTTAGGTACTGAACTTCTTTATCTTCTTAAGTTATAAGCCGGTATGATATAAACTCATATATAAGCATAAATGACCTTCTTGGTCATTTTGTTATCATAAGCTAATCCGTATCAGCATGGTTTGGTAAGGTGGTTTTCACGTGTTCTAAATTTTATTGTTAAACGTGTTCTAAATTTTATTGTTAAACTTCATTTTGTCCCACATGGACAGAAAGTGAAAGTAGTGCAGCCTTTATATGTCAAATTTTGATTAGATAGTTCGATCAAAATAATAACTTACACAACCACAATTAGCCGGTTGTGTCTTTTGTTGTTATGGTTTTTTTCACATGAGATCGAATTTGGTTATGTGGATATTAAACGAGTAGAAGCTATAATCAGAATCTCCCTTTACGATCAAGCATATTGCTCACAGATTGTTTTGTTCACATCAAAGGAATAAATCCGACATAACTAAAACCCGTAAAACCCGACAAACAGAATGACGATTTAAGCAACCAACTCTTAATAAAAGGCATTAAAACTGTCGTTGCAAAATTAGACAAGCGAAGCAACATGTGACTTTTCAAAACTTGAAGTAAATTATGAAATATGCTAAAACCACAAACATTAACCATAAATAAAAAGTGTGTAGAGGACTAATTTAGACCAAAACTTCAAACCGGCCGAGAACCAGACCGCAGGCATAATGGTTTGTTGTACGTAAGACCGGACTTGACGATGGACTGAACATGATATAAAATGTGGAACGGAGACCAGATCAAAATAGTTTTGGTTCAGTCTGATCGGTTCGGTTCGGGCTAATTTCTCGTTTTGGTCCGCTATGCTCACCCTCTAATCGTGTGTGTTAATAAGTTGGGGACTATGACGATGGAAAAAAAAGTCAATGCAAATATGAGTTTGTAAAAGAGATGTATACCTCATTTTCTTCAAAGTCTGATCCATGTATAATACAAGTCGATTTTGGAAGATAAACGAACAATGGGCTGTAAGTACTACTAAACCGCTGGCACATGTCGATACACAGTGGATGTTGGCTGTAAGTACACATAAGAGCTCTTTTACGATTCTAACCGAATACAAACTTGTAGTATTTATTTTGAGAACTCGTCAAAACACTCTAAAACTAATAGATCAATACCTTCCGTTTCATCCTTGGAACACATAAACTAATTTTAGCAGCTGCGTAGACTAGAAGGCAGATCAGATGCTGCCAAAACTCAGAACCAGTAGGTAGACCACGAAAATGCAGACCAAAAAACATGACCTTAAATTGCAGGCCTATTTGGAGCCGCTGTGTAGGCCGTTATGTTGGGTGGAACATATGTCATTGGATAACGAAACTGGGCTTGATCCTCCTGGTATAAGGATCAGGCCAGTATCTGGACTCGTGGCAGCTGATTACTTTACCGCAGGGTATTTTGTATGGGCAGTTTTGATTGCCAATCTGGCTAGCATTGGATATGAAGAGAAAAACATGTACATGGCCGCTTATGATTGGCAGATCTCCTTTCAAAATACCGAGGTATCCTTACAACTGTCTACAAACATATAGTTATGCAGTACTTCGTAATTTCTAAAACTATAAAATGATTGTTAGGTACGAGATCAGACTCTAACCCGAATGAAAAGAAATATAGAGTTGATGGTAGCTACAAGTGGTGAGAAGGTCGTTGTGATTCCACATTCGATGGGCACACTCTACTTCTTGCATTTTATGAAATGGGTTGAAGCACCTGTTGGAATCAGCCTCCTTAACCCGGACTCACACAACACCAATCAAAACGGCAAGGTTGGTGTCAATGCTTTTGTTTATTAGTATAGAAAACTGATTACAGAAAGGAAGAAATATTGAGGCTTTTATAAAGCCTTTACTAGAATAACAGCTAGGAAGAAACTACCCACTAGGCCACTAACTCTTCCTAAAGACTCGTTACATGACCTTCAGATGTCCAATATACTAGGTCAAAGGAATACCATTTCAAACCACTACTAAGTAATAGCTAAACACATAAAAACATAAAGTTAACCTAAGTTTCTCCAACCATGCATGCACGTTAAATGAATGAACCTGTACACAAACGATTAAACCAACAGCACCACCTCCCTTAGGTGGTGGTGGCGCTAACCACATTAAGGCTATCATGAATATAGGCGGCCCGTTCTTGGGGTTCCCAAAAATCGTTGCAAGCCTCTTTTCTTCAGAAGGCAAAGATATTGCTGTCGCCAGGTATTCTAGCTTTGATTTTTAAGATAGTTCGTCTCAGTGAGATTTCCAATTATATATCTTACATGGATACAGGATGGTTGCACCCGGTTTTCTCGGTAATGATATATTCGGTTTACAGACTTAACAACATGCGATGAGAATGGTGCGTTCATGGGATGCAACAACATGCGATGAAGATGGTCATGAATGTGCTTCCATAAATCCAAAAACAAACAAAACTTCGAAACCTGTTAAACAAAATTTCATCTGTGAATTTCAAGTTACTCAGACGTTTTAGGTCGCTAAATTTTTCGATCAAGTTGCTTCCGTGGTAGGATCGCTTGGCAAGAGTGACAATAAATTGTATTGGGTGACTCATTATACACTCGTAAATTGACTAAGGTGTTGAAGTAGATTTGAAACAAGAAAGGCTTGTTATCAAGAATTGAATGTGGGAGATAGGTTGCGATATACCATTACATTTTGGTCGACGAAGGGTTTGTATATACATGATGGTGCATTTGGGTCTATAACTTGGGAACAAAGGAGATGTTAGAGCAAATTACACAAGCTACTCAATCAAATGCATAATGCAAACGTACCATATTTTAATCTTAATGCTAAAGTTTAATTCTGGACAGCGAACGACTTTACATGCTCATACTGTAACGACTGCTTATCCGCTTAATTTGGGGCATGCTAGTTCAACATCAAATGCATACAAACTGAACGATTAATTTGTAATGGCTAACGACCTGTTTTTGGTCATCTTATATACCTGTTTATTACAATGTAAATACCTAGCCGCTCACCATTCTCAGTCTTGTTAGATGTATGAACAAAATAGAACGATTCACAATCACTAATCAGAATCTTCCTTTACGATCAAGCATATTACTCACAGGGTAGTGACAATAATAGTAAAAGAACTTATTTCACTAGTTCCAAAAATTCCTTCTCTTTTGGATTTATGAAATGGGTCGAAGCACCACCTCCCTTGGGTGATGGTGGCGGGTCCGATTGGTGCGCTAACCACATTAAGGCTGTCATAAATATAGGTGACCCGTTCTTGGGGCTCCCATAAATCGTTTCAAGCCTCTTTTCTTCAGAAGGCAAAGATATTTCTTTCGCCGGGTGGACACATCCTCCGGCGCTGGAACCGAGCAAACTTGTCTAAAAACGGGGTTTTTTTCTGTTGATGGAGATGAAACAGTTCCGACACTGAGTGCTGGATTCATGTGTGCTAAGGCGGGAGAGGAAAAACTAGTTCAATCCTTCGGGTATGAAACAATATGTATGAGAGTACAATCATGTACCGATATTAACTCTACTAGAAGGAACGGGTACACAGAGCGGTGCACATCGTTTGCTGATGATTCTGCAGATTATTAAGTATCCAAATATATCACTACAATGTAATATGGTGTAGTCCTACTGTTTTTTCTCCGCACTCAACCTGATACATGTCAATTTATTGGCCTTCTCACGTGTTAAGAGAGGTGCACCATGGGTGCACCACGCGTGAAGCACAATGAAAAGATTGGTGCAGAGACCATAAAATTGCAGATGTAAAGAATGCGTTTATATGTGTTCTTGATCAAATTCATCCACACAAACGACACGATATTTAAAGAATGCGAATTAACTTCACATCATAAACTGTAGGTAAGCCAAATTATTCTTCAGTAAACCAAGATAAATTTTTAAACCAAATAAATAATAAACACACTTAGCAATCTGCTACACACTTCCTCTCGGTAAACAACGGATTCATCACTTCTGAACTAATGAATAAACTTGGTAGTTGCTGGACCCAATAACACGTCGACATGAACCTTTACGAAACTCGAAACCTTTAGCTTCCAAACGAGTGAGAGCCTGCCAATGGAAAGCGAACATTAATAAAGCAGTGCAATGAATACAATCACTAGTAACGGATATTAAACACACACACACACAAACAAACCTAAGTGGAAAAAAAAAAATAAAAAGACATTCTTACCCGAGCGCATCTAGAGATCCCAAATGCAATCTCGTTGACATGGCCAAGGCTTGATAAAAGTCCTTGGAGCATTTCTTGTTCTATATCAGATTCATCTTGTTTAAGTTTTTTCGCAAATTGTGAGCATACGAAGAAATTCAAGTTAGCTTTAACTAAAGAAGCCACATTTTCCAATAATAACTCCTCCAAAAATATATAATCTTCTATTGTTAGTGTCGATATATAAGGAGCATTGATTACGAGAGTATCTATATAATAATCTGCCTTAGGATAACCAGAGAGAACCAAGTTCTTAACACTCTTTGAAGTAACATCAATCCGCCTACAACCACAACAATAACTCAGCTGCAAAGTTTCCAGAAAAGGACTTCTGGATAATATATTTCCAATTGAATCTTCATCTAATTTCCCAGTCTCAATACACAAAAACTTAAGTTTATCATAACGAAAAGCACCATTGAGAGGATTAAATACACAACGCAAAAGTTTCATACCCGCAGCATATGTATCATCCAATGACAACTCATCGTCATTGCTAAATCTTTCGTATGTTTCCAAATCACATGACAAACGTTCAAGTACAGCAAAGTTTCCAAACAATGACTTCTGGATACGCCCGGAAAGATGACAATAGTTCAATTCCAAAGTTTCCAAACAAGGACTTCTGGATAATATTTTTCCTATTAAATCATCATCTAATTGCCAGTAGTCAATACACAGAAACTTAAGTTTATCCCAACTAATAGCATCATTAGGAGGATTCAATACACAACGCTGAAGTTTCATACCCACAGAATATCTTTCCTCCAAAAACAACTCATCGTCATAGCTAAATCTTTCGTAAGTTTCCAAATCACATGACAGACGTTCAAGTACACCAAAGTTTCCAAACAAGGACTTGCGAATACGCCCGCAAAGAATACAATCGTTCAACTCCAAAGTTTCCAAACAATGACTTCCAGATAATATTTTTCCTATTATATCTTCATCTAATTTCCCGTAATATGCAGAAACTTAAGTTTTTCCCAATGAATAGCACCATTAGGAGGATTAAAAACAAAACGCGAAACTTTCAATCTTATAAGACATGAATTGTTGAAAAACAACTCATCCTCACCGGACATATAAATCAAATCAATCTCTTGAACATTACGTGTAATAGCATAATGTAAAAACCTATTGAGTTGCAAGTTAGGCACGTTCATTAAATGGAGTTTTAATTTTATAATGTTGACATCAGGAGGACATTGACTAAGGGTTTTGCTGATAAACGAAAAGTAGTTTGTGAGATCATCATAACGACAATCTCTGAGATCGTCCTCTAGGAAAACGAGAGAAGAAAGTCGAGTCCAAAGATGTTGCCATCGTTTGGAGATAGTAGTAGTTGTTTTAATCACCTCTTTTGTGGACATGAATCTCTCTTCTTGTGTTTCTATGTCCATGATTTTGATTCTGGGTATGATTTCGAGTAATAAGTCATCCGGTAACGAACTGATTATGTCTTCTTCGGCCATGATTTTAGAAAAAACTAAGGTTTACGGAGTTATTGGATAGTTAATCTGATGGTAAATGATAATAGCTTGGAGAGTGTGTATTTATAAACCGTAAATCGTAAATAAGTTTTGATATTTGTTAGTTAAATACTTGCAACAAAGATAATAATTTTTTTGCTTAAGAAGATTTTAAACTTAAGTGATTGGTGAAAAATGTATAATCTTTTTGCTTAAAAGATTTTTTTTCTTCAAAGGTTCACTCATAGAATAATGAACTTTAATTTTTCTAAGATATATCGGGAAATCAAATTATTTGGATTATTATTAGTAATAATTTAATTTAATTAACGGGCACTACAAAAAAACAGCCTTTTAGTGACGTATTTAGCGACGTTATTAGCGACGTGTTTTGACCTTAGTGACATGTTAAGTGACATAGAAGAAGGAGTCGCTGTAAATGAGTCGCAGAATTTTGTGACATCAAAGATATGTCGCTGTATGTAGAGACACATGTAGTGACTTTTTTTCTCCTGACGCTATTTCAGCTTGCGACATCTCCTTATATGTCTTTAATTAGGTCGTTATTTGTAAAGACACTTGTAGCGACTTCTCTTCCCATGACGCTAATCTAGTTAGTGACATCTATGTGTATGTCCTTATTTAGGTCACTATTCGTGTCAAAAGTCGCAACTTGGGTCATTACCCGTGTCACTGTCGAATCACGCTTCAATTCCTTTTTCTACAGAAAATGAAACATTTTGTAATATATAAGTCCAACTCCAGTATAACTAAGAAGCATGTGAAGGCAATTATTTTTTATACCAGTCGCATAGTGTGCTCAACGTTCGAGACCGAACCACCAGTATGCACTCTTTTATTAGCTTGGCTAGCCACTACGCCTCTCATTGATTTTGCAGTAAATGCTGGCAATTTCCACTCTTTACAGAGTGTTTGCCATATACTAATATGCATAAATTGCGGCTTCTCTGATAGTTTTTTTCTTGCCTTAGACATAAAGTTCCGCAAGCTCTTTGCTGCTGCTATTTTGAACACACGTGGAACATCATCTTCATGGTTCGGGTCCCACTTATATTTAGCCTGTTATTTTAAGGAAAAAACTCAATAATCATGACATATTTGAAGATCCTGTTCTCAGAAAAATGCAAACGTGTAAAAGTAAAATCTTTTGGAACCACAAAATTATGCAACACAGCCACCTAGTACTTATAATGTGATTCTGAGGTGAAAAGGTTGTCAAAGCTATAACAGTCATAGTGAATAATTATTTTAGACTACTTAAAGAAAAGATAAATAATGATATATATTATCAGAGAAACACGTTGAAAACTCATAGCAAAAGACTTTGAATTTTTATATAAACTAATAAATGATCTAACAGATATTACAACAATAGGGCGTTTGGTCTAGTGGTATGATTCTTGCTTTGGGTGCAAGAGGTACCGAGTTCGATTCTCGGAACGCCCCCTTTTTTTCAATCAATAATTTTCTAACTATCTTTCACTTGCCAATTACTTCAAGCTAACCCAACCTGAACTTCCTATGACTGATTCCAACTAGATAAATCAGTTTTCTAACACACATACGGAGTAAAGTATACCAAGGGTTATCATTGTAAAGTATATAAAAACCGCAAAAAGTTGAAGCACAAATGGAATGTGACTGCATTAAACTCAAGCAAACAGCTTGATAGACACCTAAATTATGTGTTAATGACTAGCCATAAACACTCGCAACTCTAGCTACCTGTATCTCTTTTTAATTATCATAAATAAAAAGCAGAATTTAACTTGAATTTCATCAAAAAAAATTTGGAGAGCATACAAAAGATGAACTAAATGAAAGCTTTTGTCAAATAAGTAATTCAGTTAAGCCAAGAACATAAAATTTATAGTATCTCAAATGATACTTTAGCATAAACGCTGCAACAAAATAAAGGTCCACTGCCATGAAAAATAAGTACAACGTGAAAAACTATGTCGATGGTTTTGCCTTTGGCTGCGTTGTAAATTCTTTGAGACAGTCTTTTAAGACGGAAGTTGAGGTAAGAGATTTAGCCGCGGGTCAGACCATTGGCCGATGGCTAAACACATGAACCCGATTTCTAAGCCTAATATTATATTTATATCAACAATCAGATTATCAACATTTTCCGTAGACACACTCAGATAATGATGAACATTCAGTTGTGGTACACAACAACAAGAAAACTAAATTTATCTACACCTAATTAAGCATCTTCGAAACAAACCGGACCGGACCGGTTAAAATCAGACCGACCCGAGAAACTGAATTGGTCCAAAACCAGAAACCGAGACCAGACCAAAATGGTCGGGTCCGGTCCGGGTCGATCCGGTTCATTCCCAATTAGGCAAAATAAATGAATTTTTTGTAAGACCGAACCGGACCGGACCGAGAACCGAAATGGTCCAAAATCACAGACCGAAGATCGGACCGAATTTGCTCGGTCCGACCTGCTTCGATCCAATCCGGTTCGGTTTTTCAGTCCGGTCTGACGGTCCAAATGCTCACCCCTACTTTAAATATTATATTATAGATATGTGATAACAATATTTCGTAATTAGTAACGTTATGCTTTGAAGAGTCGCAAAACTAGAGACATGGTTATTGACACATTGCAAGAAGTCGCAACTATGCGTTACCAGTAGCCATGTGTTTTAAAGTGTCATATGCTAGCGACATGGTTAGCGATTTATTTTAAGGTGTCACAAAGTTAGAAACTTAGTTAACAACATGTTGTAAGAAGATGCAATTTTTGCGATACTATTGGCGATGTGTTTTCAATATGTCATAAGCTAGCGACACGTTTAGCGATTTCTTTTGACGTGTCACAAAATTAAAGACATAGTTAACAATATGTTGTAACAAGACGCAACGGTTGCGACACAATTGGCGATGTGTTTTCAATATGTCATAAGTTAGCTACAAGTTTAGCGACTTATTTTGACGTGTCACAAAATTAGAGACATAGTTAACGCCATATTGCAACAAGACGCAACGGTTGCGACACTATTGGCGATATGTTTTTTATATGTCACAAACTAGCGACATGTTCAGCGATTTCACTGGTGACATCATTTTTTTGAGACATTTTTGTTGACTTAGGAGACACCTAAGTCACTATACATGTGGCAACTAGCGTCGTAAATTTGTGACATAATTTCTCGAGTCGCAAAATATGTCACCAAAAGACCTTTTTTTTGTAGTGACTCTTTCTCGGTATGACCAAGTAGACCGCACCAATAGCAAAAGTTTAGCAATCTCTCATAGTGGATGTGAACCGAACCTTGGTATTCTGAAGATTAAGAACATGTACAAATCTACACAGAGGGACAGAGGGTACATAATATTTATGGCTACCTTTACTCTAACATGCTTACTCCCGTAAGTAAGTATTATCCACCTCCAAAACATCACCTATCTTAGCCGCAAAACATAATTTTATACTGTGTTTTCCGCTTATCAACTTTTAGCCCACTAGGACCGCTAGCACCGGACCATCCAGCCGAGATATTGACTCCGAGCCCAATCACATCCGGCTTATATTAGGTCCCCTCGAGCTAAAAGCCGCCACCTCGGGTGACGGCTCCACCCCAACATCGTCGCACCAGAGCTAAGTATTGGGGTTGGGTTGGTTTCTATTTTCGAATACTCTTTAATCTCATCTCCAGCCTTACTCGCGACCAGGTAATAATGACTATACGATATCAGGTCTTCTCGTTGTTAGCCAATATCGTCAAAAAAGTTGAACGGTTTGGCGCGTTGAACCAAACCTGACCCGAAATCGAACCTGTGTTTTTTTTTTTGAAAAGCACTTGTGCTGATTTTGCTTCACCTATGAAAAAACCAAAACAACCAAAGACACAACCAACTAATTTTAATTGTGTCAATAACTTGTTTTGTTTGAGTTATTTAATCGAAATTTGAATTATAAAAGTTGCACAACTTTCACTTTGTGTCTATGTGGGACAAAATGAAGATTAACCATAAAACTTAAAAAGCAAATGTATACATGTAACATGTAATTTTAGAATATTACATAAAAAAAATGTGAACATTGTAACAAGAGAAACACTTAGAAAACATCCAAATGAAAACATACGGAAAACTGAAATTCATTAAGAACATGCAACCATGCTTATACGGATTAGCTTGACCATTATGAATGACAATTATAATATGAAGAGCTAAAAAGCCGCCATCTCGGACCGATAGTATCGGTGACTCAAATTCTGTTACACCAAAACTCTAGTTCAGCTCGTTTGGGGGTAATTGTGAAGGGGAAGACTGACATTATGAGTGAAATGACATGTTTGTGTAGGTGACAATGAAAGTCAGAATAAAGTAATGAGATTGCTATTGGGGAACCGAGAGTAGTGAAATACACTCGTAATTTTTGAGTTTCATGGATACATTACATTTTGTCCCACATGGATAAAATGTAAGAATAGCGCAAAAATTGTGGATAACAACGTTAATATACCATGCATGCAAATAGGTGCATGGTATTATAATTTCCTAACGTTTTCACCCGTTTAGTAAAAACAATAGAAATTTAAATTGACTTACTTTTTGTTCACGCAAGACAAAACGAAATTTAACCATAAAACTCAAATACAAATATATACATGTAAAATTCAACCATAAAACTCAAATGAAATTTATATACACGTAAAATGTAATTATAAAATGTTACATAAAAACATGCGAACTCACAAGAAAAACACCTTTAAAACACGTTAACATATGATCATCACAACTGACATACCATAACAAGCATCCAAACGCAACACTCTTGTGTTACCATGGGAGTCAAACATATGAAATTCATCCGGAACATGAAATTCACACAACGAAATAAAAAGTGAAAAAGAAAATCAAAAAATCTAACATTGACAACGAGTGGCATTACTGAAACAACGCTGATACAGATTAGCTTGACCACCCACAATGATAACACAACGCGCCTCTCTGCCACCATGTAGTTAGTAGTTGCTAGTATACGTCTCGTACTCTCTTGTACACCCCTCTCTAAGAAATTTCCAACAAGTAATTTGAAAGCCTTTAGTAAGAACATTTCAGCATCCTGATGTTCACTTCATTTGTTCAACTCTAATAATCTCATTACAGTGTACCTTTATGGTTAAATTGACAAATATTTTAGCATAACATTTCAGCATCCTCGTGTTAATTCACATGATCATATTAACTCTTTATAAAGTTACTTGTCTATGTATTCAAAATAAATCAATGATTATTAGTATAAATTTATCGTACGAGATTAGGCTAGTTGTATGTTCGGTTTCTCTTGAGTGGTAAGAAACGCAAGATAACATGAGAAAAGAAAGCGATCATTTTATACTTTTCCAAATTAACTTGGTTGATAAAGCAAAACAACGAAAGACACAACCAAACCCGACCCGCAAACCGAACCAGTGTTAGTTTTGTTGCCCCTATGAAAAAACTGAAACAACAAAAGACACAACCAACTAATTTGGATATGCATTTTGCAATATCAGTTAAACTATATAGTCATAATTTGACTTATAAAGGTTCTAATATTATTAATCTCTACTATGTGGGACAAAGTAAAATTTAATCATTAAAATCAAAAGCAAATGTATACATGTAACTAGGGGTGACATTTTGGACCGTTGATCGGACAAGGAAAACCAAATTGGATCGACTTAGACCGGATCAGACCGTACAATTCTAGTTCGGTTTTTGATCCGCGATTTTTAGAGCATTTCGGTTTTCGGTCCGATACGATCTTGCCTAATTCGGTTTTAGTTGATCATGTCTGGTCTTAGTCGGTCGTGTCTCCTCCTAATTCTATTTTTCCTAATTCGATCATGTCTGGTCTTTCCAAAAACCTTTCGATTTTGCCTAATTCTGATTTTGCCTAATTCGGCCGAGTTATAATAATGCACCAATACGGATAGGGTTGACCATCTTACTGGCAATTATAACACGACGCACTTATATGTGAGCATGGTATATGTCTCCTCCTCTCTTGTAACCATATCATCTCAATACCCCTCACCATCCAAAATATGCTACTCGTAATCGCCACAAAATCCACCAACCATACACCATCACTTCAACACCCGCCACCGTCCCATAAATCCACGTCCGTTTGGTTAAAGGATTGGGCGTTGTAAGGGTTTTAGTATTGCTATCATCAACACATAAATTCAAGGAGAAGCAATCTATGAGGAGATAAAAAAAGTGTGTAATTTTAGTATTACTATTGTATGTCACGTTTAGTCTAAGAGCCGAAGAAATTACTACAACTTTCTCAACTTTTAAAAAGTCACACGTTAGCAGATGACCCCGTGTGTATAAATGCGTCTAAAATAAAAGAAACCAAAGATATAACCAACTAATTTTATTTGTATTTGTAGTTGCTTTTATTAAACTATTTAATGAAAATTTGACTTATAAAGGATACACTATTCTCACTTTCAATCCATGTGGGACAAATTGAAACATAATGAAAAAAATGCAGATTGTCTAACTTGTAGTTTTAGAATACAAACTGTTTGCGAGCATGGTAAATGACTGTCCGCACCACATTTTTCCTAGTTATAGAACCAAATGAAGCATCATCGCAACCTATCTCCCATTTTCTTAAAAACAAGCCATTTTGGTTTCACATTAACTTCTACACCTTCACGTGCTCTCATGTACTCCCTGGTTGATATATCATAAACAAGCCCTGGTGAGATCGCCTTGTGTGGGTCAACATGACTCGCTCCCTGGGCAAAAGGAGTTGAAAGTTGTCCTCCTGCTGCATCACGTAGAGACGAGTTGGTGTTGTCATGGGAGCCGACTTGATGGCTCTAGGATTCCATGGACATACTTGTTTTAAACAACCAATTGGAAGTATGTTATTGATTAATCATCTCGTATGAAATTTACCTGACATAATGTTATATTGTGTTTTCCGTGTATCCACTGTTAGCCCACTAGGTCCGCTAGCAGTGCCACCAGACTATCCAGCCAAGATGTTGACTCTGGCCCCATCACATTCGGCTTCAGTATCTCTTGTACGTATAACTAAAAACCCAACACCGTCTGCACCACGGGTGATGGCTTCACCCCAACAATTAGATCCCTAGAACTAAAACCCGCCTGCACCACGGCTGATGGCTTCACCCCAACACCGTCCCACACTCCCACCATAGCTAAGTATTGCGGTCGGTTTTGCTTCTGCTTTCATGTACTCTCTAATCTCGTCTCCAACCTTAATTACTTCCCACCAGCTTCTTTCACCACAACACCCTTTTCCACACATATTTTGTGATTTCCCGATTAGAAATTCTTTATCTTTACGAGTAAATCGTAATTTACGTTAATGGTCGTTGTAGTTTGAGTTGACTATTTTTTAGTTCTTTGACTTTTTTACAACCTAGATAGTCATTTGCCCAAACCAACGTTAAAACACAAAAATAGATAGGCCCAACTTAAATGGGCTTGGGATGTAGTACTCGAGTAATCGACTAAATACTTATAAACATGGGCCGATCTAGTATATACAGAGGGTGTACCCTGTGAAAAAAATTAGCTGTGTAATTTTGAATTGTTTTCCCCCAGATGTATTCAATTAGTTGAAGAAGAAGAGGAAAAGAAGCTTTACATATTTCGGCGTCTTTAATTTGTTAAGGAAAATGAAACTCATAAGGTTAATGTGTTAAATACTTAAATGTATTCAATTAGTTATAAGGTTTGAATTTGAACCTGACCTACTCAAAACTCAAAACTCAAAACTATACATTTAATTGTATGGGCGTGGAGACGGGCCGAGTCGAGTCGAGCTCGGCTCGTGAAAAGTTTCAAAAGCTCGATCTCGGTTTAGGCTCGACTTATGTGATGCGTCGAAGAAAATAGAGTTTAAATAGAGCTTGGCTAGTTAATTGCATAAGGCTCGGGCTTGTTTACATTTTTTAACCTCGTTTATATGCAATTATATATATAGGTAGTATAATTAAGTATATATATTTTTTGGCTCATTTAAGCTCGCGAGCCTATTAGATCTTTTTGAATAGAGCATGAGCTAGAGCTCGATTATTAGAGGAGCCAAAACATAGACTTAAGCTCGGGCTTCAACTCTCCTGGACTCGACTCATCCGAGCTTTTTACGAATCTTATCTCGAGTTTTATCCGAGCTTTTTACCAATCTTATCTCGAGTTTTTTCACAAACAACTCGATTCATTTCGGTCTTTATATATACCCTGGGGTTTTAAGTGTCCTCCTCTTTGGTTAAGTTGCCAAAAAAAAAAATGAAGCAACATGATCAATATTGATCATATAATATTATTTTAGATTTATAATCTTACTACGATTGATTTCCCAAAAACAATACAGAATGACAGTAATTCAACTCATCCGGGGCAGGTTACTATAGCATGTACTCGTTTAAAACTTGTTTATTTTGAACTTTACATAATACGATTTTAGATTTATAATCTTCAATAAAACTAAGAACATCGTAATATAGAGATAACGTTTTTAAACAATTATTTGTTTAAACACAAAAATTATGAACTTAACTTTTATTTTGAACGGCGAGTTATTAGTTAGTGATTCGAGCTTGTAGTGACATCCTTCTCCTTAGAGGATAAACCCCACTCCTGCTTCTATTTAATTCGGGCCCCTGAAGGTATTTAGTGAGACTTGAACTCGAGACATCTTTAAGAATATCTCGTCAGCTCAGTTGGTTAAAAATATGAATATGAACTTAACTATATAAGTGCGCATAAACAGCTATATCCACGTAACCAAATACATAACATACTGTTTTAGAATACTAAAATAAGTAAACATCTAAAATGGATTGATCTAAAAAAAGAAAAGGTTATTTAAAGATTAAAACAAAAGAGAACACTTAAAGATTTAAAGTCCCCAACTTCGAAACTGTTTAATACACACAGTTAGAGGGTGAGCATAATTGACCAAAGTGAGAAATTAGCCCGGATCGAACTAATCAAACCGAGCCAAAAGTATTTTGATCTCGTCTTCGTTTCACAGTTTATCTCATTTCGGTCTTCCATCCAGTCCGATCTTATAGGCCATTATGCCTTCTTAAAACAGATGTATGTTGTACATTCTGCACAATCATGATGAGTGAATTAATATGAGATATATAACATGCCCGAGAGCTAAAAGTTTTCATCCATACTAGTTGTAACTAAAAAAAAGAGTGTTTAGTAGGTAAGTGAAAAATGGCGAGTGAGTTTGTACCATGAGCAGTCGTTGAAATGTTAAAAGAAGGTGGAAGCGATACTAAATCTAGTTCTAACTTGTTTAACTTTTACTTCTTCAGCTGCAATTGTATCGTCTGATTAGCTAATGTATGGTCTCATAAGTCATAAAGTTATTGCAACTCCTTCAGGTGCCTCCACTGCCACATCATACACATCTCCCGCTGACCTAACGCTCGTCAATCTAGGAGTGTATCTCACTACTCCCGATTCCACAAAACAATAAAAAATCGACGGGTAGTTCAACTGACCCCGGTCCCTAAAGTGGGCTAATTCTTGAAATGCCCTATGGTGTTACCATATTTCCTATTTCGCACCCACCAAATGAGATTTTACCCAAATGTCTTATGCAACTTATGCAACTTATGCGACTTTGATTAAAATACAAAAAGTGTACTTTTATCCTTATGACACATGTCAGAATGTGTTATAAAAAGTACATGTGTATAAGAACTTGTGTCTTATGCAACTTAATTTGTTTTTTATGCGACTTGTATTAAAAATATTATTTTTTAAAACAGTAAATTTTAACAAAATCTTTTAAATGACTTATTTTATATTTTATTTTTATGCAACTTATACCTTTATGTAGATAATGAATTGATATTTGAGTAAGCTACTTTTTGATAAAATATATAAAGTCTTTTTATGCGACTTATATTAATTAAAAAATAATATAAAATACCATGTAAATATGTGTAAAAGTAGGTATGTGTAACTCTTTTCTTATGCAACATTACAAATTCATAATTTAAAAAAATAAAAAAATAAAAAATATAATTAAAAAAATAAATAATATAATTAAAAAAATAAAAGAATTTAAATTATATTTTTAAAAAAAATTGTAAATATAATTTAATATAATTTAATATAATTTAAAAATTAAAATTTTTTAAAAATTAATTTTTTTTAAAAATTAAAATTTTAAAAAGTAAATTTTGTAAAAAATTAAATTTTTGTAAAAATTAAATTTTTAAAAATAAATAATAAAATTTTAATATAACTTAAAAATAAATATAATGTAAAAGTTAAAATTTTAAAAATTAAATTTTTTAAAAAATTAAATTTTTTAAAATTAAATTTTTATAAACAAATAATTAAAATTTTAATATAATTTAAAATTTTAGTTTTTTAATAAATTAAATTAAAATTTTAAATTATATTTATTTTTAATATATATTTATTTTTAAATTATTTTAAAAATTTAATTAATCATTTTCAGAAATTAAATTTTTATAACTTAACTTTAAAAAAAATTAATTTTTAAATTATCTTTATTTTTAGATTATAATAAAAAAAATAATTATTTATTTTTAAAAATTTACTTCTTAAAAAAATTAATTTTTAAAAGTTAATTTTTTTAAAAAATTTAATTTTTATAAAAGTTTAATTTTTAAATTATATTAAATTATATTTAAATAAAAAATTAAATTTTTTTATTTTTTAAAAATTGTATTATTTACTTTTTTATTTTTTTAAAGTTAAGAATTTAAAAAGTTGCAAAAAAATTATTTAAAGGTTGAATAACAAATTAAATAAATGTAGTATAAAAAATTAAATAAAAGTTGCATAAGAAAAGATTTACACATACATACTTATACATATATTTACATGGTACTTTATATTATTTTTTAATTAATACAAGTCGCATAAAAATTTTTATAGATTTTATCAAAAAATAGTTTACTCAAATGTCACTTCATTGTCTACATAAAGGTACAAGTTGCATAAAAATAAAATATAAAATAAGTAATTTAAAAGATTTTGTTAATATTTACTTTTTTTAATAAAAGTCGCATAAAAAAACAAAGTAAGTTGCATAAGAGACAAGTTATTACGCACATGTACTTTTTATGACACATTCTGACATGTGTCATAAGGATAAAAGTACACTTTTTGTATTTTAATCCAAGTCGCATAAGTTAAATAAGTTACATAGAACATTTAGGGAAAATCTCATTTGATGGGTATAAAATGGGAAATATGGTAACATCATGTGGCATTTCAAGAATTAGCCCCCTAAATTTCATGGTACAATTGACATATGAGGAGTTTACTATAGCTTCTACTCGTTTAATAGCCAAATTCAACCTCATGTGAAGAAAACCATAACAACAAAAGTCACAACCGGCTAATTGTGGTTGTGTAAGTTATTATTTTGATTGAACTATCTAATCAAAATTTGACATATAAAGGCTTCACTACTTTCATTTTTTAAATGAAGTTTAACCATAAAGTTCAAAACATGTGAAAACCATGATCATCATAACTCAAACCATGCTGATACGGATTAGTTTATATCATACCGTCTACCGGCTTATACCTTAAGAAGATAAGGAAGTTCATTACCTATAAAATAGCACAAAAAAGTGAGATTATGATATATAAGAATATGAACTTAACCGAATGTGAAAAAATATGAACTTAACCGAAAATATGAACTTAACCGAATGTGAAAAAATATGAACTTAACCGAAAATATGAACTTAACCGAATGTGAAAAAACCAAAATAAACAGAAGCACAATCAACTAATTTTTATTATGCCACTTAGGGCTGTAAACGAACTGAACGTTCAACGAACCGTTCGCCGATCGTTTACCAAAAAATTCGTTTATGTTCGTTTATTTAATAAATAAACGAACACGAACAAGATTTTTGGTCCATTTAGTTAAATAAACGAACGTGAACAAGGGCTTCGTTCGTTTATTTATGTTCGTGAACGTTCGATTATTTCCGTCCAAATACATTCGTTTACGTTCAATTAATATCCCAAATATTAAAAAAAAACTATATAACAAATATTTTTAAATGTCTAAGAATAATATATTACTAATATAATACTTGGTTACAAATTATTTATACTTTCTCTTAAATTATACATTAGAGCTAGAAATTAAAAGATATGGCTACTTTGATAAAAAAAACAATATTTTAAGATATGATGATTATATAAGTATATAAGATGATGATATGGATCGTCTAAAGAAACAACTTTAGTTACACGGATGTTTAGCCCGTTTACATGTATATATCATCGTTTACGTTCATTTATGTTCGTTTATGTTCGTTCGATTACGTTCGTTTAAGTTATATGAACGAACATAAACAAACATGAACAAGTTCAAATTTAAATAAACGAACATGAACAACAATTTTTGTCCGATTAAGCGTTCGCGTTCGTTTATTTGTTCGACTAAAATTAAATAAACGAACATGAACATACCTCCGTTCGCGTACGTTCGGTTCGTTTACAGCCCTAATGCCACTTGTTGATTTGGTTAAACTATCTAATCGGAATTGAACTTATAAAGGTTGAAGTATTCTCATTTTTCATGCATGTGGGCAAAATAAAATTTAACCATAAAACTCAAAAGCATATAAATACCAATGTTTTGAAACCCGGTTCGACCCGGCCGGTTCAACCGGTTGAACCGGATCCAGTCGAAATAACGGATTAAAACGAAAAGGTTTTTAATAAATTAAGACCCAATTTGAACCGACGATTTTTTTGAAAATCCGGGTCAACCCGGGTGAACAATACCCGCCGTTTTTTTTCTTTCCAAAAGTTGAATATTTGACCAGTAATATATCACTTTTTCACTTATTTTATTACCTAGTTTTTCAAGCCACCATAGTACCTACCCTAATATGAGTGCCTCACCTACAATCAAATGGTGTGAACCAAGCTGATCCGTAGATCTTTGTTTTTCATATAAGTGATGGAAGGTACCGATTTTGTTAAATCACAGACCCGATTTTTTTCAACCGATTTTGCTATTTATACACCTCGTATCGATTTTGTTTACTGCAGATCTTTGATTTTCATCTCTTAGAGAGAAAGGTACCACGGCGAGGTACCCCTCGTCGATCTCACGTGGAGCCTCGCCGAGGCTCGCCGAGGAATGTTGCCACACCCACCCCCTATTCGCCGCTGGGATTTCGGATTTTCGAAATATGTTCGACGAAGCACTATCTCAAAACTAGCCGTTGGACAAGCCAACGGAAACTTTTTTAATTCAATTTTTTTACACAACTAATATATATATATATATATATATATATATATATATATATATATATATATATATATATATATATATATATATATATATATATATATATATATATATATATATATATATATATATATATATATATATATATATATATATATATATATATATATATATATATATATATATATATATATATATATATATATATATATATATATATATATATATATATATATATATATATATATATATATATATATATATATATATATATATCACATTTTCTTCCCAAGTTTAACACATAATTTTTTCCAAAATCTCTCTAAATCACCAAGAAAAAAATATCTAACATATCGAATGATCAATACCCACAACTCAATTTTACCGGGCTTCTCAACACTAGCAACCTTCGACACCATCGTCAAACCCATCTACGCCATCATTACAAAACTCCATTGCAACTTCTCCCGGCTTCGCACAATTTCAATCCGGCACACCACAATTTTCTCCCGGGTCTCAATTTTCATCCGGGTCTCAATTTCCATCCGGCTCCCAATTCTCATACATTCCTATTCCTCCAAACTATTTCCCTCAAATGACCCCCGAACAAATTTACCACCAACAACAGTAATTCCTTCAACAAGCACAGATTCAAAGCCAGTTTCAAAGCCAACAAAATGTTCTTGAAACATAATTCAAAGTTCCGGCCTCACGAACACCAACCAAAAAAAGAAAAAGCAAAAAAACCAAAGCAAAAAAATCACATGCTGTTGATTTAAATCCCGATGAGGATGACATATAATTTGTTGAAGTTCCGACTCAGGTACGGGTACGTTGGAGTAAAGAAGAAAAAGAATTACTAGCCACATGTGTTTGGTGTTTCTGAAAATGTCGACATTGGGAACGACCAAAATGAGGATTGTTTCTAGAACAGTACTGTTCGAGATTTCAACACTCAAACAACTGGTATGCACCGTACGAAAAACATGATTACCGGAAAATAGGGTCGGATGCATCCGGATTACCAAAAGTTTCAAGCGATGTACGCAGGAGTAAATCGTAGGAGTGGGATGAATGATGGGGATGTTTACGAAGCTGCAAAAGAGGACTTTTAGCAGCTATAATGGAAGAAAATTTGCGTACACTCAGGCGTAGAAGATCCTCAAAGAACACCCGAAGTTTGCAGGTGCAAAAGTTGTTTATGAGGATGATCACACCGAAATATTCGGTCCTAATGAACGTCCTTGACCCGAGGGAAAATCTCGGCCCACTAAGAAGTCAAGATCTGAGTCAAGTGATGGCACCGGAGGATCGTCGGGGTCATCGAAGGCAGAACTATCAAATACAATGCATAAAAAATTTATCAAGCAACAGACACTCGCAGAGAGGGTGATAGAGTTGGCCGACTTCTAGTTTCTCGCGCTTGATTACGAGTTAATGCTGGAACCGAAGAGGACGTACGTGCGCTGAAAACAAGAGCAAATCATGGCCCGATACCATCACCCGGAGTAGTTTATTTTAATTGTTGTATTTTTAAATTTTCGATTTTTTTAATCGTATTTTTTTTGGTACCGTATTTTTTCCGTATTTGTAATGTTTTATTTGAATGAAATAAATTTTAGTTTGTGTGAAAATGAAAAAAATAAAAATAAAAGATAGCGGTGGGGCCCATGTGATTAGGGGTTGGGTGTGTTGTGAGTGAGAGTAAACGGTGTCACGGCGAGGGGCCCTCGTCGGTCCGAGGAGGCACCCTCGTCGGTGCTCGCCGTGACACCGACCCCCCTTCGTCGTGAGTCATTCGCCAGACTTCAACGAGAGAAAAAGAGAGATTTTTGGGCCCCATTCAATTTTAAACCGTTTGGCAACGGTAATATTTAAAAAAAGTTTAAATTTAATTATTTTCCTATATATACACACACTACATTCACAATATACACACACTACATTCACAAATTTACACCTACAATCACAAAAAATGTCAAACTTCCCAATTGATTATCCTCACCTCTCCTACTCGCAACTTCTTAACCAAAGCACGGATCCGAATCAATCGTCGTCCTCTTCTCCGGCGACGCAATCCGGCCAAGGCTCCGGTTAATTCGCAGGCCTCCCACCATTTTCGCATCAATACTTTCCAAACTTGTCACCCCAACAAATCTACTATAATCAACTACTAGCTTTGCAACAACCCCAATTTAATCTATCTCAGTTTAATCAATCGCAGTTTAATCCTAATCCATCTCAAAGTCAACAAGTCCCTAAAACACAATTCAAAATACCAGCACCGCAACCTCCACCACAAAAAAAAGTAGTAGTTCCTAAAGGAAAACGGGGGTAAAAAATACATACTCTCCTAGATAATATCGATTTACATTCAACAAATCGATTATAAAAACCAACACCTTCGATAACCTTCTAAAATCATGGCCGAAGAAGATATCATCAGTTCGTTACCGGATCACTTATTACTCGAAATCATCTCTAGAATCAAAGAAAACAAGAAGAAAACAAGAAGACAGATTCATGTCCACAAAAGAGGTGATTAAAACAACAACTACTATCTCCAAACGATGGCAACATCTTTGGACTCGACTTCCTAGTCTCGTTTTCCTAGATGACGATGTCAGAGATTATCGTGAGGATGGTGTCACCAACTACTTTTCGTTTATCATCAAAACCCTTAGTCAATGTGCTACCGATGTTAACATTAAAAAATCCAAACTCCAGATTATAAACGTTCGTCGGCGGCCTACGTTGCAACTCAATAGTTGGATACATTATGCTAGTACGCGTAACATTCAAGAGATTGATTTGAGGGTAATGGGCAACCAGAGGTATCCTCAATCCTGTGATGATGAGTTGTTTTTCAACAATTCATGTCTCATAAGATTAGAAGTTTCACGTTGTGTTTTTAATACTCCTAATGGTGCTATTCGTTGGGAAAAACATAAGTTTTTGCATATTGACAACGGTGTATTAGATGAAGATATAATACGAAAAATATTATCCGGAAGTCCTTGTTGTACAACGTTGGAGTTGAACTATTGTTCTCTTTCCGGGCGTATCCCCAAGTCCTTGTTTGGAAACTTTGGTGTACTTGAACGTTTTTCATGTGATTTGGCAACTTACAAAAGCATTAGGAATGACGATGAGTTGTTTTTGGATAATACATATTCTCTGGGTATGACACTTTTGCGTCGTGTATTTAATCCTCCTAATGGTGCTATTCATTGGGATAAACTTAAGTTTCTATGTATTGACGAAGGGAGATTAGATGCACATTTAATAGGAAATATTTTATCCGGAAGTCCTTGTTTAGAAACTTTGGAGTTGAACTATTGTTATCTTGATGGGTGTATCCCCAAGTCCTTGTTTGGAAACTTTGGAGTACTTGAACGATTGCATTGTACAATTGAAACTTATGAAGGGTTTTCCGACGACAATGATCAGCTGTTTTTGTTCAGTTCATGCGGGCCTGTTATAAGTATGAAACTTTCGCGTTGTGTATTAAATCCTCCTCCTAATGGTATTATTCGTTGTGATAAACTTAAGTATTTGTGTATTGACTATGGAAAATTAGATGAACATTCAATTGGAAATATATTATCCGGAATTCCTTTTCTAGAAACTTTGCAGCTGAGTAATTGATGTGGTTTTGAGCGGATTGATATTACTTCAAAGAGTGTTAAGAACTTGGTTATCTCTGGTTATGGTTATGAGTATCTTATTCAGGTAGATTATTATATAGATACTATCAAAATCAATGCTCCTTATTTATTGACACTAACAATAGAAGGAAAGACTTATTTGCAGTATATTTTGTTGGAAAATGTGTCTTCTCTAGGTAAAGCTGATCCACTTGATGATCATGGTAACCTGGCAATTTGCGGAAGAAGTTCTACAAGATGAATCGGATATAGAAGAAGAATTGCTTCGAGGACTTTTATCAAGCCTTGGCCATGTCAAACAGATTGCAGTTGAGACTTTCTCTTTGAATTCACAGGCTCGTTCTCGTTTGGAAGCTGAAGGTTTCCAGTTTCACTAAGGTTCAGATATACGTGTATTTGGCTCTCTTAAAATATCGAGCCGTTTTTGCGGCTGGATTGATCATAACAGAATGCTTACGCATAAACGGATTCTTTACATCTGCAATTTTCTGTCCCCAGCCTGCAACAATACGTACGAATGTACTTTTAAATTAGGTAGATAATCATGCAACTGCTGTACGAATTCTCTCTTTTGCATTAGATAATTCGCTTTTCATTTTACATTAAGAATTACTTTTATGACCTAATAGTATTATGATTATCAGCTTCCTTACCATTTATTTAAACTTAACTTAAACACGCGCATACTTCAGCGAGTGGTCTGCACCAGCCTTTTCTCCAGAATCTAAGCTTAATTGCAGAAAAGAAGACATTAGCATTACACAATAAAACAAGCCTTTTCGGTTTCACATCAACTTCTACACCTTCAGGTGCTTCCACTGCCACGTCATACTTGTCTCCCGCTGACCCAACGTTTGTCAATCTACGAGTGTTTCTCACTACTCTTGATTCCCAAAAAACAATAGAGATTGACGGGTAGTTCAGCTGGTCCCTAAATTTCCTCGTATAATTGACATCTGCATGGTTTACTATAGCTTGTACTTGCTTCATGGTGTAGTTCAATGAGGACATGAACGCAATGTACTCGCTTATCGATATATCATAAACAAGGCCCGGTGATATCGCCTTTTGTGGGTCAACATGTCTCGCTCCATGGGCAAAAGGAGTTGAAAGTTGTCCTCCTGCGGCATCATGTAGAGACGAGTTGATGTTGTCCTGAGAGCCAACTTGGTGGCTCTAGGACTCCATGGACATACCTGTAATAAAAACGCATTCTTTAATTATTACTATTAAACATCCAATTGGAAGTGTGTTATTGATTAATCATCTCGTATTCAATTTACCTGACATAATGCGATATTGTGTTTTCTGTGTATCCACTTTTAGCCCACTAGGTCCGCTAGCATCAGACCATCCAGCCAAGATGTTGACTCGGGGCCCGATCAGATCCATGCTGACAACGAGTAAATACTACAACCATGCTGATACGGATTAGCTTTACCATCTCACCGACACTTATGATACAACGCACCTCTTTGCCACCATGTAGTTAGTAATCAGAAAGCCTTTAATAAGAACATTTCAGCATCCTCATGTTAAATTAACTTTTTAGTTGTATGAATCTTGAGCTTTCATTGTTAAGATAATGAATCCATGTTTGACTTATGAAGGTTGCACCGCTCTCACATTCTATCCGTGTGGGACAAAATAAAGTTTAACAACAAAAACCCGAAAGCAAATGCATACACGCATGTTGAATTATCTAATCAGTATTTGAGTTATAAAGGCTGCATCATTCTCATTTTATATTCATCTGGGACATAATGAAATTTGATCCTAAAACTCGAAAACAAACTTCGAGATTTCATCTTCACCAACCATAGGTTTGAAATTTGAGTCCAGAAAATTGTTCCCACAAAAATATCCAGATAAATAATAGAAAGATGATGCAAAAAAGCTAAGCCTTCTAGAACACCAACAACTAATGAAAAAGATTAATAAGTCTATCGATCTCTCTAATCATCTTGAATTGCTATTTAATGATCGTTTTGTCCACTGATTTAAGCCGTTTGACCCATAAAGTCTAACCATAAGGCATTTCTGCCTTGTAGATGGTACTAAACGTAGCACTTCTCATCTTGTTGGAATCTTTTAAAGTCACTTTAACGACAACATTAAAGTATATAGCATGGTTCTAGTATTCATGTACAAACAAAGACCAATGGCTTGATAGTTCCCCAACTAGTTTAGTTTTGCAAACATTTACGTAAGTGGGTATGTATTCTCACCCTCTTCACATCCACTTTTATGACAAAAAGGAACCAAGAATAAATTTGAACTATGAAATTGCGTTGTTTTACCCAACCACGTCATGAAATTGCGTTGTTTTACCCAACCACGTCTCCCGCTGACCCAACGTTAGCCAATCTCACCACTCTCGACTTCCCAAAAACAATATAGATCGACACTAGTTTGAATGACGTGGGTTCCTAAATTTCCTGATACAATTGGCGCCTGGGCGGGCGGTTTACTATAGCTTGTAATCGTTCAAAATTTTCTTCTTTTAAACTTTACATAATACCGTTATATCTTTGTGTTTCATAAACCTAATAAGATAGTAAAATAGAAATGACGCTTTTACACGATTATTTATACCTATATAAACACTAAAAAACAAAAACAATATGAATTTAACCGTGTATAAGTGCGTCCAAAACAGTTAAAATCCACATAACCAAATTCAATTCTCATGTGGAAAGCAGCAAAAACAAAAGCAACAAAGATACAATCAACTTATTTGATCGTACTAAAGATTGTTGGTGTTTAACTATATAATTGAAATTTGACTTATAAAGGTTGCATTACTCTAACTTTTTATATATGTAAAAGGAAAATGACAAGTGATCGACCACATTGTGCGCAAACTACAACAAAAATATGGGCTATTAATCACTAACTACTACTATAGAAACAAGTAATTTGAAAGAATTTAGTAAAAACATTTCAGAATCCTCATGTTAACTTTATTTGTTCAACTCTATTGTTAAGTTGCCAAATATTTGAATGTTAATCAACTCAAACTAGAGCTTGCTAAAGAATCATATTAACTCTTTATAAAGTTATTTGTCTACGTATTGTACACTTCAAACTAGAGCTTGCTAAAGAATCATTATAGCCAACTCGACCCACGTAAATAGTATGTATAAAGTTATTTGTTATCTTATTTCTTTTTCTAAACAGTAATTTGTTTACGTATTGTATGTAAAACTGAGATGATTAGTATAAATTTATGACACGAGATTAGGCTATTAATCACCTTGTATGATATTTACCTCACATAAATTTATAGTGGGTTTTTCGTGTATCAACTTTTAGCCCACTAGGTCCGCTAGCGCCAGATCATCCAGCAGAAATGTTGTCTCCGGGCCAATCACATTGGGATTCAATATCTCAGGTGTCACTATATTAGATTCCCTCGAGCTAAAAGCCGCCACCTCGAGTGATGGATTCATCCCAACACCGTTGCAAAAGAGCTAAGTATTGGGTTTGCTTCTATTTTCAAATACTCCTTAATCTCGTCCCCAACCTATATATTTACCCATTGGCCGACGTACAAGACAAATTCAGTTTTTGACTTACGGGTTGTTTAGGTCTTTTATCTCTCATACGAACGTTCGATATCATATAGATGAACTCGAACCAGTGCCAAAATGGCAGTACTTCTTTTCCGCACTGGTAGAAAATTTTGGCCCCACATCGGCAACAATGTTAGTATGTTATAGTGAGTACAATGGAGTGGGACAAACCTACAATCGTTGATATATGACAGCCACCAATAAACTGAAATCTTTCCATCCCTCGTCTCTTCGCAGGTACAAAATGGTTTCACGCAAGACGGACACACGCATCTCTTCACATCACCTACCATCACTAAGGTAAATGGCAAGTACGTGATTGGCCACATTGTCGGCAAACTGCAACAAAATCTGGGCTTGTGATGTATGCGAACCATATTCCATTAACCTCAAACTAACAAAACTCAAACAAGTAATCTAAAAGCCTTTAGTGAAGAACATTTAAGCATCCTCATGTTAACTTCATTTGATCAACTCTACTTATTTCATCACACTGTACCTCTATGGTTAAATTGCTAAATATTTAAATGTCCATCCACATGATCATATCGACTCTTGGTTATACTAATTTAACCCGTTTTAACATGAGAAAAAAAAACATACCTCTATGGTTAAATTGCTAAATATTTAAATGTCCCATCTAAATTAACAGCGCTCTTAACTTAAATTTCATCATTTTTCCAAGTTATAGTCCCAAAAGCATCGTCATCTATAACGAAACCATTCTTTGACACAAACTACTACCCGAGCTATTATACCTCTTAGAGATATGATACACCGGATCCACCGGCTTATATTCCATGCCTTTCCCACTACACAACGACACGCCCGTGACCTTTTCTCCATTCTCAGGGAGAGCATAATCATGGAAATTACGGATTAGAGTCCTTGTACCAACGCTTATTATCCATGGAGCCATTGGCATGAGACGAATTGACAGGCCCGAATTTCCAGCTGAATATGACACAAACACACCCATTTCCATGGCCTTAAACGCACCGACCGCAACTGTGTCACAAAAACACAAAACACAGTTCTATGCTCCATTTGATGATCTTTGTTGTATTATATGTGTCATTTTACCTCAGAAAAGATACTTGCGCTAATCCTATGTGTTTGCAGTATTAAAAAATAACCATGATGTATAAAAGTATGTGAACTCCGTTTTACATGTTTATTTTTTCGGGAATAAAAGAAATGCCTTTTATCTTTCTAAATTTGGCATGGCAATCGTAACACTGCAAATAATATGCATTTTATTTTAGTTCATATACACGAGTATTAAAAAAGCTCAAACACGTTCTCAACATCAAGAATAAAAAAGAGTCGATTAATAGAAAAAAGGGTAAAAGATAAACAATACTAACGTACTTTTTAAAATCTACCGACTTTAAACATTTACTTATTTATCTCCTGACTTTAACAACGTACTTGTTTGTTTTGTACTAACCTTACCAAGGTGATCGGTTATATTTCCACGTCATTCTTTTTATCTACGTGTAATTTAATAAATTAATATATGTGTAATTTCTATTTACATGGATTTACCTAGTTATAAATAAATTACTTTTTTTACCTTTTCTTTTTTTACTTTACTTAATGTATTTTTTTTTTAAATCTATTTGTTAAAGTCCAAAACTTATACACTATCATGTTCATCTTTGCCAGTCATCATTAAATCATATCTTCATCCTTATTAAAAAAACCATCATCTTCATACAATAGATTCTACCACCACCTCCAAAACCCATTGTCACTGCCAACACCATGAAACATATCGCCGCCGTCATCTTCATATACATCTTATCCATCTCGATTTTTTGTCATCTTCATGGGTTTCCATGTTTTCAAAGTTGTTGATGAAGAATTGATCTGGGTTTAGATGTCAACGGCCGCTGGCGGTTGGTGGTTGAGGTTAAAGATGATGATAGTTGTAGTTGTGGTTGTATGTTGAAGATGATGAACAGTGGATGAATGTTGAAGATGATGAACAATGGATGGATGATTAGTGTGTTTAACTGTTTATAGAACTGGAAAAACAAGTAAAAATTCACGTGTGACTAAATGAAGATTTAAGTTATCAGAGATTAATAAGAAGAGGATAATATATGTTCGGGAGATATTGTTGAAAGAATGAAATTAAAAAGTGTGGTTGTGCTATGCGATTGTTTACTGATGATATGCCAAACATAATATAAAAAAAATCAGCATATTGAAAATAGAAAAGTTATATTAGTTATATAGAAATGTAATACGGAGTATAGTCATTTCAGGCTTATATTGGTGTAGTCGGAACAAATTTGAAAGTAAAATGGTAAAATAACGAGAATAATTAGTAAGTGTTCAAAGTCGACACATTTTAATAAGTACATGGTATTTTATAACTTTTACCCAAAAAAGAAAAATCAGACGTGGCCATATTAAACGTAATAAAATAATGACGTGGAAATTACCGTGCCACGCTGTCGGTAACAAGTTACCAAATTTGTAACTACGAAACGATTTCGAAAGTAGAATGGTAAAGTCACAAGATTAAATAGTAAGTGTTTAAATTCGACACAAATAAATAAGTAAGATGGTATATAACACCGAAATGCATAACGTGAGCTTTGAGCCGATGTCAACAACCAGGGAGAGATCGTTGGTTGGTGGCATCACAAGCAATGTTGGTCTATGACTTCATGCGCCTATTTCGAGTGCAGTGTTCCAATTGATATGGGGAGAGTGTGGGAGGATGGATATGCATGCGAGGAGTGGATTTTTGTCACGGGTTTTTGCAGTTTACCCGGTTCATGAAGTGTTAGCGAATTAATTATGTGTAATTCAAGCATATTACATACTGATAAATAACATAGTGAGTAGTCGGTGATAAGAAAAATACAAGACAAAAATGCCTAATGGTTCAAGCCGAACTCGTTCTACTCCTCACCCGAATCTTCTGGACTGATGGTACGGGTGACACAATGTTATGTTACACCGAAAGTCTAATTGAGTTCGTTCACGGGTAATTGTGGAGGGTGATGAGAAGACTGACATTGTGAGTTAAATGAGATTTTGATTTTGTAACTTTATCCCATATGGGTGAATAAACAATAAGCGTTTCATTTATGTACATACATTTTCGCCACATTGCAGTATGTCTTAAATTTACCCTGTTTCCATTTTGTTGACGAGTTCCGGCATTCCGCAATGATAACTGTGTATCACATGCATGTTTGACGAGTTCCGGCATTCCGCAATGATAAAAAGTAAGAATAGTGCGACCTTTATAAGTCAAATTTCGATTAAATAGATTAACTAGAACTACAAAGAACAAATTTGTTGGTCGTGTCTTTTTTTACTTTAGTTTTTCACTTGGTTTTCGGTGTTTAACTAACGAACAAGCGCCTTAGATTTTAAATGTTATTTTTATTTTACCATGTTCTTAGTCTTATTGATGGGAAATATAGAATTTTAATGTTTAAAATAAACAAGTTTTAACCGAGCTATAGTACACAGCCCATACGTCAATTGTACAGATCTTTTTTTTTTCTCTCATACGAACTTAGATATCATATAGATGAACTCGAACCTACGCCGTGCAAAACGTAGCAGAGGCATATGTGCTGCATGACAAGGGTTCAAGAGAGAGATTGCAAGATTCCTGTGTACATTTGATGTCTGAAATATTGTCTTCGAGCTTGGCTTGGATATGTATTTGTTCATACAAACCGTGCAAAACGAGTGGACACATCGGTTGCTATTTATGAATAATCTATTGGACACATCGGGTTCATAGCAGATCTCGCATGTTATACGTTTTATTTATTGGTATTTGGTATACATATCTCCTCCTGTCCTATGTGCTCTCTTCTACACTATCATCTCAATACCCTTCAGAATCCGCTAAGTATTGTCGTTGGGTTTGCTTCTATTTTCAAATACTCTTTAATCTCATCCCCAACGCAATTGCACATAACAGATGCCTGTCCGCCACAAATTCTTCTCCACTAGCCGCGTAGTTAGCCAAAATCATCACAGATTGCAAACGGTTTTGGGGGTCGAACTAAACCTGACCCGAAACTGAACCTGTGTTACTTTGTTGCCCTTACAAAAAATCCAAAACAACCTAAGACACAATCAACAAGTTATGATTGCCTCTTAAATAGCTGGGATTGAGCTATTCAATTGAAAGTTGACTTATAAAGTCTGAATAACTCTTACTTTCTACCCATGTGGAACAAAATAAAATTCAAGCATAAAACTCGAAAGCAAGTGCATAGTATCAAGGGATCTGGATAACAGTGTCTGGCCCTCGTTGTCTTTAGTAAACAACAAATGATGATATATTTCAACTAAGATCTTGGCAGCATGGGTGTTGCCATCGATAGCAGCCGCATGAAGTAGTGTGCTTCCATCTGCATTTCGCATGTCCATATGTTTTATAATGTGACGCGTATCTTTGCGAGAATGGAATATTGTTTCCTAGCATATATAGCACATATATAGTTAGTAGTCGCTAGTATTGTTTCGTGCTCTCTTCTACACCATTATCTCAATACCCCTTGCCATCCAAAATATGATATCCGTAATCGCCAGACAATCCACCAACCATACACCCCCACCTAAACACCCGTCACCATCCCATATATCGATGTTCGTTTGGTTATTGGTTGTGCGTGCTAATTGTAGGATATGTTTGACTTTTGGTCCTAAAGGTAGTTTAGTAATTTGGTTAAGTAAGGGCAATTTGGTAATTTTGAGTCAGTAAGTTTCTTCAGCAGTAGGAAACTATCTATGTAAGTCGGTGCAACACTTTTATAAAGTGTGCCTATGTGTCTGTAACATATTTTTTTCACAGAAAAAGAAATAGCAGCAGTTTGTTTTCTGTCCCAAACACCCCGTTTGATTTGTTCTGATATATATATGTTGCTGATCTTTGTGTTTGTTTCTGCACTTTTGCCACTGATTATCCACCTCTATTCCTAACAAATTGGTATCAAGAGCTTTGGTTGATCAATTTGGAGCAAGCTTTTGTTTTGAGTTATTGAATCATTTGAATTGGTTTGGATTCATCCCTTTTTTGGTGGCTTGCTAATTCGATTACAAAGATATCAGGTTTGTGATTTTGGGATTTTCTGTTGTTCAATCATTTGTTGCTCTTGTTTGATAGTTTGAAGGGGCCTGTTGATGTGGGAATTGGGATAATCACTTGGTAAGAATTTGCTTTATGGAAGTATTTTTGTTACACATCAGAACTTTAAACCCTTATCAGAAAACCCATTTGAATAATCATGTCCTCTCAACCATCATCATCATCACTTAGTGTTGTTGAGAAGTTCAATGGAAAAAGTAACTTTAGTTTGTGGCGGGTTAAAGTTCGAGCCTTGCTGAAACAACAAGGTATTTGGGCACCTCTAGCCGGACCCAAACCGGCTGATATGACTGATGCAAAATATAATACACTAGATGAAAAGGCGCATTCTACTATTTTGCTATCTTTATCGGATGAGGTTTTGTATGAGGTTGCTGATGAGGAAACGGCTGCGGGTGTATGGAAGAAGCTAGAAAAGCTTTATATGACCAAGTCGTTGACGAATAAATTGTTACTGAAGCAGCGTTTGTTTTCACTCAGAATGAAAGAGGGCTCAGCTTTGAAAGACCATCTTGATGCGTTAAACTCAATCTTGATGGATTTAAAAAATGTTGACGTCAAGATTGATGATGAAGATGCCGCTCTTATTCTACTTGTTTCGTTACCTCCCTCGTATGAGAACTTTGTGAATTCCTTTGTTGTCGGTAAAGAAACTATTACCTTGGAAGATGTTCGATCGAGTTTGCATTCCCGAGAGCTTCGCCATCAAGCATCGGGAACTTTGGAATCTCAACCCGTTGGCTTGACAGTTACGAATCAACAGGATAGAGGTAGACATCGAACACAAAAAGGCAAAGGAAAAGGTAGATATAATAGTAGATCGAAGTCAAGACCTCGAGGGTCGAATCCTCGAGATACTTGTCATTATTGCCATGAGGAAGGCCATTGGAAGAACAATTGCCCGAAGCTTAAGGAGAAAGGCCAGGTTGCTGCGGTTGCTAAAGATGACTCAGGTTCGGAACGCGATGTGGTATTGTCGGTTGTTGACTATAAAGGTACACCACTTGCTTGGATCATGGATTCTGCTTGTTCTTTTCATATGAGTCCCAATCGGGATTGGTTTGTGACATATGAAGAGTTTGATGGCGGGAATGTGTTTATGGGCAATGATTCACCATGCAAAGTTGTTGGCATCGGAACAATTCAAATCAGGATGCATGATGGAGTTGTTAGAACGCTCACTGATGTTCGTCATGTTCCAGATCTTAAGAAAAATCTGATCTCGCTAGGTGTGTTCGACTCGAAAGGTTTCAAATACACTAGTGAGAATGGTGTACTTCGTGTTTCGAAAGGAGCTTTGGTGGTTATGAAAGCAACCAAAGGTACTTCTTCTCTTTACACTTTACAAGGTGAAACCATCACAGGTTCTGCTTCCGTCTCGTGTTCAGAGAAAAGTAACTCAGATTTGACGAGGTTATGGCATATGCGTCTTGGTCACATGAGTGAGAAAGGTATGGTCATATTGAGCAAGCGGGGACTACTTGACAACCACAAGGTTGCTAACTTGGAGTTTTGTGAGCATTGTGTTATGGGAAAACAAAAACGGGTAAGTTTTTCGAAAGCAATTCATCAAACAAAAGGTACTCTCGATTATCTTCATGCTGATTGTTGGGGGCCTTCTCGAGTACCTTCTCTCGGTGGTGCTCGGTATTTTCTCTCAATCATTGACGATTTCTCAAGGATGACGTGGGTGTTTATGATGAAGCACAAGAGTCAGGCGTTTGAGAAATTTAAGCATTGGAAGATTTTGATTGAAAACCAAACTGGAAGGAAGATTAAGCGTCTTCGTAATGATAATGGTTTGGAATTTTGTTCGAGAGAATTTGAAGACTTTTGTCGAGATGAAGGAATTGCTAGGCATTATACGGTTCGTTACACTCCTCAACAAAACGGGGTAGCTGAACGAATGAACCGGACGCTGTTAGAAAGAACGCCATGCTTACTATTGAATTCCGGATTAGATAGAAGTTTTTGGGCTGAAGCACTCAATACAACTTGCTATCTAGTCAATAGGTCTCCTGCCACTGCTATTGATTGTAAGACTCCGATTGAAGTTTGGTCTGGGAAGCCCGCAGATTATTCGAAGCTTCGTGTTTTTGGATGCCCCGCGTATTACCATGTTAGTGACGGAAAGTTGGACCCGAGAGGTAATAAAGGCATTTTCATGGGATAAAGTGATGGGGTTAAAGGCTATCGAATTTGGTCACCATCTGAAAGAAGAGTCATTCATAGCCGAGATGTGACATTTGATGAGGATTACTTGTTTTGTGCAAAACAAGATCCGGTTGAATCGAAGCTTCAAGATGGTGTTTCCGAAAAGGTGGAGGACGTTCCAAAACAGGTGGAGCATGTTGTTCCCGAAGACATGGACCATGTTGTTACTTCACCAAATGATCCACCTAATTCGCCGGAACGCGGGCAAGAACGGTCTATAGCCCATGATAGACCTCGTACGGATGCTAAAGCTCCTACTCGATTTGGTTTTGAAGACTATGTCGCATACGCATTGGAAGTAGCGGAAGAGCTGGAGTCCCTTGAACCGGCTACTTATCGGGAAGCTATTACTTCTAAAGAGTCTGATATGTGGAGTGCGGCTATGAGTGAAGAGATGGAATCTCTTAATAAGAACAATACATGGGAATTGGTGAAACTTCCTGAAGGAAGAAAGGTTGTTGATAGTAAGTGGGTCTTCAAGAAGAAAACCGGCTTACCGAGCTCAGACATCACATTCAAGGCACGTTTGGTTGCGAAGGGATATAACCAAAAGGAGGGAATCGACTACAACGAGATTTTCTCCCCAGTGGTACGTCATACATCTATTCGTGTGTTACTATCCTTAGTAGCACATCACGATTTGGAATTGGAACAATTAGATGTAAAGACGGCATTTCTTCACGGTGACCTTGAGGAAGAAATCTATATGAGCCAACCCGAAGGCTTTGTTGGTCAAGGCAAAGAAGATTATGTTTGTAAGCTCCGAAAATCTTTATATGGTTTGAAACAGTCGCCGAGACAGTGGTACAAGAGATTTGATAGCTTTATGGTAAAGCATGGTTTTAGTAGAAGTGCTTATGATTGTTGTGTCTATCATAAAAGGGCACCATCAGGATCACTTGTCTACTTACTCTTGTATGTTGACGACATGCTCGTAGCGGCTAAAGATTTGGCGGAGGTTGAGAAGTTGAAGACTCTTCTCAACACAGAATTTGATATGAAAGATTTGGGAGCGGCTCGAAAGATTTTGGGCATGGAAATAATTCGAGACCGAAAACATGGTAAGCTTTTCTTATCACAGAAAAGTTATATAGAGAAGATTATTTCTCGTTTTGGCATGAGTTCGTCAAAATCGGTAAATACTCCTTCCTCGGCAAATTTTCGTTTATCTACTGCTTGTGCACCTCAAAGTGAAGCAGAGATGGAATATATGTCCCGAATACCCTACGCTAGTGCTGTTGGGAGTTTGATGTATGCTATGGTTTGCACTAGGCCGGATATAGCTCACGCGATGAGTGTTGTGTCACGGTATATGGCTCATCCTGGAAAAGAGCATTGGAATGCGGTGAAGCGCATTTTTCGTTATTTGAAAGGGACATCTGATGTTGGCATTATTTACGGTGGTGAACGCGAATATTTGGTTGCCGGATACTCAGATTCGGATTATGCTACGGATCTTGATGCTAGAAGATCCTTGACAGGTTATGTTTTCACTATTGGGAATTCGGTTGTAAGTTGGAAAGCTACATTACAACCATCTGTTGCTTTATCTACTACCGAAGCCGAGTACATGGCATTAACCGAAGCAGCGAAGGAAGGAATTTGGTTGAAAGGTTTGATTGAAGATCTTGGTTTCCCGCAAGATCAAGCGACCGTGTTTTGTGATAGCATGAGTGCTATTTGTTTGGCTAAAGACCAACTACACCACGACCGGACTAAACACATTGATGTTCGTTATCACTTTATTCGTTCCGAAAGAAGAATCAAAGTGAAGAAGATTGGCACGAAAGACAATCCTGCTGACGTGTTTACTAAACCGGTTCCTTTGAGCAAGTTTCGCCACTGTTTGGATTTGCTCAATATCGATAATTAGAAGTATAGCGCTACTTAGGAACTAAAGTCAAGGTGGAGATTGTAGGATATGTTTGACTTTTGGTCCTAAGGGTAGTTTAGTAATTTGGTTAAGTAAGGGCAATTTGGTAATTTTGAGTCAGTAAGTTTCTTCAGCAGTAGGAAACTATCTATGTAAGTCGGTGCAACACTTTTATAAAGTGTGCCTATGTGTCTGTAACATATTTTTTTCACAGAAAAAGAAATAGCAGCAGTTTGTTTTCTGTCCCAAACACCCCGTTTGATTTGTTCTGATATATATATGTTGCTGATCTTTGTGTTTGTTTCTGCACTTTTGCCACTGATTATCCACCTCTATTCCTAACACTAATGGTTCTGGAGCTTAGGACCATCTGGGTCGGATAAAAGCTCAAGTTAATGCAAAAATAAACACCATCTCTAAAAGCAACACGGCTCCTAACTTGATTTTCAGCATTTTTCCAAGTTATAAACCCAAATGCACCATCATGTATATACAAACCCTTTTCGGCCAAAATGTAATGGTATATCGCAACCTATCTCCCACTTTCCGGAAAACAAGCCTTTTCGGTTTCACATCTACTTGAACACCTTAGTCAATCTATGAGTGAATAATGAGTCATCCTATACAAATCATTGTCACTCTTGCCAAGCGATCCTACGACGGAAGAAACTTGATCGTAAAACTTAGCGACCTGAAACTTCTGAGTAACTTAAAATTCACGTATGAAACTGTTAAAGATTAGTCTTCTATCTATTTCTACACTTTTTGTTATGTGCAAACTTTGTTGGTGATTTGTTTTTACTTACGTATCACAGGCTATGCGCTCATCATTATGCTTGCTGTTACCATAATGAGATCATATCCTTAATATACTTTTAATTGGTAGCTTGATGGATGTGTTAAATTTGTACCAATTAAGGATGCGACAAACGTACAATATAAGCTTTCTGAACTCAACGTGTAAAGTGAAACACATTTTTACCCATTGCATTTCATTTTTGTGTTTTGCAGGTGCAATACTAAACTAAATTGATCACTAAGTTGACTAGGGGTTTAAAATTGAGTCAGTAGCGGTTAATCATGGTCGTATGAAGCCGAGTGACTAGGTTGCTGCTACGTCGATGAGTTCATGGAGAGAACAAATGGATTAGAGTTAGTGAAGCCGTGAAGCACGAGTAACAATTCTAGTCTTCTTCACTTATGATAAATAAAACGTTAAGACCAAAGGCACAACCAACTAATTTTAGTTATGTATTAAGCTAAGTTTAAGTTACTTACTACTCCCCCTTCTATCCATGTGATCACTGTAACAAGAAAACACACCATAGCTTATATAGTTAGTAGTTGCTAGTATACATCTCGTGCTCTCTTATACACCATCATCTTAATACCCTTTGCTATCCTAAATATCCTACGTGTAATCGCCACAAAATTCACCAACCATACACCACCACCTCAACATCCATCACTGTCCCGTTTGGTTATGGGTTGTGCATGGTGAGAGTTTTGGAGTTGAGGACTATCTAGGTAAAAAAGAAAGCGCAAGTTAACGCAACCGCAAAGACTATGTGCTATTTACTTTTATTTTTTCCATCCTTCCTCTTTAAGTGGAAATTTGCCTCGTAAAATTGTGGACAAGAATGTTGTGCTGTGGAACTTTTCTGTGTTCGCTACTGTTACTTACATGCGAGATCTCGACGATATAAATAAATAGTAATTACAACACAAGACAACAACAAATAGAGAATGGAAATACCAAAACCAATGCATGAGTGTCTATAAGTGTATTTACATAAACACTAAGAAACTAAAAAAAAATGAAATTAACTATGTATAAGTGTGTCTAAAATTCAAGGCTTGTTCGTGATTTAAAAAGAATCAGAACAACCAAAGACACAACCAACAAACTAAAGTCAAATTAGTTGTATTAATCTTTAGATCTCCTATTTAAGTTAATGAATCCAAATCTGACTTATAAAGGTTGCACCGCTCTCACATTCTATCCGTGTGGGACAAAATGAAGTTTAACAAAAAAAAAAAAATCGAAAGCAGATGGATACATGTGACATGTAAACATTGTAACAAGTCACAACTCACAACTCACATCCAACGTAAATTGTTGTATAAGAGGATTGTGTGTTGCAACAGTTTTGGAGTTGAGGACTATCTCGGTCGGAAAAAAAATGCAAACAACAAAGACCAACTGTGTAAGTATAATTTACTTTTTATTTGTCCATCCTTCCTTTTTATATTTCCTACAATTTCATATTTAACATACATTTCTCACTAGTCACTTTAATTTAACTGCTTTTAACCAATTATTTTTATCATCTTTGTTGCAAGTTTTTCATATACTTGTTTTATGAACATTGTTACTCGGCTGGTCCCAAATTCGATTCCAGTACCTCATATTTTACAATTTTAGTTTTGTTCTAAATCTATTAAACAAAAATATCGTGAACATTAGAAATGTATGTTGAAAATGAAATAACGAAGTCTATCTATAAACAAAACCCTTCTTCGACACAAATGCATGTAATGGTATGCCGCAACCTATCTCTCATTTATTGAAAACAAGCCTTTTCGTTTTCACATCAACCTGAACACCTTCAAGTACTTCCAATTCAACAAATACACCACTCTCGCTCACACAACCTTAGTTAATATATGAGTGTATCCCATTACTCTCGATTTCCCAAAAGCAATAGAGAACGACGGGTAGTTCAACTGACCTTGCCTAAATTTCCTAATACAATTTATGCTTGGGCGGTTTACAACAGCGCATACTTGTTTAAAACATCAAAAATCCACGTAACCAAATTCACTCTCAAGCAAGAAACAACAAAACAGAAACACCCAATCACACAATCAACTAATTTGATTATACAATTGACTATTTTGTTGAGCTATCTAATCAAAATTTGAGTTATAAATGTTGCTCTACTCTCACTTTGTATCTATGTGGGACAAAATTGAAAATTAACCATAATCGAAATCAACTACATACATTTAACGTTGACAACTAGTAACAGTAGTGCAACGACCACAGTAATACGGATTAGCATGACCACGTGATTGGAAACTATAATATGACGCACCTCGTTGTGAGCTGGTGAGATTGCCTTGTGTGGGTCAACATGACCCGCTCCATGGGCAAAAGGAGTTGAAAGTTGGCGTCCTGCTGTATCACGTAGAGACAAGTTGGTGTTGTCCATTGTATAGGCACTGGTCAGGAGAGCTGACTTGATGGCACTTGGACTTTTGGCTGCCTCTTTTACTTCTCATAGCAAAAATATGTTCGCCGTGTTAAACGGCAAGCCCACATCCCCGACAACCACTAATTACATGCTAAATCCCGTATAGAGAGGCTGACTATGGTCTTTGACCCATCTCCCTTTACCAAAGTTGCAGGCTGAAATAGAACGTAAACATAATAGATAAGAAGGCGATGACTCATATTTGATTAACCAACTTAATATTTATAACGTTGAATATCTAGGGTTTAGCTTATGTTGCCTATTGTCAAAGTTATGAATATCAATACATAAGGCTCGAGCTTGTTTATATCTTTAAGCACGCTTATACGAAATTATTAAGTAGTATAATTAAGTATATATATTTTGAGCTCGATTAGGCTCACGAGCCTTATCAATATTTTTTAATAAAGCTCGAGCTTGAGCTCAATTATTAGATGAGTCGAAACTTAGACACGAGCTCGGGCTCTACACGTCTTCCGTTGACTCAACGTTAGTCAATCTTCGAGTGTATCTCATTACTCTTTATTTTCGAAAAAGAATAGAGAACGACGGGTAGTGTAACTGGCTCGGGCCCCTAAATTTCCGAGTACAATTGACGTGTATGCCAGTTTTGTTATATCTTGTACTCGATTTAAATTTTTTTATTTTTTAATTAACGTCATATGATAGTAAAACTGAAATAACATTCCAAAACAGTTAAATCTCGTGATTTCAACTCGATCTAAAAAACAAAACAACCAAAGACACAACAAACTAAATTTGGTCGTGTCTTTAGTTTTGTGTTTAACTACCAAATCAGAATTTAACTAACGTGCATTATTTTCACTTTATATCCATGTGGAACAAAATGATATATAGCGATAAAACTCGTAAGCAAATACATACATGTAACATAGCTAAATATAATTAGGAAAGGTGCTAGTATATGTCTCATGCTCTCTTATACACCATCATCTCGATACCCATCACTATCCAAAATATGCAATCCCTTCTTCGACAAAAATGGAACGATATAACGCAGCCTATCTCCTACTTTCTTGAAAACAGGCGTTTTCGGTTTCACACCAACTTTAACTCCTTCAGGTGCTTCCACTGACACATTATACACTTCTCCCAACGATAGTCACTGTAAGAGTGTATCTCGCTACTCTTGATTTCCCAAAAAAAAAGACAACGACGGTAGTTTGATTAACCGGGGTCCCTAAATTTCCTAATACCATCGATGCATGGGCGGTTTATAAACTTGTGTATCTTAAAAACACATTTATTAATTTCTTATACTTAGTTAGTCAGTTATATGGAATTTAAATGCGAGATCTCGACGGTATAAATACATAGTAATGAGTAATTAATTACAAGACAAGACAATAAGAAATAGAGAATGGAAGTACTAAACCGATGCTCCACACATTATTTCAAAAAGCTCCCTCATCGGTGGACAAATCTTATAACTTTTCTTACACTTTTCTCGAAATGAGCTAAATACCGAGTTCTAATTCGAGGTACAACCAACGTAACGTCAATTACACTGTTATGATAATAAGTGTATTAACATAAACACTAAAAGCCTAACTGTGTATAAGTGCGTCTAAAATCAAGGCTTGTTCGTGATTTAAAAACTAGAACAACCCAAGACACAAACAACTAACTAAAGTCAAGTTAGTTGTTTGAATCTTGATATATGCTAATTAAGCTATTGAATCCAAATTTGACATATAAAGGTTGCACCGCTCACACATTCTATCCGTGTGGGACAGAATGAAGTTTAACCAAAAAAATCGAAAGCAGATGGATACATGTGACATGTAAATATTGTAACAAGTCACAACTCATATATACTCTCACATCAACGTAAGTTTGTTTATCATCGTTGTTGCAAGTTTTTAACTTTTAATCTTACAAATACCATATACTTGTTTTATCTTCATTGTTACTCGGGATGTCTCAAAATAGATTCCAGTATCTCGTATTTTCACAATTTTATTTTAGTTCTAAATCTATGAAACAAAAATATCGCAAACTGCTGAGACATGTATGTTGAAAATGAAATAGCAAATATAACAAAACCCTTCTTCGACACAAATATAATGGTATATGGCAACTTATCACTCACTTTCTTGAAAACTAGCCTTCTCGGTTTCACATCAACTTGAACACCTTCAATAGTAGTGAGATACACTCACATATCGATTAAAGTTGGGTCAGTGGGGGACGTGGAAGTACTTGAAGCCTTCGGTAACTAACTAATGTGGCCTACCTGCGTTGCTAATAGAAGCACATCAATTAACTCACTAAGATGTGATTAGTTAGTTAATGATTATCTTTGGACATGGACATGATTAATCACTTCTTTTAGGAGTATATCGTTAATTTAGTAAAAACACATTAGTTAGTTACTGATTAACAACACCTCTTATGAAATTTACATGACATACATAGTTAATTAAGGGTTGAAATTAGTTTGAGTTGACATACATGTTTGGTTCTTTGACTAAACGGACGTTAATTAACGGTATGATGGTCGTTATACGTTTTTTTTCTTGAGCAAGTTACACCATTACAACAAATTCACTCTAGTTAATTAAGGGTATGGTGGTCGTGACCCGATGACTCGACCGAGTTGATCCGGTGTTCGAACACGAGACTCGTTGACTGAACCGAATTGACCTAGTCGTCAAACCCGTAACCACATAACTCGACAACCGTGACCATATAACTAACACATTTTATGATACATATAAGTGATATAACCAACCAATTATAATAGTTGACTGTTAATTTGAAGGGTTTTTGGTATGTTCTTGTATTTTTTCCCATGTATGTTTGAAAACTCTCTTTATACAAATTGTGAAAAATTAGAAGAGAAATTAAATAGTTCTACCGATTTAAAATATATTTTCCAAACTAACATACCATCTCGACGATATAAATAAATAGTAATGCGTAATTACAAGACAAGACAATAAGAAATAGAGAATTGAAAAATCAAACCGATGCATTAGTATTTATAATAGTTCAACTATGTACTTTTATGTATTAACATAAAACTAAGAAACTAAAAAAATATGAATTTAACTACTATGCAAAAGTGCGTCTAAAATTCAAAGCTTTTTCGTGATTTAAAAACCAGAACAACCAAAGACACAAACGACTAACTAAAGTTAAGCTTGTTGTATGCGCCTTTGCTACTACTGATTAAGATAATGAATCCAAATATAACTTATAAAGCTTGCACCGCTCTTACGTTCTATCTATGTGGGACAAATTGAAGATTAACAAAAAGAATCGAAAGCACATGAATACATGTGATAGGTGTGTAAACACCCATCTTTTCTACCACTTAACTACAATAATAACCGGACCGAAACGTGTATTTTATGTCTTTTATGTCGGAATTATGCGTGGTTTGTGTTTTTGTTGTGATTTAGGATGAAAAGGTGAAAAATGGATAAAACACGGACATTCACGGGCATTTATGGACTTTTATTGAAGAAAAGGATAAAAGACAAAGTCAAGAAGTCAAGAGTGCAAAAAGAACGGAAGTCCACGACCAATTCTGAAGATTTATCGAAGAAAAAGTCAAAAGACGGAAGTTTATCAAAAGCCGGAGAATTCAAGTCTATTTTATTGAAGAATTTAAAGACAAGTTCAAAAGAAATCCCGAAGTCAAAAGTCCCTTAAAGTCCAAGATTAAAGAAGATTAGAAGAAAAGGACCAAGCACGCAATTAATGAAGATTAATAAAAGGAGGGACTTAAACTTGTAATTAAGAAGAAAGGAAAGAGGGGAGGAAGCTTCCTTAATCCTCCCCTATATATAGATTAGGATAGTTATCATTTCACTCTTGTTGGCTAAGGTGACAATTAGTCTTCCACCATTTAAATACTTGTCATTTACTTTTCATGTCAATTTAATTCATGTTATGCACCTTTATTACCATTTAATTCCAAGTAAGTTTTCATTTTAATTCTTGTCAAATCTTTATTATATCTTGTCAATCTCTTATCTACCTTTCTTATTCTTTGATTTGTTGTGTTTATGTTCAAGTTCATGCTTTATTTTGATCTAAAGTGGTTTTTGATTGTTGTGGTAAAAGTTGTTTAATTTCATGTTTTTAATTGCTTGTTGATGTTATTTCATTGAATCGTTATTAATTTTATTCATACGTGTGTTTGATTTTGGTTAATTTGTTATTATACCTGCTGCTACTGTTTCCTTGTTCTTCGGGAATATTTGCTTGTTTCTGATCTTTCCAGATAAGTTCCGAACCAAGAAGGTGGAAAGTGTTCATTCGGAACTTCTAAAGTTCCGAATCAAGGCTTCATCCGGAAGATTAAACTTGTTCATTCGGAAGTCAAAACTTCCGAACCAAGACCCTTCATTCGGAAGTCTAAAACTTCCGAACCAAACATACTCATTCGGAACTTCCCAAGTTCCGAACCAAGGGTTTCATCCGGAACTTTTCAAAAGTTCCGAATCAACTCAAAGTTCCGAATCAAGGACCAAAGTTCCGAATCAGGGCTGTTCATTCGGAAGTCAAAAACTTCCGAGTCAAGGTTGTTCATTCGGAACTTTAAACTTCCGAACCAAGGGAAATCTTCCGACTCAAGAAAGGTTCATTCGGAAGTTATAAACTTCCGAATCAAGGGGTTTCATCCGGAACGTTACGAAACAAGGAGTGACCAAAGACTTCCGAATCAAGGCAACAAGTGAGAGTTCCGAATCAGTAAGTTCCGAACGAAGCATTGTTTTGGATAAGTGACATATTCAGATCAATTTGTTCCGGATCAAGGATTTTGGTAATATTCCAAGTGAAGAAGAATCATTTCAACCAAAGGTGACATTTAGGACGAGTGATTGTTCCAAACGAAGGTTTATTCCGAATGAGCTGTATTCAGGTTCTTATTAGCTTTTGTCTTTGATTTTTATCTTCAAGCTTTATTTTACTTGCCTTTTTATTTAATTGCACTTTTAGATTATTTGCCTTAGTTTTAGTCGCACTTTAAGTTTGCCTTAGATAGATTTAAGTTTACGTCATTTTACTTTAGTGCCCTTTAATTTTAGTCACGTTTTTAAATACTCGCACTTTATTTTAATTAGACTTAGATTTACTTAAAAAGCACTTTTACTTTAAAGTTTTGCACTTTTATTTAAAAACAACCAAAAATATTTGTTTCACCAAAGAACGACTGAGTCACACATAGGAGCCTAGATCAATTCGTTAAGACTCCGAGAACACGAACTTATTAATCTTTAAATTTTTATACGGGCAAAAGCCGTGTATCAAATGGCGCCGCTGCCGGCTCTTTTCGTTAAGATCAACAGTTTTCTGTGCTAGACACGTTGCTTTTTGGGATCAGTTCACTTGTGAACGTTAATTTTCTTGCCTAAAAAAATTCAAAAATTATAAAAATTAAAAAATTGATAAAAAACCATAAAAATTAAAAATATCAAAGATCCAAAAAGATTTTATCTTTCTTGTGTATATATATTGTCTTTGTGTTTGGTTTCTTTTTTTTGCATTTTCAGGTGTATGCGTACTAGATCTTCTAATTATCAAGAGCCCGAGCCTCAAGAAGATTTAGATATGGCAGGTGTTAACAACAATAATCAACCACCGCACCTTAATAATAACAACAATGCTCTTCCACAGCCCGATCTTCGGACCATGGAGGAACTTTGTCAACCAACAATGTTTGGACGAGGAGGACCGATTGCGCCGATGCAAATCAACGCTCCTGAGTTTTCGTTGAAGCACCACATGATTCAGCAAGTACAAACAAACCCATTTAGAGGATTGCCTGATGATGATGCCAACAAACACCTCGACAAGTTCATTACAATCACCCAAAGCATGAAGTTGCCTGGGGCCACAATGGATGTACTCCGCCTACAACTCTTCCCACATACTTTATCGCATCATGCCGAGAAATGGTTTGATCGTCTCCCGAAGAATTCTATTCACACTTGGGATGACATGACTCAACGCTTTCTTTCGCGCTACTTTCCACCATCCATGGTCACAAGCCTTCGCAATCAGATCAGCGGTTTCATGCAAGACCCTGATGAATCTCTTTTCGACGCTTGGGAGAGATATAATGTCTTGATCGACCGTTGTCCAAACCACAACATGCTTCCGGTCACCTTGATCGATACTTTCTACAATGGATTGACTTTTCGAGATCGTGATACGATTAATGCAGCCGCCGGTGGCACATTCATGAAAAGGAGACCCGAGGAGTGTAGAGAGTTAATAGAGAACATGACTACTCATCATAAGAACTGGGATTCCTCTGCTTCTTCTAGAAACAACACGAGAGTCAATGTTTCTCCTACCTCAGCAAACCCTGAGATGACCGAACTCACCCGCATGATGGCTGAAATGAGCAAAAGTATTACGCTTCTCGCTTCAAACCAACAACAACAAGTTAAAGCGGTTGCTAATCCTTGTGAAACATGTGGCGGTCCTCACTCATACACCGATTGTCCTTCGACACAAGGAAATCCGGAAAATGTGTATGCAGCTTACGGTAATTATTCACCGGAAAATTACCAAGCTAGACAACAAGGGGATAGAAACCTGCTGAGCTACCGTTCCAACAATTACCTTTCACCCGGTTTTTCTCCTCAAAACCAAAACCCCGCCAACAACTACAATAGAAGCAACCAAATCCCACCTCGTGCTTCTAACCTTTATCAACCACCCACCCAACAACACCCACCCATTAACCCGGATGTTGACACAATCATGAGAACTCAAGGTGAGCAAATCAAGAATCTACAGAGCCAAATAATCAATTTGAAAGGAGATATCTTGAAGCAAGGTAATGACATCAGAACCGAGGTTCGTGAAAACCTTCAATCCTCCTTCATCACTCAAACAACTGAATTAAAGAATCTATTGGCTAGTTTCTTGCCCGAAGCTCAACCTTCTTCTTCTACGGGTTCTCTACCTTCAAACACCGTCCCTAATCCGCGAGCTAATGTGAGTGCTATAACTACGCGTAGTGGAATTACCATTGTCAATCCACCTGATTCACCACCATTATCTACACCTCCTCCACCACCATGTATCCCTACTCCTCTTACACTTAGTGATAGTACACCATTACCGTCTCCGCCTCGTCATGACGATGTATCTCGGAAGGACCCTTCAACATCACAACCTTCAACAACTACACCTCCACCTAACCCTTATCAGCCCAGAATCCCATACCCTTCTCGCATAGGCAAGACCAACGAGCTAACCAAGAATGACTGTAATGTAATGAAATATGTGGATATGCTATCTAAAATGACCATCAACATTAGCCTTGTTGAAGCACTTTGCCACATGCCGAAATTTGTCAAAGCATTCAAGGAATTGCTTAGCAAAAAGGAGAAGCTGATTGAACTCGCCAACACACGCTTAAATGAAAACTGCTCTGCAGTCCTTCTTAGAGAACTTCCGGAAAAGCTTGGAGATCCCGGTCGTTTTGTGTTGCCTTGCGTGTTCAATAAAACTGAAGAATTTACTGCCCTTGCTGATCTCGGGGCTAGTATTAATTTGATGCCACTGAGTGTTTGGAAAACACTATCATTACCCGACCTCATTCCAACAAAGATGACTCTCGAACTTGCAAACCGCACTCTCGCTTACCCCGTTGGTATAGCCGAAGATGTGTTTCTTAAAGTTGGCACATTTACTTTCCCGGTCGATTTTGTCGTAGTTGATTATGAAATGGACCCTCGTATTCCTCTAATACTTGGTCGGCCATTCTTGAGAACCGGACGTGCGTTAATAGATGTGGCCGAAGGTGAGTTAATCTTACGAGTCGGGGATGATTCTAAAGTTTTCAAAATGGGGAAGCTTACAGGCGAATCTTTTGGAGGCCGAGAATCAGTGAATATGATAAATGTGCTCGATGACTTTACCGTCTATGACAATCCTCTATTCGAGTCTTCCACTGATAATCCACTTTTTAATGATGATGTGGATGATTCTCACTCTACTTTGGACGCTTCTCCCATTTATGATTCTCAACCGGTCTTCGATGCTTATGATGATGATGATTCTAGCTCAGACTCGGATGATTTTAATTTTACTTCTGAGTATCTCGAGCTGCCCACTTTCGATGATTTTGATGAGGCTGATACTCTATCGAGTGATTCTTCACATGATGAAGATCCTCCGCCATCACTCGATCCTACTATGGACGATTATTCATTTGAGGAAGATTTCTCCGAATTTCTCAACACTTACTTCCCTCATGAGAGTGATGCTCCTCCTTTTGACTTTGAAGATTATCGTCTTGATCCTACTTTGGATTTGAAGAGCATTTTGTCAAAGGAGAAGAAACCGGTCGACACCGAAATCCGTTGCACGTATGATTTGACACCTCTTTATCCCACTTCTGAGGACGAGGTTGTGCTTCTTTGCGGATCTTCTTCACACTCGGCTGAGCCTGAGTGCTATTTTCCCCTAAAGGAAAAGGTGTTCGACCCCGGTATTGAAGTCTTTAAGCCATCTCAGTATCCGCCTGATGAAATAAAAGGAAATATCTTTGGAAATTTTGAAGACATGCTTGCTCCACTTCAACTTTGCTTCCACCGTGCTCCATCGCTGCTTAAGGGAACCTTGCCATTTCTCTTTTGGCTTGCCTTGTTCGCCTTAAGCTCTTGCTTATTGATGGATGAAAACTATGTCTTTGATCCTGGTGGATTTGTTTCATGCTACCTCCGTTGATTATCAAGGTCGAGTCAGGCTCACGACTCGGTTAACAAAAATCAAGCGCTTCTTGGGAGGCAACCCATGCATCTATCTTTCCGCTTTCTATATCATAAGTGTAGGGGGGGACCCTTTGGATTGCTATTTCCTCTCCTCACTTCTTAATCAGGGATTCGAGCTTCAATGATCCACTCTTGATGATTCTTGACGACCCGTGATTCCGTGTTCTACTTCTTCCCGGTTCTATCCTAAACTCTTTTCGATTCACTATTTTATATTTTCTCAATATTAAAATAGGAATCTCTTTAGTGGTATTTTCCTTAGCAAGATTTAAACAACGTGCACAATGTCCTAAGTGTAGGGGAGCTTACTCCCACATGCTTAAACATTGAGGACAATGTTTATCTTAAGTGTAGGGGGGGCTTCTATCAAAGTTAAGTGGTCTTTTCCTTGTTTTTGTCCTCATTATAACCGGAAAATCAATTTTTTGACATTTTTCAAAATTTTTGATCTATTTTGGCCTATTAGTTGTTATCTTTGTATAGTTATTTTCTTTCTCCGCTAGAATAAATGTTAAATAAGTGGTTTTAATTTTCAAACGTTGTGAATCTTTTGACTCAATCTGAGTTTACTCTAGCTAGTATCCTTAACGTGTTTAAGTCAAGTTTTGCTAGGCTTTTATATAGGGAGCTATAAAACGCGAAAGTCTTAACTCACATGGGTTAAGAACAAGAACTTTTCGCAAGTTCCTATAATTGATCCTAGAGAGTCGTTTATCAAGGGAACTTTAAGATGCAATTTCTAAAACTTGAAAAAGTCTAAGAATTTGCAAGATCCTATAGGCGACTCGAAAACCCAAAACTTTGATTTAATAGGCTAAGCATCCACGAGTCTCATTACTTGAGATTTTAAACTGTGGAGAACGAGAGATGATAGAGCCAATTATAAGTTCGGTATTCTTTCGTGAATTTATGTGAGTTAATTATGAGCCTATTCTCCCATCGCTTGCTAATAATTTATTTGCTAATAAATAAGGTTGTACGATTTGGAAAGTTACTTAGCTTCTAGCCCCAGATCGTTTAAAAGTTGCTCGGTAATGACGAGAGTTCATAGCCAAGGCATAACTTATGAAGCGGGGCGCGAAGATTGGCGAGTCCAAAAAGGCCCTAACAAGGCATGAGGGCTATGTTTTGTTGCTAAAGATCCAAAGTGATGTGAAGAATCATTTATCGAAAATCAATATGAAGGATCGAGACACACGACGTAAAGCAAAACTCCCCAAAAGTCATGGAGAAGTGTATCCGAAAAGACCCTAACAAGGTATGAGGATAAATAGATCCAAGTCATAAAAGGAGGCGGATCGTTGTATATCAAAGTCCAAAATAAAGATTGGAGAAAAATGAAGAAGTCGTGGTCCAAGTATGAATCTCTCAAAACTTCAAGTGAAGAAATTCCAATTATGAAGAGAAGACCATTATTTCATGAACGTCTCTCAAGATTTGAAGTATGAAGTCGCTGCCAAATATCGGCCCGAGAAAGGTCTCAAATCTCGAACCAAGTTATGCCAAGATATGAACTTTCTGATATCCCGAGAAGCAGTTTTAAAAGATTTGGTCCTTTAGCTAACTATTGATTAAATCGTGCACTTTATTTTTAGACTAAATAACTATCGAAATAAGTCAAACAATGCATCTTCATGATCATTCAAGACAAATAATAAAATATAAGAGATACACCTAGGAATAAGGGAGTCTAAGTGAGTAATTGGCCCACATGAGTTCGTGTTAGTTTACTAACTTATAATAACAATGATCTCGTTTTTAAGCTTGGTTTGGAGAAAGTGAAAACTTGAGGATGATGATTATTCATAACATTTTCAAAACCCAAGGTATGCTTTTGATTTCTTTATTTTGAATGTCTTTAATTTTCTATCTCTTTAATAAAGGCCAACGTGGATTGATTATGATGAAAAGTGTAATCTTGCTTTGTAACTAATGCATTGCATGAGGACATTGCAATGGTCAAGTGTAGGGGATTTGATAGGTGTGTAAACACCCATCTTTTCTACCACTTAACTACAATAATAACCGGACCGAAACGTGTATTTTATGTCTTTTATGTCGGAATTATGCGTGGTTTGTGTTTTTGTTGTGATTTAGGATGAAAAGGTGAAAAATGGATAAAACACGGACATTCACGGGCATTTATGGACTTTTATTGAAGAAAAGGATAAAAGACAAAGTCAAGAAGTCAAGAGTGCAAAAAGAACGGAAGTCCACGACCAATTCTGAAGATTTATCGAAGAAAAAGTCAAAAGACGGAAGTTTATCAAAAGCCGGAGAATTCAAGTCTATTTTATTGAAGAATTTAAAGACAAGTTCAAAAGAAATCCCGAAGTCAAAAGTCCCTTAAAGTCCAAGATTAAAGAAGATTAGAAGAAAAGGACCAAGCACGCAATTAATGAAGATTAATAAAAGGAGGGACTTAAACTTGTAATTAAGAAGAAAGGAAAGAGGGGAGGAAGCTTCCTTAATCCTCCCCTATATATAGATTAGGATAGTTATCATTTCACTCTTGTTGGCTAAGGTGACAATTAGTCTTCCACCATTTAAATACTTGTCATTTACTTTTCATGTCAATTTAATTCATGTTATGCACCTTTATTACCATTTAATTCCAAGTAAGTTTTCATTTTAATTCTTGTCAAATCTTTATTATATCTTGTCAATCTCTTATCTACCTTTCTTATTCTTTGATTTGTTGTGTTTATGTTCAAGTTCATGCTTTATTTTGATCTAAAGTGGTTTTTGATTGTTGTGGTAAAAGTTGTTTAATTTCATATTTTTAATTGCTTGTCGATGTTATTTCATTGAATCGTTATTAATTTTATTCATACGTGTGTTTGATTTTGGTTAAATTGTTATTATACCTGCTGCTACTGTTTCCTTGTTCTTCGGGAATATTTGCTTGTTTCTGATCTTTCCAGATAAGTTCCGAACCAAGAAGGTGGAAAGTGTTCATTCGGAACTTCTAAAGTTCCGAATCAAGGCTTCATCCGGAAGATTAAACTTGTTCATTCGGAAGTCAAAACTTCCGAACCAAGACCCTTCATTCGGAAGTCTAAAACTTCCGAACCAAACATACTCATTCGGAACTTCCCAAGTTCCGAACCAAGGGTTTCATCCGGAACTTTTTAAAAGTTCCGAATCAACTCAAAGTTCCAAATCAAGGACCAAAGTTCCGAATCAGGGCTGTTCATTCGGAAGTCAAAAACTTCCGAGTCAAGGTTGTTCATTCGGAACTTTAAACTTCCGAACCAAGGGAAATCTTCCGACTCAAGAAAGGTTCATACGGAAGTTATAAACTTCCGAATCAAGGGGTTTCATCCGGAACGTTCCGAATCAAGGAGTGACCAAAGACTTCCGAATCAAGGCAACAAGTGAGACTTCCGAATCAGTAAGTTCCGAACGAAGCATTGTTTTGGATAAGTGACATATTCAGATCAATTTGTTCCGGATCAAGGATTTTGGTAATATTCCAAGTGAAGAAGAATCATTTCAACCAAAGGTGACATTTAGGACGAGTGATTGTTCCAAACGAAGGTTTATTCCGAATGAGCTGTATTCAGGTTCTTATTAGCTTTTGTCTTTGATTTCTATCTTCAAGCTTTATTTTACTTGCCTTTTTATTTAATTGCACTTTTAGATTATTTGCCTTAGTTTTAGTCGCACTTTAAGTTTGCCTTAGATAGATTTAAATTTACGTCATTTTACTTTAGTGCCCTTTAATTTTAGTCACGTTTTTAAATACTCGCACTTTATTTTAATTAGACTTAGATTTACTTAAAAAGCACTTTTACTTTAAAGTTTTGCACTTTTATTTAAAAACAACCAAAAATATTTGTTTCACCAACGAACGACTGAGTCACACATAGGAGCCTAGATCAATTCGTTAAGATTCCGAGAACACGAACTTATTAATCTTTAAATTTTTATACGGGCAAAAGCCGTGTATCAACATGTAACAAGTTACAACTCATATTAGTTGTATTCCAGTAACTCATAAACTTATACTTTTATATTTGTTCTAAATCTATGAAACAAAATTATCGTAAACATGAGACATATATGTTGAAAAGGAAATAGCAAATATAACTTGGTCTATGTATAAACAAAACCTTTTTCCGACACAAATATAACGGTGTATCGAAACCTATCTCTCACTTTCTTGAAACCAAGCCTTCTCGGTTTCACATCAACTTGAACACCTTCAAGTACTTCCACTACACATGTTACACGTCTCCCGCTGACCAAACTTTAGTTGATATGTGAGTGTATCTCACTACTCTTGATTTCCCTAAAACAATAGAGAACGACAATCGATGCCTCGACGAGACGCCTCGACACATAGTGAAAGTGACCCAGGTCCCTAAATTTCCATGTACAATTCACGTAGTGCTTTTACTTGTTTAGAACATGTTTAGTTTAAACTTTACGCAAATAAAAATAACGTTTTTAGACGATTATTTGTATTAACATAAACACTAAAGAACTAAAAATCGAAGGCTTGTTCGTGATCTAAACAGTTATATCCACATAACCCACTCATGTGAAAAAAACAGAACAACCAACTAATTTTGTTTACGGGTCTTCTTGTTTTGTTTGAGATACTTAATAGCAATTTAAGTTATAAAGCTTGCACTTTTCTCACTTTCTATCAATGTGGGACAAACTAAAATTTAACCATAAAACTCGAAATCAAATGCATACATGTAACATTGTAGTTTTTGAATGTTAGAAATCCAGTTAACATAATAAAATCCAAAGGCAAACTGTTGTGTTACCATGGTAGTCAAACATATGATTAGTAAATCAACCCTCGCCGTGTGTGGGTCAACATGACATGCTCCTTGGAAAAATCGGTTGAAAATTGGCCTCCTGCTACATCACGCAGAAACGAATTGGTGTTGTCCATTGTATATAGACAGTGGTCATGAGAGACGACTTGATGACACTTGGACTGCATTTCGCATGTTCTGCTTTTAGCAACAAAGCTAGGCCACTAATATGCGGGCAGGACATGGACTTACCTGTAGTAAAAACTTATTTGTTAATTACTACTAGTATTATACAACCGGCCAATTGAAAGTATGTTACAGATTAATAATCTCGAATGAAATTTACCTGACATAATGTTATAGTGTGCTTTCCGTGTATCCACTTTTAGCCCACTAGGTCCACTAGCACCAGACCATCGAGCCAAGATGTTGACTCCGGGCCCGATCACATTCGGCTTCAGTATCTCTGGTACCTGTTACGTCCCTCGAGCTAAAAGCCGCCACCATGGCTGATGGCTTCACCCTAAAACCGTCCCACACTCCCACCATAGCTAAGTATTGCGGTCGGTTTTGCTTCTGCTTTCAACTTTCAAGTACTCTCTGATCTCGTCTCGAACCTTACTTCCCACCAGCTTCTTTCACCAGAACGTTAGCCCCCTTAGCTCTGCCAGGCACACCCTTTTCCACACATTTTAGAAATTCTTTATCTTTATGAGTAAATCGTAATTTACGTTAATGGTCGTTGACTCGTTGTAGTTTGAGTTAACTTTTTTTTAGTTCTTGGACTTTTTTCCAACCTAGATAGTCATTTGACCAAACCAACGTTAAAAAACAAAAATAGATAGGCCCAACTTAAATGAGCTTGTGATGTAGTACTCGAGTAATCCACTAAATATTTATAAACATGGGCTTATCTAGTACCCTGTGAAAAAAATTAACTGTGTAATTTTTAATTGTGTTCCCCAGATGTACATGTGCTATGTGCATAGTAGTTCCCTGTGAAAAAAAATTTGCTGTGTAATTTTTAATTATTTTCCCCCAGATGTTGGTATAAAATACATAGATACTCATGGATTTATAAAAAAGTTGAAGAAGAAGACGAAAAGAAGCTTTACATATTTCGGCGTCTTTAATTTGTTAAAGAAAATGAAACTCGTAAGGTTAATGTATTCAGCTCATATAAACTCGATTCGTTCAGCTCACAAATCATGGTCTATACATGTTTTTCCAAGTTATAGACTCAAAGGCACCATCAAGTCTCATTATAGTACAGTTGATTTCCGAGCGCTTTCTTTAGCATGTACTCGTTTAGAACTTGTTTATTTTGAACTTCACGTAATACGATTTTATATTTTTCTTCTATAAAACTAGGAACATCGTAAAATAGAGATGAAGTTTTTACACATCTATTTGTATAAACACTAAAAATATGAACTTATTATACAAGTGCGTCCAGAACATTTTGAAAATCCAAGACTTGTCTAAAAGGTATATCCACATAACTAAATTCGCTCACAAGTGAAAAAAAAAACAAAACAATTAACCAGAAGACATAAACAAACATACCAACTAATTTTGTTTATATCTTTTGGGATCATGTTGAACTATCTAATCAAAATTATGACTTATAAAGCTTGCATCATTCTCACTTTCTAAAATTTAACCACAGTGTATGTATGGGCGTGGAGACGGGCCGAGTCGAGTCGAGCTCGGCTCGTGAAAAGTTTCAAAAGATCGATCTCGGTTTAGGCTAGACTTATGTGATGCGTTGAAGAAAATAGAGTTTAAATAGAGCTTGGCTAGTTAATTGCATAAGGCTCGAGCTTGTTTACATTTTTAAGCTCGTTTATATGCAATTATATGTATAGGTAGTATAATTAAGTATATATTTTTTTCTGCTCATTTAAGCTCGCGAGCCTATGAGATCTTTTTGAATAGAGCATAAGCTAGAGCTCGATTATTAGATGAGCCAAAACTCAGACTCAAGCTCGGGCTTCAACTCTCCTGGACTCGACTCATCTGAGCTTTTTACCAATCTTATCTCGAGTTTTTTCACAAACAACTCGACTCATTTCGGTCTTTATATGTACCTTGGGGTTTTAAGTGTCCTCCTCTTTGGTTAAGTTGCCAAAAAAAATGAAGCAACATGATCAATATTGATCATATAATATTATTTTATGTTAATGTTAGTATCGAGTCTAGTTAACACATACGGTTAGTAGATGGTACCTTAGTGTAGAATGTGTGTAAGTCGGCTAAGGTTGGGCTTGGCCCGAGTTTGTAACCGACCCCCTCACCCTATAAAAGGAGGTGAGGGGGTGATGCACAAAACACACCGTAGTCTTTTATTCTTTCTATGCAAATCGATCGATTGGTATAATAAAGTAAATCGTTTTGTTACCTTTGTGTCGTTCGTCTGGGTTTGGTGTTGTAACTCTGCGATCTTCTTGGGTTCTAGGGTTCCGCGTGTCGATCTTCAGGTTTGTTGGTGGTGTCGATTCCAACAAGTGGTATCAGAGCTCAAGGTTCGTTGGGCTTTGAAGATCGGTGCTAGATCAAGAGGGTTCGTGAAAGAAAAGTGATCGTGGTTTTATCGGATTGATTTTCTTTTGAGTTGCAGGTTCGGCCAGAGGTTGAAGACGAGTGATATACTTTTCACGTGAAGATAAAGAAGAAAAAAAACTAAACAAAAGTATTGGTTGTTTGGTTATTACTCACGTGAGTAACTTGGTGGGTGGTGACAAAATTAATAGGTTTTTTTATTAAATCTATTTTTTTTTGTTAACAGAATACTAAGTGGGGTAAAGTATATTAGGACAAGTGGGTTTTTGATATATTTAATATATCAACTTCGGGTATCATCTTTTAAGGTTTTTAAAAGTCGATTTAAGCGAAGGTTCTTGTTGCGGGTTTCTTGTGGTATAAGTTTGATCTTGGTTTACTTGGGTTTTCAAGTTTACGGTCGGGTTTGCTTGTACGTGATCGAGGTTTAGGGTTATTCTAATTAATTCGATTTGCAAGAAGGGATTTTTACGCAACAAGGGTGAAAGAATATGTCGTCGATAGCGAAGTTTGACGTCGAAAAATTCGACGGGTCTAATGACTTCGGGTTGTGGCGTGTGAAGATGCGGTGTCTATTAATTCAACATGGTTGGGAGGCTGCGTTAGATCCATTCCCGAATACCATGACGGACGCTGATAAAACTGCGGCGTTGAAGACAGTTGTCTATAAAAAAGCACACAGTGCCTTACTCTTATGCTTGGATAACAAGGTGTTGAGGGAAGTCAACAAAGAAAATTCTGCTGCGGGGGTTTGGTTAAAGTTAGAAACTTTGTATATGACAAAGTCTTTAGCCAATAAATTGTACTTGAAGAAGAAGCTGTTCACTTTCTACATGCATTCAGGTAAGAAATTATCTGAACATATAGATGAGTTTAATAAGTTGATCGGTGACTTGGCGAACATAGACGTTGAAATTGATGACGAAGATCAGGCACTCATGTTACTTACATCATTACCGTCCTCGTATGATAACTTTGTGGAGACATTGCTTTATGGAAAGGAGTCGCTCGAAGATGTCTTGTCTACCCTCAATTCACGGGAGTTGAAGAAGAGGACAGATGCAAAGGATGATGGTGATGGGTTATTTGTAAGGGGGAGGCCAGAGCATCGGGGTAATCAAGGACGTGGTAGTTCGCGATCAAAGTCAAAGGGTAAAGGAAATTATAAGCAAAAGTGTTACATATGCTATTCTGAGGATCACCTTAAGAAAGACTGTCCAAAATGGAACAAGAAGAAATCAACTGGCTTTGTCAACAAGAATGCAAAACAGGACGCTGGGACGTATTCTAAGGGTTATGACAATGGTGATTTGTTGATGGCGGTGAGTGAGGAAAGGTTCTTAGAGTGGATCATGGACTCTGGTGGTTCCTATCACATGACGCCTAGGAGGGACTTCTTGTTTGATTTTAAGGAGCTTGATGGTGGTATGGTTTTGCTCGGTGATAATAGAGCATGTGCCATCAAGGGGATAGGGAAGGTGAGAGTACAAATGAAAGATGGTTCAAGTTTTGTGCTTGAGAATGTGCGTTACATTCCCGAGTTGAAAAGAAATTTGTTATCTTTGGGCACTCTGGATCGAGAGGGCTATACCGTGAAGTTGCAGAATGGAAGAGTAAAGGTGATCAAGGGTTCTTTGATGGTTTTGTCAGGAACTTTGAAGGAAAATTGTGTGTACTCCTTGGATGGTTGGGCTGAATCAAGTGAAGCTAGTGTTGGTATAGAAGAAAAGGAAAGTCTTGCGCAGGTGTGGCATAAACGCCTGGGTCACATTAGTGAAGCAGGCTTGAATGAACTCAAAAGAAGAGAGGTGCTGGGGAAGGAAGGTCTAGGTAAGCTCGAATTCTGTGAAAATTGTGTTCTTGGAAAATCGACCAGGGTGAGTTTTGGTCGAGGTCAGCACACAACAGAGGGAGTTATAGACTATGTCCATATGGATCTCTGGGGTCCTTCTCGGGTGGAATCGATGAGTGGTTGCCGGTACTTCTTATCGATTGTTGATGATTATTCGAGGAGGGTTTGGGTGTATTTTCTTAGACACAAAAGCGAGGCATTCAGCAAGTTCAAGGAGTGGAAGCAGTTGGTAGAAAACCAGACAGGTAGAAAACTGAAGAAACTACGAACGGATAATGGTTTGGAGTTTTGTAATCAGGAGTTTAATAACTTGTGCAAGGAGAGCGGGGTAGCAAGACATTTGACGGTTGCTGGAACTCCGCAACAGAATGGTCTAGCTGAACGAATGAACAGGACGCTCTTGGACAAGGTTAGGTGTTTACTGATTCAGTCTGGTTTGCCAGAATCATTCTGGGCTGAAGCAACGGCGACGGCAGCATATCTGATCAATAGGTCTCCATCTAAAGCATTGGAGAAGAAGACACCTATGGATTTATGGTCAGGACATCCGCCGAATTACTAGATGTTGAAGATATTTGGTTGCGTTGCTTATTCACACGTGAGTCAGGGGAAGCTCAAGCCTAGAGCTATAAAATGCATATTCCTGGGGTATCCTGAGGGTGTGAAGGGATACAGATTATGGAGGTTGGATGATGTTAAAACGAAGATAATCATAAGCAGGGATGTGGTCTTTAATGAGAGCCTTATGTATAAGGATACTCTCAAGGGTGCTAGTGCTGCAGATTCTAGGAAGGAAATTGAGTTTGAGGTGGAACTTCAAGGCAGTCGGGTCGAACCAACTGTGGATCCTCATACTGGGGTAAATCCAGGGAATGAATATGAGGATCAAGTTGAAGATGCAGTAGATGCAATGCCTCAACAACAGAATCTGGACAACTATGTTCTGGTGCGTGATAGAGCTAAGAAAACAAATACTAAACCTGCAAGGTATAGGAATGAAGGTAATGTATCATTGTCTAGATCATCAGGGTCTAGGGAAGAAGATGATATCACGGCTTATGCGTTTGCTATTGCTGAGGAAGAAGATACACATGAACCAATCACATTCCAGGAGGCGATTAATTCATCGGAAAAGGATGAGTGGGTTCGTGCTATGGAGGAGGAAATGATTTCTTTAAAGAAGAATCATACTTGGGAGCTGGTTGATCAACCACCTGGTCAGAAGCTGGTAAGCTGCAAGTGGTTGTATAAGATTAAAGAAGGGATTGAAGGCGTTCAGAAACCAAGGTACAAAGCAAGGCTGGTAGCTCGGGGGTTTACACAACGAGCAGGGATTGACTATAATGAGGTATTCTCACCCGTGGTTCGACATACATCTATTAGGGTGATTCTCTCATTAACTGCTTGTGAAGATTACGAGTTGGAACAACTTCAATTGAAGACGGCATTTTTGCATGGTAATCTTCAAGAAACCATTTATATGAGGCAGCCTCTTGGTTTTGAAGAAGGAATGGGCAACAAGGTATGTTTGTTGAAGAAATCCCTTTATGGTCTTAAGCAGTCTCCAAGGCAGTGGTACAAACGGTTTGATGTGTATATGGTCAGCAATGGGTTTAGCCGTAGCAACTATGATAGTTGTGTTTACTTCAAGGAGTTTGCACCAGGTATGTACATATATCTACTGTTGTATGTAGATGATATGTTGATTGCTTGTAAAAGCAAGTCTGAGATCGAATACACCAAGGGACTGCTGCGGAAAGAGTTTCATATGAAGGAACTTGGTCCAGCTAGGAAGATACTTGGTATGGAGATTGTCAGGGATAGGGGTAACCGAACCATGAAGGTGTCTCAGTCGGGATATGTGCGGAAAATTCTGAATACCTACAGAGTGGATAATGGCAAGTTGGTCTCTGTGCCATTGGGAGCACACTTTAAGGTATCTTTGAAGGATTGTCCGTCGAGTGACTGGGATGTGGAAAGAATGAGTAAGGTCCCATATGCGAATGTTGTAGGTAGTTTAATGTACTTGATGGTTTGCACTAGACCAGATATTGCGTATGCTGTTAGCATTGTGAGCAGGTATTTGGCGAATCCAGGTAAAAATCACTGGGAAGCGGTGAAGTGGATTTTGAAGTACTTGAAGGGCACTGTTGATGTAGGTCTAGTGTATGGTAGAGATCAAGGGAAGCACGTAGATGTTGACGGTTTCGTGGATAGCGATTATGCTAAAGACCCTGACAAGGGTAGGTCGATAACCGGGTACGTGTTTATGGTACATGGCTGTGTTGTGAGTTGGAAAGCAACTCTGCAGCATGTTGTTGCATTATCTACTACAGAGGCGGAGTATATGGCGCTTACGGAAGCTGTTAAGGAAAGCATTTGGCTTAAAGGTCTACTAATCGAGCTGGGAATAAACCTAAGGTCAGTGGTTGTGAATTGTGATAATCAAGGGGAAATTCATCTCTCAAGAAATGCAATGTTTCATGAGAGGACGAAGCATATCAACGTGAGGTATCACTTCATCAGGGAGATCGTGGAATCTAAAGAGATTGAAGTGGCAAAGATAGGCACGGAGGATAATGCAGCTGACGCTTTCACAAAGGTGGTTCTAGGTCCGAAGTTCAAGTATTGCATGGAGATACTTGGAGTCGGGTCTAACTAGTCTTGTCACTAAGGTGGAAATTGTTAATGTTAGTATCGAGTCTAGTTAACACATAGGGTTAGTAGATGGTACCTTAGTGTAGAATGTGTGTAAGTCGGCTAAGGTTGGGCTTGGCCCGAGTTTGTAACTGATACACGGCTTTTGCCCGTATAAAAATTAAGTTCGTTTTAGTCTGTCTCTTCGAATTGAAAAACTTTTTGTTTAATGTGTGACTCAGTTGAACTTTGGTGGAATAAAGATGTGTCGTTGTAGTTTTGGAAATTAAAGGTGCAGAACAATTAAAGTAAAAGTGCAATTAAAGTAAATCTAATTCTAATTAAAATAAAGTGCAGGAATTTAAAAAGCGCGACTAAAATTAAAGGGCAATTAAGTAAATAACGCAAACTTAAATCTAACTAAGGCAAACTTAAAGCACAACTAAAACTAAAACTTAAACTAAGGCAAACAAACTTAAAGTGCGAGTAAGAAAAAGGCGGGAAAAATAAAGCTTAAAATGAAAAGGCAGAAAACTAAAAACTGAAATTTCCCTATCCGGAATAAACTCCTATTCGGAATAAATGCTATTCGGAATAACTGTCACCTATTCGGAAAGATAGCCCTATTCGGAATATTTGCCTATTCGGAAAATTACCCTTACTCGGAATGTGCCTCCTATTCGGAATAAAAGCTCTATTCGGAATATCTGTCCCTATTCGGAATAATGTCCTATTCGGAAAAAGGTGCCTATTCGGAAAGTCCAATCTATTCGGAAAAAGGTGCCTGTTCGGAATACTAGTCCTATGCGGAAAGTTATCCCTATTCGGAATAACTTCCTATGCGGAAACTTTGGCCTTACTCGGAATAAATAATATTCCGCATAAACCTAATTGCCAAATCCTTACTCGGAATAAATAATATTCCGCATAGACCACAAACTGGCAAAACCTCTATTCGGAATAACCTGGGCTCGAGTCTGGGAAATACAGAAACAGTGAAACGAAGAACAAGGAAAAGAAGATAGCACGAATTTAAACAAAAACTTAACCAAATCAATAAAAAGATTAAACTAAACTAAAAACAAAACATCTAATAAACATAAACAATCAATCCAAAGCAACAAATCAAACAATAAAGATCAAAATAATCAAAACCACTTTAATCAAATCAACCAAAAATAAAGAACTTGAACATAAACAAATCAACACAAAGATTAAAGAAAGGTAGAATGAGATTAACAAAGTAAAATAAAGATTAACAAGAATTAAAAGAAAAACTTACTTGGAATTAAATGGTAATTAAGTGCAAGACAAGGTAATTAAATTGGACAAGTATTTAAAGGTGCAAGGTAATTAAAAATGGAAGAGATAGTTTGTCAAGCTATCCAACAAGAGGAAAATGAAAATGATCTAATCTATATATAGGGGAGATTAAGGCTTGCTTAGGAAGCTTCCTTAATTGCATGCTTAGTCCCTCCTTCTTTAATCTTCTTTTAATTGCACCATTAGTCCCTTTCTTCTAATCTTTCTTTTAATTTGGACTTTAAGGACTTGTGGCTCGGGATATCTTTTGAACTCGTCTTTAATTTCTTCAATAAAATAGACTTGAGTTTCACGGCTTTTGATAAACTTCTGTCTTTTGACTTTTTCTTCGATAAATCTTCAGAATTGGTCTTGGACTTCCGTTCTTTTTCCACTTTTGACTTCTCGACTCCGTCTTTCATCTTTTTCCTCAATAAAAGCCGTGAATGCCCGTGAATTCCCGTATTTTCTCCACTTTTCACAATTTCGTCCTAAATTACAACAAAAACACAAACCACGCATAATTCCGACATAAACGACATAAAATACACATTTTGGTCCGGTTATTATTTTAATTAAGTGGTAGAAAAGATGGGTGTTTACACACCTATCAAATCCCCTACACTTGACCATTGCAATGTCCTCATGCAATGCATTAGTTACAAAGCATGTTTACACTTTTCATCATAATCAATCCATATTGGCCTTTATTAAAGAGATAGAAAATTATAAAAATGCAAAGCAAAGAAATTAAAAGCATACCTTGGGTTTTGAAAATGTCATGAATAATCATCATCCTCAACTTTTCACTTTCTCCAAACCAAGCTTAAAAACGAGATCATTGTTATTATAAGTTAGTAGACTAACACGAACTCATGTGGGCCAATTATTCACTTAGACTCCCTTATTCCTATGGGTATCTCTTATATTTTATTATTTGTCTTGAATGATCACGAAGATGCATTGTTTGACTTATTTCGATAATTATTAAGTCTGAAAATAAAGTGCACGATTTAATCAATAGTTAGCTAAAGGACCAAATCTTTTAAAACTGCTTCTCGGGATATCAAAAAGTTCATATCTTGGCATAACTTGGTTCGCGATTTGAGACCTTTCTCGGGCCGATATTTGGCAGCGACTTCATACTTCAAATCTTGAGAGACGTTCATGAAATAATGGTCTTCTCTTCATATTTGGAATTTCTTCACTTGGAATTTTTGAGAGATTCTTCATATATGGACCACGACTTCTTCATTATTCTCCAATCTTTATTTTGGATTTTGATATACAACGATCCGCCTCCTTTATTGACTTGGATCTATTTATCCTCATACCTTGTTAGGGTCTTTTCGGATACACTTCTCCATGACTTTTTGGGAGTTTTTTTTTGCTTTTCGTCGTGTGTCTCGATCCTTCATATTGATTTTCGATAAATGATTCTTCACATCACTTTTGGATCTTTAGCAACAAAACATAGCCCTCATGCCTTGTTAGGGCCTTTTCGGACTCGCCAATCTTCGCGCCCCGCTTCATAAGTTATGCCTTGGCTATGAACTCTCGTCATTACCGAGCAACTTTTAAACGATCTGGGGCTACAAGCTAAGTAACTTTTCAAATCGTTCAACCTTATTTATTAGCAGATAAATTTATTAGCAAGCGATGGGAGAATAGGCTCATAATTAACTTACATAAATTTACGAAAGAATACCGACTTATAATTGGCTCTATCATCTCTCGTTCTCCACAGTTTAAAATCTCAAGTAATGAGACTCGTGGATACTTAGTCTATTAAATCAAAGTTTTGGGTTTTCGAGTCGCCTATAGGATCTTGCAAATTCTTAGACTCTTTCAAGTTTAGAAATCGCATCTTAAAGGTCCCTTGATAAACGACTCTCTAGGATCAATTATAGGAACTTGCGAAAAGTTCTTGTTCTTAACCCGTGAGAGTTAAGACTTTCGCGTTTTATAGCTCCCTAAATAAAAGCCTAGCAAAACTTGACTTAAACACGTTAAAGATACTAGCTAGAGTAAACTCGGATTGAGTCAAAAGATTCACAATGCTTGAAAATTAAAACCACTTATTAAACATTTATTCTAGCAAAGAAAGAAAATAACTATACAAAGGTAAAAACTAATAGGCCAAAATAGATCAAAATTTTTGAAAAATGTCGAAAAATTGATTTTCCGGTTAAAATGAGGACAAATACAAGGAAAAGACCACTTAACTTCGATAGAAGTCCCCCCTACACTTAAGATAAACATTGTCCTCAATGTTTAAGCATGTGGAAGTAAATTCCCCTACACTTAGGACATTGTGCACGTTGTTTAAATCTTGCTAAGGAAAGGACAACTAAAGAGATTCCTATTTTAATATTGGGAAAATATAAAATAGTGAATCGAAAAGAGTTTAGGATAGAACCGGGAAGAAGTAGAACATGGAATCACGGGTTGTCAAGAATCATCAAGAGTGGATCATTGAAGCTCGAATCCCTGATTAAGAAGTGAGGAGAGGAAATAGCAATCCAAAGGGTCCCCCCTACACTTATGGTAAAGAAAGCGAAAAGATAGATGCATGGGTTGCCTCCCAAGAAGCGCTTGGTTTTTGTTTACCGAGTCGTGAGCCTGACTCGACCTTGATCATCAACGGAAGTAGCATGAAAGAAATCCACCAGGATCGAAGACATAGTTTTCATCCATCACTAAGCAAGAGCTTAAGGCGAACAGGGCAAGCCAAAAGAGAAGTGGCAAGGTTCCCTTAAGCAGTGATGGAGCACGGTGGAAGCAAGTAGGAAGCGGTGTAAGCATGTCTTCAAAATTTCCAAAGATTTTTCCTTTTATTTCATCAGGTGGAGACTGAGATGGCTTAAAGACTTCAATACCGGGATCGAACACCTTTTCCTTCAGGGGAAAATAGCACTCCGGCTCAGCCGAGTGTGAAGAAGATCCGCAAAGAAGCACAACCTCGTCCTCAAAATGGGGACAAAGAGGTGTCAAATCATACGTGCAACGGATTTCGATGTCGACCGGTTTCTTCTCCTTGGACAAAATGCTCTTCAAATCCAAAGTAGTATCAAGACGATAATCTTCAAAGTCCAAAGGAGGTGCATCACTCTCATGAGGGAAGTATGTGTTAAGAAATTCAGAAAAATCTTCCTCAAATGAGTAATCGTCCAAAGTAGGATCGAGTGATGGCGGAGGATCTTCATCATGGGAAGGATCGCTCGAGAGAGTATCAGCCTCATCAAAATCATCGAATGTGGGCAGCTCTGGATACTCAGAAGTACAATCAAAATCATCCGAATCTGAGCTAGAATCATCATCATCATAAGCATCAAAGACCGGTGGCGAATCATAAATGGTGGAAGCGTCCAAAGTAGGGAGAGAATCATCCACATCATCTTCAAAGAGTGGATTATCAGTGGAAGACTCGAATAAAGGATTATCGTAGACGGTAAAGTCATCGAGCACATTTATCATATTCACTGATTCTCGGCCTCCAAAGGATTTTCCTGTAAGCTTCCCCATTTTAAAAACTTTAGAATCATCCCCGACTCATAAGATTAACTCACCTTCGGCCACATCTATTAAAGCACGTCCGGTTCTCAAGAATGGCCGACCAAGTATTAAAGGAATACGAGGGTCCATTTCATAATCAACTACGACGAAATCGACCGGGAAGGTAAATGTGCCAACTTTAAGAAACACATCTTCGGCTATACCAACGGGGTAAGCGAGAGTGCGATTTGCAAGTTCAAGAGTCATCTTAGTTGGAGTGAGATCGGGCAATGATAGTGTTTTCCAAACACTGAGTGGCATCAAATTAATACTAGCCCCGAGATCAGCAAGGGTAGTAAATTCTTCAGTTTTGTTGAACACGCAAGGCAACACAAAACGACCGGGATCTCCAAGCTTTTCCGGAAGTTCTCTAAGAATAACTGCAGAGCAGTTTTCATTTAATCGTGTGTTGGCGAGTTCAATCAGTTTCTCCTTCTTGTTGAGCAATTCTTTGAATGCTTTAACAAATTTGGGCATGTGGACAAGTGCTTCAAGAAAGCTAATGTTGAAGTTCATTTGAGAAATCATTTTGATATAGCTAGTCACTTGAGCGTCCTCCTTGTTTAGCATTTTGTTCTTGCCCAAGCGAGAGGGATAAGGGATATTAGGTTGATAGGGTTTAGGTGAAGGTGTAGGTGGTGAAGGTGTTGATGTTGAAGGGTCATTGGCGGGAACTTCATCACGTCGAGGCGGAGACGGTAATGGTGCACGAATACTAGGTGTAGGAGGAGTAGGGATACATGGTGGTGGAGGAGGTGTAGATGATGGTGGTGGGATTGTTGGTCCTACGATGGTGACTCCACTACGAGTAGTAATAGCACTCACATTGGCTCGCGGATTAGTGACGGTGTTTGAAGGTAGAGAACCCGAAGAAGAAGAAGGTTGAGCTTCGGGCAAGAAACTAGCCAACAGATTCTTCAATTCAGTTGTTTGAGTGATGAAAGAGGATTGAAGATTATCACGAACCTCGGTTCTGATGTCATTACCCTGCTTCAAGATATCTCCTTTCAAATTGATTATTTGGCTCTGTAGATTCTTGATTTGCTCACCTTGAGTTCTCATAATGGTGTCAACATCGGGATTAATGGGTGGGTGTTGTTGGGTGGGTGGTTGAAAAGGGTTAGAAGCACGAGGTGGGATTTGGTTGCTTCTATTGTAGTTGTTGGCGGGATTTTGGTTTTAAGGAGAAAAACCGGGTGAAAGGTAGTTGTTGGAACGGTAGCTCAGCAGATTTCTATCCCCTTGTTGTCTAGCTTGGTAATTTTCCGGTGAATAATTACCGTAAGCTGCATACACATTTTCCGGATTTCCTTGTGTCGAAGGACAATCGGTGTATGAGTGAGGACCGCCACATGTTTCACAAGGATTAGCAACCGCTTTAACTTGTTGTTGTTGTTGGTTTGAAGCGAGAAGCGTAATACTTTTGCTCATTTCAGCCATCATGCGGGTGAGTTCGGTCATCTCAGGGTTTGCTGAGGTAGAAGAAACATTGACTCTCGTGTTGTTTCTAGAAGAAGCAGAGGAATCCCAGTTCTTATGATGAGTAGTCATGTTTTCAATTAACTCTCTACACTCCTCGGGTCTCCTTTTCATGAATGTGCCACCGACGGCTGCATTGATCGTATCACGATCTCGAAAAGTCAATCCTTTGTAGAAAGTATCGATCAAGGTGACCGGAAGCATATTGTGGTTTGGACAACGGTCGATCAAGACATTATATCTCTCCCATGCATCAAAAAGAGATTCATCGGGATCTTGCATGAAACCGCTGATCTGATTGCGAAGGCTTGTGACCATGGATGGTGGAAAGTAGCGCGACAAAAAGCGTTGAGTCATGTCATCCCAAGTATGAATAGAATTCTTCGGGAGACGATCAAACCATTTCTCGGCATGATGTAATAGAGTGTGTGGAAAGAGTTGTAGGCGAAGCTCATCCATAGTGGCACCAGCCAACTTCATGCTCTGGGTGATTGTAATGAACTTGTCGAGGTGTTTGTTGGCATCATCATCAGGCAATCCTCTAAAGGGGTTTGTTTGTACTTGCTGAATCATGTGGTGCTTCAACGAAAACTCAGGGGCGTTGATTTGCATCGGCGCAATCGGTCCTCCTCGTCCAAACATTGTTGGTTGACAAAGTTCCTCCATGGTCCGAAGATCGGGCTGTGGAAGAGCATTGTTGTTGTTATTATTATTATTGAGGTGCGGTGGCATGTTGTTGTTGTTGACACCTGCCATATCTAAATCTTCTTGAGGCTCGGGCTCTTGATAATTAGAAGATCTAGTACGCATACACCTGAAAATGCAAAAGAAAACAAAAACGAAGACAATATATATACACAAGAAAGATAAAATCTTTTTGGATTTTTGGAATTTTTAATTTTTATGGTTTTTTATCAATTTTTAATTTTTATGATTTTTTGAATTTTTTAAGCAAGAAAAATAACGCTCACAAGTGAACGGATCCCAAAAAGCAACGTGTCTCTCACAAAAAACGGTTGATCTTTACGAAAAGAGCCGGCAGCGGCGCCATTTGATACACGGCTTTTGCCCGTATAAAAATTAAGTTCGTTTTAGTCTGTCTCTTCGAATTGAAAAACTTTTTGTTTAATGTGTGACTCAGTTGAACTTTGGTGGAATAAAGATGTGTCGTTGTAGTTTTGGAAATTAAAGGTGCAGAACAATTAAAGTAAAAGTGCAATTAAAGTAAATCTAATTCTAATTAAAATAAAGTGCAGGAATTTAAAAAGCGCGACTAAAATTAAAGGGCAATTAAGTAAATAACGCAAACTTAAATCTAACTAAGGCAAACTTAAAGCACAACTAAAACTAAAACTTAAACTAAGGCAAACAAACTTAAAGTGCGAGTAAGAAAAAGGCGGGAAAAATAAAGCTTAAAATGAAAAGGCAGAAAACTAAAAACTGAAATTTCCCTATCCGGAATAAACTCCTATTCGGAATAAATGCTATTCGGAATAACTGTCACCTATTCGGAAAGATAGCCCTATTCGGAATATTTGCCTATTCGGAAAATTACCCTTACTCGGAATGTGCCTCCTATTCGGAATAAAAGCTCTATTCGGAATATCTGTCCCTATTCGGAATAATGTCCTATTCGGAAAAAGGTGCCTATTCGGAAAGTCCAATCTATTCGGAAAAAGGTGCCTGTTCGGAATACTAGTCCTATGCGGAAAGTTATCCCTATTCGGAATAACTTCCTATGCGGAAACTTTGGCCTATTCGGAATGTTTGGCCTTACTCGGAATAAATAATATTCCGCATAAACCTAATTGCCAAATCCTTACTCGGAATAAATAATATTCCGCATAGACCACAAACTGGCAAAACCTCTATTCGGAATAACCTGGGCTCGAGTCTGGGAAATACAGAAACAGTGAAACGAAGAACAAGGAAAAGAAGATAGCACGAATTTAAACAAAAACTTAACCAAATCAATAAAAAGATTAAACTAAACTAAAAACAAAACATCTAATAAACATAAACAATCAATCCAAAGCAACAAATCAAACAATAAAGATCAAAATAATCAAAACCACTTTAATCAAATCAACCAAAAATAAAGAACTTGAACATAAACAAATCAACACAAAGATTAAAGAAAGGTAGAATGAGATTTACAAAGTAAAATAAAGATTAACAAGAATTAAAAGAAAAACTTACTTGGAATTAAATGGTAATTAAGTGCAAGACAAGGTAATTAAATTGGACAAGTATTTAAAGGTGCAAGGTAATTAAAAATGGAAGAGAGAGTTTGTCAAGTTATCCAACAAGAGGAAAATGAAAATGATCTAATCTATATATAGGGGAGATTAAGGCTTGCTTAGGAAGCTTCCTTAATTGCATGCTTAGTCCCTCCTTCTTTAATCTTCTTTTAATTGCACCATTTGTCCCTTTCTTCTAATCTTTCTTTTAATTTGGACTTTAAGGACTTGTGGCTCGGGATATCTTTTGAACTCGTCTTTAATTTCTTCAATAAAATAGACTTGAGTTTCACGGCTTTTGATAAACTTCCGTCTTTTGACTTTTTCTTCGATAAATCTTCAGAATTGGTCTTGGACTTCCGTTCTTTTTCCACTTTTGACTTCTCGACTCCGTCTTTCATCTTTTTCCTCAATAAAAGCCGTGAATGCCCATGAATTCCCGTGTTTTCTCCACTTTTCACAATTTCGTCCTAAATTACAACAAAAACACAAACCACGCATAATTCCGACATAAACGACATAAAATACACGTTTTGGTCCGGTTATTATTTTAATTAAGTGGTAGAAAAGATGGGTGTTTACACACCTATCAATTCTGTAACCGACCCCCTCACCCTATAAAAGGAGGTGAGGGGGTGATGCACAAAACACACCGTAGTCTTTTATTCTTTCTATGTAAATCGATCGATTGGTATAATAAAGTAAATCGTTTGGTTACCTTTGTGTCGTTCGTCTGGGTTTGGTGTTGTAACTCTGCGATCTTCTTGGGTTCTAGGGTTCCGCGTGTCGATCTTCAGGTTTGTTGGTGGTGTCGATTCCAACATTTTAGATTTAGAATCTTACTACTATTGATTTCCCAAAAACAATAGAGAATGACGGGTAGCTCAACTCATCCGGGGCAGGTTACTATAGCATGTACTCGTTTAAAACTTGTTTATTTTGAACTTTACATAATACGATTTTAGATTTATAATATTCAATAAAACTAAGAACATCGTAATATAGAGATAACGTTTTTAAACAATTATTTGTTTAAACACTAAAATTATGAACTTACTTTTTTTTAATGGCGAGTTATTAGTTAGTGATTCGAGTTTGTAGTGACATCCTTCTCCTTAGGGATAAACCCCACTCCTGCTTCTATTTAATTCGGGTGTCTGAAGATATTTAGTGAGACTTGAACTCGAGACCTCTTTGAGAATATCTCGTCAAAGTTACCCTTAGTGGCCAACAGAGATATATAAGTGCGCATAAACAGCTATATCCACGTAACCAAATACATAACATACTGTTTTAGAATACTAAAATAAGTAAACATCTAAAATGGATTGATCTAAAAAAGGAAAAGGTTATTTTAAAGATTAAAACAAAAGAGAACAAACATGATATACATAAAGAATGAATTACAGTTAGTCCCCAACTTCGAAACTGTTTAATACACACGGTTATAGGGTGAGCATAATTGACCGAAGTGAGAAATTAGCCCGAATCGAACTAATCAAACCGAGCCAAAAGTATTTTGATCTCGTCTTGGTTTCACAGTTTATCTCATTTCGGTCTTCCGTCCAGTCCGATCTTACAGGCCATTATGCCTTCTTAAAACAGATGTATGTTGTACATTCTGCACAATCATGATGAGTGAATTAATATGAGACATATAACGTGCCCGAGAGCTAAAACATTTCGTCCATACTAGTTGTAACTCAAAAAAAGAGTGTTTAGTAGGTAAGTGAAAAATGGCGAGAGTTTTTTTACCATGAGCAGTCATTGAAATGTTAAAAGAAGGTAGAAGTGATATTGAAATGTATGGTCTCATAAGTCATAAAGTTATTGCAACTCCTTCAGGTGCCTCCACTGCCACATCATACACATCTCCCGCTGACCCAACGCTCGTCAATCTAGGAGTGTATCTCACTACTCCCGGTACCACAAAACAATAAAAAATCGACGGGTAGTTAAACTGACCCCGGTCCCTACATTTCATGGTAAAATTGACATATGAGCAGTTTACAATAGCTTCTACTCGTTTAATATCCACATAGCCAAATTCTACCTCATGTTAAAAAAACCATAACAACAAAAGACAACCGGCTAATTGTGGTTGCGTAAGTTATTATTTTGGTTGAACTATCTAATCAAAATTTGACATATAAAGGCTTCACTACTTTCATTTTTTCTCCATGCGGGACAAAATGAAGTTTAACATTAAAGTTCAAAACATGTGAAAACCATGATCATCATAACTCAAACCATGCTCATACGGATTAGCTTATGATGACAAAAAGACCAATAAGGTCATTTAAGCTTATATATGAGTTTATATCATACCGTCTACCGGCTTATACCTTAAGAAGATAAGGAAGGTCATTACCTATAAAATAGCACAAAAAGAGAGATTATGAAATATAAGCCAAAATCATATAAGCTTATATATGAACTTGTACAATCACCCCGATATAAGCTGATGTGAAGATTATGATAAACAACTTACTGGGTGTTTGTTTTAGCGAGCTTATTGAGAAATCTTATAAGTTTATAAGCTCATTTGTAATGACTTGCAAGCACAAGGTTGATACGCTTATAAGCCATTTATAATTTGCTTGTGGGTTTATGACTTTCAATAAGCTCACAAGCTCATCACATAAGTCGTGAATTCTTGTGAAGCACACCAAATAAGCTATGAGTTATAGTATGGCTTATAAGCACAAGGTTGGTACGCTTTTAACCATTATAAATGAGCTCTTGTGAAACGCAAAAACCATTGAGAAACAATTTAGACCAGTTCACGATCTGTGTGTCATCCTTGCGCAGGGGTCATGCTAGTTTTCTTACACTACAACAAAATGTGGGTTTAGGGTCGGACCTAATTTAGGGTCGAAATTTTCGACCCTAAATTAAGGTGGGGGCCCACAATTTTTAACCCAAAAGGGCTGGTCAAAAAGCAGGTGGGCCCAAAAAATTTAGGGTCGAAATTTCGACCCTAAATTTAAAATTTTAAATAATTATAATTTATGTATTATATAATGAATTTTTAATAATTAAAAATAATTTTAAAAGAATTTATTTCTAAATTTAATATTTTAGGGTCGAAATTTCGACCCTAAATTTAAAATTTAAAATAATTTTAATTTATGTATTATATAATATATTTTTAATAATTAAATATAATTTTAAAAAAAAATTATTTTTAATATTTAATATTTTAGGGTCGAAATTTCGACCCTAAATTTAAATTTTTTTAAAATTTTCACGAAAAATTTAATATTTCACACCAAAAATTTTCACGAAAAATTTAAAAAATTCCCGGTTTATATTTAGGGTCGAAATTTCGACCCTAAATTATTAAATATATTTTTAAAATTTTCTTTTAGTCTGAATGCTTTTAAAATAATGCTTTCAATGGTATCGTGTTTTAATTGCAAAAAATATTTTTTTTCATAATTATGAAAGCTATGCAAACAACTTAGCAACTACAAGAACATAACAAGTTCATCAATTACACCACAAATCCAGAAAGATCAAGCTGGTTACCTATTGTGTACCCATTGTTTTAATGTTTTCATTAGTCCCACTATTGATGGTACTAGTTTTAGTGCTTTCATTATGTACCCATTATGAACAGGAAGATGATAATAGATGTATGTGTGCCATCCATATTGGGTAGTTGTTTTGCTATTTAATGGTTTGTAGTTTGCCTCCAATTATCACTCATCTCAGTTTTCAAATACTAAAAAAAACAACAATAATGGCCTGGTTAGGAAGGTTAGAAGAATTAAAAGAAGTTGCTGGTTCAGATAATTGGACTGATCGAATGGTAGCATATTTTGAACAATCTGCCGAAGCGGACAAACGTTTTGGTCTGAAACTTGAACGTTTACATGAGGTTTTAGATGAAGCTGTTGAAGAAAGACAACAGTTTATCCAGGAATTAGAACGTGCTGGAGATATATATCTCTTAAAGAAATGCACTAAAGTATTGAAAGATACTCAAAAGAAGGATAAGAAAACCTCAAGTCGGTTGGAAGGTTTAATTAAAGATACAGCAGCAACAATGACTAAGAAGGAGGAATTCGTTAAGAAAATGAAGGATCAATAAATAAGCATTCGTAAATGCTTAGAAGGAGCCTTTATTTATGAGTTTGAGCAAAGTTTAATGAAGGAATTCGTTAAGACTGTGTCTCTTTTAATCTAATTAATAATTGTTGTTCATATAGAATAAGAACCATACTAACACATGTTGTTGTGTATAATGATGCTTCTGCATCTTTTATGGTTTTTGTGTTTGAAATGTACTTGTATGTTTGTATGAATAAAAAAGGCTCCTTTATTTATGAGTTTGAGCAAAATTTGATTGAAGTAAAATGCTTTTGACTGAACTTTTGACTGCAAAACCTAACACAACAGACTTAAACTAAATTTTGTGACTCAAACAAACTAAATTTTCTCACAATGATTCAAGCTAGAATAATAATTAATCACAGAACCAAACACTCCTAAACATAATTTTATTCGTCACGGACACTTAAACACGCGCTTAATTAAACATTGATATTACAACGATATTAGACTCGTAAACACGGAAAAAAACACACCACAAACTAGTTCAAACTAAGGTTCCCCATGTCATCGTAAAGGTCGTGAAGTAGTGCAGCTGAATCCAATGTGTGCCTATCGGAGTTGCGGTACAACTCTATCGTACGCTCAAGTACCATTATCATTCCATTCAAGCGCACACAGTTTGCACACCCTGAAGAGCTTGGAGAAGAAATTGGAATCGTTGAAGGTCTGGGAGAAGAGCTTGGAGTCGAAAAGCTCGTTGAAGGTCTTGAAGAAGAGCTTGGAGGAGAAAAGCTCATTGAACCTCCAAGAGAATTGATTAGTAGTTGGACGCGTTCGTCTTTCCACAAAAAAAATTTGCATCCATATGAAACTGGAGGTTGAACCCGTGAACGTGGACAAGCATAGTACAGTCTACCAAAGTTTTCAGTTGTCCACGATTCTCGAAGAACTACATCTCCATGTCCACACCTACACGGAAAAGCTTCATGCTTCAACATGTACATAATAACAATTTGTTTATGATGATAAGTGTGTGTGATCTGCTGGTGGTTGTGATGATAAGGAGTGTGTGTGGTTCTCTTTTTATGCTAAAAAAGTGAGGGAAATTGTTAACATTTTCCCTCCAATGTTTTCCCTCTAATGTTTTCCCTCCATATCATGCAATATGATACCCTATTGACTCATATCATGCAATATGATACCCTATTGACTCATATCATATAATACGATACCCTATTGACTCATATCATGCAATATGATACCCTATTGACTCATATCATGTAATACGATACCCTATTGACTCATATCATGCAATATGATACCCTATTGACTCATATCATGTAATACGATACCATATTGACTCGTATCATGTAATACGATACCCTATTGACTCATATCATGCAATATGATACCCTATTGCCTCATATCATGTAATACGATACCCTATTGACTCATATCATGCAATATGATACCATATTGACTCATATCATGCAATACGATACCCTATTGACTCATATCATGTAATACGATACCTTATTGACTCATATCATGCAATATGATACCCTATTGACTCATATCATGTAATACGATACCCTATTGACTCATATCATGCAATATGATACCCTATTGACTCATATCATGTAATACGATACCATATTGACTCATATCATGTAATACGATACCCTATTGACTCATATCATGCAATACATATCATGTAATACGATACCATATTGATGATACTTATTAATTTTTTATATAAACAAAATAACTTGATAATATTTTATATAAATAATTTAGTAATTATAAACTCTATTTATTAATGTTTTAAAACATTTTAAAATTAAAATTATTCTCGTTTTGAAATTTACTATTTTAAAACGTAATTATTGTAATTTATAAAATAAATTTACATAAATAAAATATATTGGTGATACTTATTAATTTTTTATATAAACAAAATAATTTGTTAATATTTTATATAAATAATTTAGTAATTATAAACTCTATTTATTAATGTTTTAAAACATTTTAAAATTAAAATTATTCTCGTTTCGAAATTTACTATTTTAAAACGTAATTATTGTAATTTATAAAATAAATTTACATAAATAAAATATATTGGTGATACTTATTAATTTTTTATATAAACAAAATAACTTGATAATATTTTATATAAATAATTTAGTAATTATAAACTCTATTTATTAATGTTTTAAAACATTGTAAAATTAAAATTATTCTCGTTTCGAAATTTATTATTTTAAAACGTAATTATTGTAATTTATAAAATAAATTTACATAAATAAAATATATTAGTGATACTTATTAATTTTTTATATAAACAAAATAATTTGTTAATATTTTATATTAATAATTTAGTAATTTAAAAACTCTATTTATTGATTTTTTTAAAACATTTTAAATTTAAAACTATTATAGTTTCGAAATTTAGGGTCGAAATTGCGACCCTAAATTTGGCACTAAAACTTTTTATTTTCAAAAAATTTCACGAAAATTTTAAAATTCTATACCAAAATTAAAAAATTCGCGGTTTATATTTAGGGTCGAAAATTAGGGTCGAAATTTTCGACCCTAATCATTAGGGTCGAAATTTTCGACCCTAATTTTCGACCCTAATTTCTATCCACAACTTACCCACAAGACTTCATTCATTCTATCTTCATCTTCATTAAAAAAAAAGGGAGCAATCAATCCACCACCACCAATCCGCAACTTCATTCTTCATCACCACCACCATTCGCATCACCATCAAGTCCTTCGCATCACCACCACCATTCGCACCACCACCATTTGCATCACCACCACTCCTTCGCACCACCACCATTCGCATCACCACCACTCCTTCGCACCACCACTCCTTCGCACCACCACTCCTTCGCACCACCACTCCTTCGCACCACCACTCCTTCCCACCACAACCATCCATTCGCATCACCACCACCATTCCCATCACCGCCGACAACACCATTCCCATCACCACCATAAGGTAATTGATTTAATTTTGTTTAATTATACTAAATCTTATTGTTTGTTTGATTTTAAATTTTGTTTAATTATTAATTTTGCTAAATGTGACTTTTTGGCTAGCAACCACCACCACCGCGGCAGCAGCAACCACCACCACCACCGCCGACAGCAGTAGGTGCAGTAGCCACCACCACCATATGCAGCAGCAGTAGCCACCACAGGTTATATTTAGGCTTATGAGCTTATTTTATTTTGCTAAATTTTGTTTAATTATATTTAGACTTATGAGCTTATTTAATTAGTGTGATTTCGGCTTAATTTTTAATTATATATAGGCTTATGATTTTGGCTTAATATAGGGGCTTAATTGATTTCGCCTTATTTAGGCTTAGTTGAGGCTTAGTTGATTTCGGCTTAGTATAGGGCTTAATATATATATACAGGGATTTCGGCTTATATATATAGGCACAAGTTTATTTTTTTTTTGATATGTTTGTCGTAGCCGAGACCCGAGTCACAGCCGAGTTAGCGGGGAAGCGAGTCGAGAACCGAATTCCCGAGTCACAGTCGTATAAAAGGTAATGTTTTTTTTTGAAATTGTTTTAGTGTTTGTTTCAAATTAGATAAAATCTCGGAAACCAACTAATTTAGATTTTTTTATTTTATGTTTGTGTTTGGTTAGCACCGGGACAGTCGGGACAAGTTCCTCATCCGGACCTTTTTTCTATCTTTCCATCTTTGTTTATTTCAGCCGTGACCGAGGTGTGCAATTAATATTATGCATATGTTTATTATATTATATATTGTTAGTCTTTTGTAGTAAATAATTTTAGGATTGTTTTAGGATTCTAGTCGATTAATTTTGGAAAAGCCCCGTCCGAAATTAATCAACCTTAGAAAACCCGTCCGAAATTAATTTATTAGAAATTAATTTTGGAAAGTCCCCATTTTTGGGACTGCTTTTTGAATGTTTTGTCTCATTTAGGATATGAATGCGTATAACTGGTTTATTATTTGAGATGATTTCGACAGCGTTTCTCCTTTACTCCTACGAATATGTCTTTAAACACATATTTGGGGAGTAGAGGGGAAATGCTGCCGAAATATTCTCGAATAGTAAATCAGTTATACGCATTCATATATGAGACGAAACATTCAAAGAGTGGGTTAGGATTGCCTTCCATAGTGTACTAGTAGCTGAAAAAACATTTCTGATTGTTTGTTTTAAGGTGTTTAATTAAATCATTTATTTGAATAATGTTTATTTGCAACGCAGTTACGATAATTGATAAGAGTTGGACAACTATATCCAATCGTAATTCCGATGAATTTTTATATGGTCTTTTCACCTTCCTCGAGCATTGTAAGACATTTGTGCACCCCATCACACAAATGATCCGTTGCCCATGTAAACGTTGTTGTAACTGTGAGAGATTGGTTGACCTCCACACTCTTGAGGTACACTTATCCCAACACGGGTGGGACGAACATTATACCACTTGGAAATATCACGGTGAACCGATTCTTCCGCTTCCTACACCAGTATCACATTCACCTGAACACCTTGACATGAATACGTTCTTAGAAGATATTTCTGTAACTAATGTCGAAACTCCACCGACTCAAACTCCTCCAACTCAAACTCCTCCGACTCAAACTCCTCCGACTCAAACTCCACCTGATCAAACAACGGGTCCTAATAACGAGTTTGAAGAGTTACTTAGTAGGTCCACCCAAAAGTTGCACACGCTTACCAATTTGACTACATTGGAATTTACAACAGAGATTGCACACATCAAGGTTTTAAATAAAATTAGTGATGTCGGGTTTAACCAGATTCTAGCTTGTCTCCAGAAGTTTTGTACCCGTAGTCAAGGTTTCAATTTCCCGTCGTCATACTATGAAATCAAGAAGACATACAGAAAGATCGGGTTAGGATACGAATCGATTCATGCTTGTATAAACGATTGCTTTTTATATTGGGGATCAGAGGATAACAAAAAGAGGGATAATTGTCCAGTCTGCGGAGAGAGTAGATACAAAGACCCCAAGAAAACAAAGGGGAAGTTGGTTGCAAACAAGGTGGTGCGTTACTTTCTGTTAAAACCTAGACTTCAACGCATGTTCAACACAAAACACATAGCAAAGTGGATGACTTGGCATGCTACTGGACAGTATAAGGATGGCAAGTTGAATCACCCCTGTGACGGTAAAGCATGGAAACATTTTGACATGATGCTACCTGATTTCTCTAGTGACCCTAGAAACGTTCGATTAGGGTTGGCTGCTGATGGTTTTAATCCTTATGGCATTATGAGTCAAAATTACAGCATGTGGCAGGTCATATTGACAGCATACAACACACCACCGTGGATGTGTATGAAAGAAACTTCTTTAATTTTGACGATGTTAATTCCCGGCCCTAAATCACCTGCAAAAGATATTGATGTGTTCCTGGCGCCTTTGATTAAAAAACTCAAAGATTTATGGAAATGAGTTAGGACGAAAGATGCTGCTACGGGTACTTATTTTGATATGAAAGTGGCGCTTTTATGGACCATCAATGATTTTCCAGCTAGGGGTAGTCTTTCTAGGTGGGTTGGGCAAGGCTACTACGCATGCCCCACTTGTAACAAGGACACTCCATCGATGGCTATCAAGAACAAAATCGTTTATGTTGGTCATAGAAGATGGTTAAGAACAAATCATTATCTAAGGAGTAAAACTAGGCAATTCCATGGTAAAGCCGAACGGAAGCCTAAACCGGGAAAGTTTACCGAAATGGATTATCAGTTACAAATTAATAGCCTCTTGAGTCGTAAGCCGGGGAAGCATCCAGAAATTAAGAAAACCAACCCACCTCCTAATAGAAATGTTGAATTGAATTGGACTAAGCGTTCTATCTTTTGGGAGCTTGAGTATTGGCCCTTTCTTCTACTAAAACACAATTTGGATGTCATGCACATCGAAAAGAACGTGCTTGAGGCAATACTGAATATCTTGTTACAAAACGATAAATCCAAAGACACGGCAAAGGAAAGGAAAGACTTGGAAAAATTGGGAGTTCGACCCGAGTTGTGGTTAGTTCCAAAAGGAAACGGGAAGTTTGAGAAGCCTCATCCAAAGTACTCTTTCACCAAAGCTAACAGAGAATTTTTTGTAAATTCATCAGAGGAGTTAGACTACCTAATGGGTTTGGATCCAACTTTAAGCAAAAAGTCACCGCTAATTATGACAATATAACGGGCATGAAATCTCATGACTGTCATATAATGATGCAACGGTTACTTCCTTACGGAGTACAACAATACTTGCCCAAAAACATTGCAGATCCTATAATCCAGCTTTGCTTGTTTTTTAAGCAGCTTTGTTCTAGAATTTTGACGGAGGAGGACATGGTAAAAGCTAAAAACCAATTGATCAGTGTGGTGATTAATTTAGAGCAAATCTTTCCTCCTGCTTTTTTTGACATAATGCCTCATTTGGTTGTACATCTACCCGATGAGGCTATTCTAGTTGCCCTCATTCGCTGCAGGTGGATGTATCCATTTGAAAGATACATGAATAAGCTAAAGAATTATGTCAGAAATAAAGCAAAGCCCGGAGGTTCTATTGCGGAGGGTTATGTTGCAGAAGAAGCATTAACTTTTGTCCGCGTTATCTTGCTGAGGATGTCGAGACGAGATTTAACCGTCTTGACAGGAATGACGACGGTTTGCCTGAACAAAAAGATAAATTCCAGGTGTTCCGGTCCGCATGCAAACTGATGGGTAGAGTCAAAGATATTCATATGAGTTAAAATGTTACGCGGGCAGTTGTATGGTATATACTTAACAACAGTCCTGAAATCGAATCAGACATCTTGGCTTACAAAGAGTATGTTTCTTCCTTATCTATATTTTAAAAAATCTTCTTTCGGGATGACTTATCCTAATATCATGAACTTTTGCAGAGAATCGCCTGATAACGTGGAAACGAGGTTTCCCACCTGGTTTAGTCACAAGGTAAATACATTAGATATATTATCTTGGAGTTATTGCTCATATATCTAAATATGTTTGTATCTCTTTCGTAGATTCGTGAAAAAAAAACGAAAGGCGACTGTAATGAAGAGTTATTCTCTTTGGCATGTGGACATACTAGTGCATGTACATACCCCGCTTGCGTAGTTAACGGTGTGAGGTTTGTGATACATGAACGCGATAAACTTCACACCACCCAATGCAACGGTGTTTCAACAGCCAGGCTTGATGAAGAGATGTATTATGGTCAACTCGAAGAAATTCTGGAGCTCACTTATATCGGGAACCGCAAGGTTGTGTTGTTTCGATGTAAATGGTTTGACACCATTAACCCCCCAAATTGTACGAAACGTAATAGACGTTCTTACATTGAGCAGGGCATACATCATATTTTGACTAATAAGGAATTTCACAAAAATAACCAATACATTCTTGCGACACAAGTATCACAAGTATTTTACCTTGAAGACCTTGCTAGAAAACGAAAGGGTTGGAAGGTGGTCAAACATGTTTATCATGGCGATGTTGAAGAGTCCGATCAAGATGTTATACATGGTAGCAGTTCATCAAATTTTACGCTGAATGTTGGTTTGACTTGTTTGGAGGATACAAATTTGAGTTTGAATGACGAATCGGCAGAAGTGTCCGCCACACAGGTTAATGAAGACGATGATGATCTAATCAATAATGAAGATGATGACATTGCACATGCCCTTGATGATGTTGAAATGTCTGATGATGATGAAGTGAACCCTAATAATGTTGTTGAAGAAGTTTTATCTAGCGATGATTCAGATTGTGATAATTGATCTTAAGTTGTAATTTGAATGAAACAATGATTTAATCTTTAGATGTGTAATTTTTTTTAATGGAATTGTTCTTATATGTTTAAATGTGTAAATTTTTATGAATTTGTGTATTAGCATTAACCGGTCCACGAAATTGTGTGTTCATGTACTTGTTATATTACAGATGGCGTGTGTAGGTGGTAGATCACACGGTGGGGATGCTGGTGGTACTCCACCTAGACGACCTACAAAGTCCGTACCTGGCAATTGCGAAAGTAAGAAACTGTGATTTATTTTTATTTTATGTCAACTCTTATTGTTAATTAAGTGTGTTTGAATTTTCACGAATCAATAACTTCAATAACTAATCTTTGCAGGTGACCCGATACCACATATGGTTACGGTTAATACGAGCCTAAGGAGGAAGCATAGGGCGCATGGAGGACCTCTGCCAGTTTCATTTGATATTTATGATCTTAATAGCTTCCATCCGTTAGGCGATAATGCTGCGATGTTGAGCTCTCTGATGGGCGAAACAGTCCGACCACTTCCACTTGCTTGCGAGTGAGAAGAGATACCATTGCACCTCAAAACCCATATCTTTCCTACACTTGATGTATTAATTGTTTGCGTTACATCTAGTCTTATTAACTGTTTTGGTTGAAAATTGTTTGTTTATTTAAATGCATATGTTTACATGTAGACCTATTTCAACCTGACGGGTTGGTTGGATAGTCGTGATAGTGTGACTTATGGTGGGATAACATATGTAGTGGGAGAAAGGATAAAAGCTGAAATTAACTGTAAGTTGAGGCTACTTTGGCGCAAAAATAAGAACAAGTTAAAGCGTGACTATTATTCTATCCATGATTCGGCCGAGGAAGCGGCGCTTGTACTGCCCCCATCGAGTTCTACATGGGGAAACAGATCAGCAAGGGAGTGGCTTGATTTGTGCCGGTATTGGTCCCACCCGAGTCGGGTGAGGAGAAGTGAAGTTAATACAGTTAACCGCTCGAAAAACAAAGTTTCTACGCATCAAGGGAAAAAATCATTCGCTCAAGGAAGGAACGAATATGTAAGAATCGTTATAGTTTTTGTGTTCATTTAAAAGTTTTATATTGTTTATTTGTATCTTGTTATTAATTTTTTTTGGTAAAGATCTTGTTATTAATTTATTTGATATTGTACAGAAAGTCAAGCATGGGGCTTACGAGGACCTTATACAAACTTGGAAGAGGGCACGCACAAACAAGAATGACACTATGTCCGAGGAAAATCAAGACAGATATGTAAGTAATTTAATTTATACATGCTTTAATAACATATTTTTATTTGTTTTTAACTTCTTTTTTTCTCTTTCTTTTTCACAGTCGAGAATGATGGCCATAAAAGAAGCGATTTATTGCGGTGCTGAGCAATACAAAAGTGATCAAGAAATAATTGATCTAGTAAATCCGAGCCGCAACACTCAAAATATCGTCGGCAGGGGCAGGAAGTTGCCGGGTGGTGGTACCTCATATGGATGCGGGAGTAGTTCTTATAGTGAGGGAGTGACTCGAGAACAACTCTCGGAGGTACTTAGGATTCATGAGCAAGAAAAAGAGCTGTTGAGGAAGCAAACCGAGGAGGCGCAGCAACGGGCTAATTTGGCCCATATGTATGCTAGTGTGGCGCAACAAAATGCTGAGGTAAACAACGCCCTCCTAAGTCATTTGATTTCTCATTATACTTCACATGTGGGTCGAGGGTATACCGGACCTAATAACCCTTTTGTACCGCCACCCCAATTCGCTTCTATGCCTGGCATGTCTCAGTTCCCTGGTATGCCTCAGTTCCCTGGTATGTCTCAGGTCCCTGTTATGCCCCAGTTCCGTGGTATTCCTCCCCCTCCAGGATTTCCATATAATGCTCCACTCAACACACTCCAACCTCCAATTACCCAAAATAACAGTTTCAACAACTGTAATCGACCCGTTGTCAACACCACTGCCCCCTCGAGTTCTAACTCTCGGGAAAGTCCCAACTATACCGTCAGCCTAAATCCTCATCAAAATGATATTCGGACCGTCGACGAGTTGGCTCAAGATCTTGAGAATGCCAACAACATGTCCGATAATGAGCTAATTAACTCGGATGCTGATGAGGGGGATGATGATCAGGCCGGGGACTATTCAGATTAGGAGTTGTTGTTGGTTTTAGACTTTTTATTTTGTGTAATAACTTAAGACTTGTTAAATTGTGAAACATGGATTTATTGTGATGTATAATAATTTTAGACTTGTTACATTTGTGAAATAAGGATTTGGTGAAATGTATTCTAACGTTTTGGCTATTTAACGTATTGTAAATTATTAGTATTGTACTCTTTAGTGATTTGTAATATTGTGGATTTGTTGAAATATAGATTCTTTTCTGGAAAAAGTGCCGGAAAAAAATCTGGAAACAAGCTGCACAATGCAGTTTTTTTTGCCCAGGAACCATTTAGGGTCGAAATTTCGACCCTAACTTATAGTTAGGGTCGAAATTTTCGACCCTAAGTCTTAGGGTCGAAAATTTCGACCCTAATTTTCGACTCTAAACCATACCTGCACACATGATTTCTGCAAAAAAAATCGATATAAAATGTTTAGGGTCGAAATTTTCGACCCTAATTTATTTAATTAAAGAAAAAAAAATGTTTTCACAATGTTTTTTTAATTTACACGTGGATAATATTTAGGGTCGAAATTTTCGACCCTAAAATTGAAAGATAATTTCGACCCTAATTTAATAAATTAAAAAAAAAAACGTTTTCACAATGTTTTTTAAATTACACGTGGATATTATTTAGGGTCGAAAATTTCGACCCTAAATTACAAAGGCTTTCGACCCTAAATTTTGGTCAAAAGCTTTGCTGAAAAGTGGTGGGCCCCATTTTTTCGACCCTAAATTACATAGGGTATTTCGATCCTAGTTTTTTAGGGTCAAATTTTTTGGGTCGAGCAGTTAGGGTCGAATATTTCGACCCTAAAATTTAGGGTCGAATACCCTTTGTATTTAGGGTCGAAATTTTCGACCCTAACCCTTGATTTTGTTGTAGTGAATTAGTCGTTTGAAGATGGTAAATAAACAAGTGATAAATTCTTCTTCTGAGCGATGTGGGATTGCTGATTTGATAGTATATTGCTACTTAGAGGTAATATTTTACAAGAATACTCATTATGACTCATTTTTACTGTATATTGTATATGTATTTCATTAATATAAAATTTCATTCTCAACTCTCAGCTCAACAAGTCTGAAAATCTAACTCTAAACTCGACAAAAATCTGAAGCATGTCCGTCAACGCGTCTTACTCGCCAAATGGAATGAGTATCTCTGGTTATGTAGATGCTACTCATGAATTCATGATGCACAAGTCTACAACAACCAACCTCCATGATGCTATTCATATAGAGCTCGACTCGTTAATATCACCGCTGGTTTATACGCATAATTTTGGGCTCATTTAATTAGGGTTGCGAGTTGCGAGCTATTTGATCTTTTTGAATAGAGCTAGAGCTCGATTATTAGATGAGCTGAAACATAGACTCGAGTTGCAGCTCCAGCTCGTCTGAGCCTGACTCGTTCAAACTTTTTACCAATCTAATCTCGATCTTTTTCACAAACAATTCAAATCATTTCCGATCTAATCTCGAGCTTTTGCACTTTACTCTTTAAAAAATTTGTTAAAAAAATTGCACTTCACTCTGTTTCGTAACTTAAAAATAAGTGGAACTTTTGTTACAAAAATTAAAATTTTTGTTATTTTTCTTTTATATAAATTTTTGTATATATTGTTTTAGTAAGAAACTTTTTATTCAAAAAGTTTTTATATAAAATTTAAATTTTTCTACAAGAATTCGTACTTCTTTTATATAAAATATTAAAATATTCGAAAGTAAAAATCATACGTTTTTCAAAAAGTTTTTTAAAATTTTGAGTTTTTAAAAAAAACATGTACATTTAAAATATAAAATTCTTAAAAGTAAAATCGTACTATTTTTACAATTTCTTTTTGGAAATTTTGAATTTGTGTAACCAAAAGTCGTACTTTAAAATATAAATTAAAAAATTGCAAGTTACTCTAGTAAAAAGGGAAAAATGTTTCTATTATTTTTTTTAAAGAAAATATTTTAGTTTTGAAAACATTAAAATATTGTGAAAAAAGCAGGATTTTTATAAGAAAAGAATTTCAAAAAGTAAAAAAAAATTGTGAAAAAAGAATGATATATACTTTTGTAAAAAAAAGTAAGGTTTTTAAAATAATTAAAATTATACATACCTTTATATAGAATAATAATACTATTTTTTATAATTTTGTAAAAAAGTACGATTCATTTTTAAAGTTAAGAAAAAACATTTTTGAGTTGTGCAAAAATATTTTAAAAGTGAAATTTAAAAAGTAAAAAATTTAAGATATATAAAGTACGAAACAATCAAGTTATATAAAACGTGTTTATACATAAATCTTAAAATTTAAATAAAATATGTTTAAAAATAATAATTTTTTTAACATTTAAACGTGTGTGTATATAATATTTTAAACAACTTTTTATATAAAGTGACATTACAGGTATACGTTTTATCTTTTAAGAAAGTCAAATCTTAAATGTTTATAAAGTGACATACTTTTTTAAGGTGACCTGTTAAGCAATCAAACAGGTCATCGGATAGACACAATGTACGAAATCATAATATTTGATGATAATATAAGAAAATAACGGCTGCACAACGATAAAAAGTAACAAGTTAGATAATTTTTTAAAGTTATTAGCCATTTTATATTTGTCTACAATAAAACTAAGAACATCATAAAATTATTTGTATCAACATAAACACTAAAAAAATATGAATTCAACTGTGTATCCACAGAACCAATTTCGCTGTCATGTGAAAACAACCAGAACAACCATAAACACAACCAACTAATTTTTGCTACGTTTATATTACTTCGGCTTAAATAAGTGATCAAAATTTGACTTATAAAAGCTGTACTATTTTCACTTTGTATCTATGTGGGAGAAAATGAAATTTAATAATAAAACTTAAAAGCAAATGTATACAGGCAGTTTTGGAATGTTACGTAAAAACACATGAGAATGTTGTAGCAAGAAAAATATCTAAAAAATCAGTTAACATTTCATTAAGAACATGAAACTTACACGACAACAAAATATAAAGTACTAGAAGTTAAGGAGATGATATACATGAAACTTCGTGATCCTTTCGGGAAAAATTATAAGAGGGAAAGGTATCACAAAGAGGTAAACACCTCTTCACTGCGCCACATCAGCGCCACGTTATACCAACTAATCTCTCTCCTCTTCTCCAAAAACACCCCCTTTATCACAACTAGTCTCTCTCCTCTTCACTTGGGTCCCACCACTCACCATTTTATTTAATTTTTCAATTTTCACACAAAATAAAAATTCATTTCATAAAATTAAAAATTACAAAATACTAAAAAATAAAATACAAATACGAGAAATAAAATTACGCTACGAATATAAAAATACGGAAAAAAAAAGACAATACGAAAAAAAAAACAATACAAAAAAAAACATCCTAGAGTTGATATTTTGCCGCGATTTGTAGTTGTTTCCTCATGATAACCGACTTTTGAGATTCTGGCAAATCGTCGGTCCGAATGGAGAGAAACTCCAGCTCTTTAAAAATTTATTTAATAATAATAAAACTTGAAAATACTGAAATACAATAGGAAATGCAATACGATACTAAAAATAAAATTACATAATACGATATTAAAAATAAAATTACATAATACGATTAGTCAGTTCCCGGATCCGAATCCGATAACAGACCACAAGGAAACTCCCAACGCAATGTTTCTTCTTCATCTTCTTCGGCCATCATTTGCGCCTCCCGCTCCCTTTTTTCCCTTTCTTCTTCTTCCTGAGTTTGTCTCAACACTTTTTGATCTAGGTATTCTTGATACACCTCAATGTCAGTCATTCTGCCATCTGTGAGGTTTGGAATTGGAAAGGGTAGATCGGGCGACTCATTTCTTATTCGGGGTTGTTGCGACGAAGGACCGATATGTGTTGTTTGATATCGGGACGAAGAACCAAAGTTATTCAACCATTTAGTATTTTCTTCAATTCTGGCCTCAAATTTTGTTGCCTTTCTTGCGCAAGATCTCCGGAGGCTGAAATCCAATTCAGCTTGCTTACTAAGATATGTGTCGATAAACTGACGCTCCTGTGGGGAGAGATCACGGCATTTCTTACATGCCGAGCTCAATTCCCTATTCTCTTCGGACGCAACATCGAAATCATCACCTAACTTCGTAAGCTGCTCGTAACGGCGTTGTTGTTGAAGTATTTGTCTGTTAACTATAGCCTTAATCTCGGCTTCGGTATGTGGGAATGAACATGCCATTTTTTATTTTTGAATGTGTGTGTGAAAAAACAGAGTTGTGTGTGAAAAAACTGTGTGTGAAAATATGGTATTTATAAAGAAAAAATATTGATTTTAAAAAAAAAAATTTTTTTTTTTACTAGCCGTTACAAACGGTAATAAAAAATTGTGGGCCCCACCTTTATTTTCCAACGAGCAATGTCACTTTGTGACATTTGACAACCGGCGAGGGGGGGTCGGTGTAACGGCGAAGGGCGGCGAGAGGCGGCGAGCGTGCCACCTAGGCACGGCGAGCCTGCCTCTTTGCCACACCGTTCGCTCTAAGTATTGGTTAAAATGGTTAGACAACGCTTCACCATTCCCCACAGCCCCGCCAATGCCACAAACAAAACACTCAAACTTTAAGGCTATATGTCCAAACTCGACAATAATTTGAAACATGTCCGTCAATGGAGATCCGTCTTTCTCACCAAATGGAATGAGCATCTCTGGTTACCTATGACGCACAAGTCTACAACAACCAACCTTCATCATACAATAGTGCTACGGGCTAGAAATCAATGTGGTTTATATAGTGCCACAAACAAAACACTCAAACTTTAAGTCCACCCTTAGGGAATTTGCTAGAAATCAATGTGGTTCAGATGCCATTATAGGCAAAAGCTTCACATTGGTTCCCTTAACGGCCCAGATGCTACAGAATCAGTAGACTCGTCTTGTACAACTTTCCGTGATCCAGGGGTAGTACTGTCACATGTACACTCGCCTGTACAACTTCCAGTAAAATAGACCTATAAAACACCTTCAACCCAGGGTATTTGGAAATGCACCATTCACCCACCGTATAATGCTGTGAATTATTAAGTTCTTGGCATTGTTTATTTCTGCTATCTACGTATCTGTTGGCGCCCTAAGGAATCCCCGATAAAAGACAGTATTTTGTCCTGCATTCTGATATAAATCAGCAGAATCAACAAAATTTCTAAATTGTGCGTAGAAATGACTACAGTATTACTTTTAAAGGATTACAGTGCCAGACCTTTTTAGAAAATTAGGCCCTGTAAAATCATCCATTTTACAGTCTTTTGGTTGCCACTTTAACTTCTCGTAACCAAAGTTGGTTCGCTGAGTTAAACAGCTAGCCCAGATCCCCGAAAAAAAAAACAGAGGGCGACTGTCATCTTTGACCCATTTCCCTTACCAAAGTTGCAGGCTGGAGTAGGAAGTACCGAAAACAGGTTAAAAAGGCAAATACTAAACAAAGGTAACAAACTATACTGTTCGTTAATGAAGATAAGATAACTTTATGTGTCTGCTAAGTTAAATATTACTAAAATAGATAAAAGTATGTGGAGTTTTACCTCACAAATGAGCAGATACGATAATTGCGCTAATACTATGTGTTTGCTTAGTTAAAATATAGCTAAGATAGATTATTAAACAATACATCAACTTACTTTTACACATTGGGACACTAGTGCCTTCTCCTTCGACAGGCGCAACTACTTTGTTAGGCGCCAATACGCCACTAGTTAGGGTACTTTGTTAGGGTTTAGGGTTTAGGGTTTAGGGTTTAGGGTTTAGGGTTTAGGGTTTAGGGTTTAGGGTTTAGGGTTTAGGGTTTAGGGTTTAGGGTTTAGGGTTTAGGGTTTAGGGTTTAGGGTTTAGGGTTTAGGGTTTAGGGTTTAGGGTTTAGGGTTTAGGGTTTAGGGTTTAGGGTTTAGGGTTTAGGGTTTAGGGTTTAGGGTTTAGGGTTTAGGGTTTAGGGTTTAGGGTTTAGGGTTTAGGGTTTAGGGTTTAGGGTTTAGGGTTTAGGGTTTAGGGTTTAGGGTTTAGGGTTTAGGGTTTAGGGTTTAGGGTTTAGGGTTTAGGGTTTAGGGTTTAGGGTTTAGGGTTTAGGGTTTAGGGTTTAGGGTTTAGGGTTGCTGTTTTGGTGGTTTTGAGTCGTTATGATTTTGTGACACTTGACTAGGAACAGATTGTTAAACAATCTATGTTTTACGTTCTCCACAATCATGATGAGTGAATTAATATGAGACATATACGTGCCAGAAATATAAAACTTTTCGTCCATACTAGTTGTAACTCAAAAAAGGTGTTTAGTGGGTAAGAGATAAATGACGAGAAGGTAGAAGCGATACTAAATTTAGTACTAACTTGTTTAGCTTTTACTTCTCCAGCAGCTATTGTATCGTCTGATTAGCTAATGTATGGTCTCGTAAAGGTATTTCAACTTATCCTTCAGGTGCCTCCACATCATACAATCTCCCGCTGACCCAACCCTCGTCAATCTAGGAGTGTATCTCACTACTCTCGGTTTGACAAATCAATAGAGAACGAAGGGTAGTTCAAGTGACCCGGGTCGCTAAATTTCATGGTAAAATTGATGTCTGAGCAGTTTACTATAGGGACCTGGTGCTTCGACTGCTATACCATACACATCTCCCGCTGACTCAACACTCGTCAATCTACGAGTGTATCTCACTACGCTCGATTCCACAAAAAAATAAAAAATGACGGGTAGTCCAAGTGACCCGGGTCTCTAAATTTCATGGTACAATTGACATCTGAGCAGTTTACTATAACTTCTACTCGTTTAATATCCACATAACCAAATTCGATACCAAGAGAAAGAACCATAACAACCAAAGACACAACCAGCTAATTTTGGTTGTGGTATCTAGTTATTCCGTTTGAACTATCTAATCAAAATTTGACATATAGAGGCTGCTATACTTTCACTTTTTGTCCATGTGGGACAAAATAAAATTTAACCATAAAATTTAAAACACGTGAAAACTACCTTACCATGATCATTACAACTCAAACAATGCTGATACGGATTAGCTTATGATGAAAAATGACCAAGAAGCAGGGTCATCTCATTGATTTCGGTGGCTCTGTGCCGCAACTATAAAAAGGCCCTGAGGAAATACGAAAAACCTTGTTAGTAAACAATTCATTAGTAAACCGTGAACAATTTTAATTTGGTCATATTATAAAATATATCTATTTATAGGGTGAAAAAAAGTCCTATATTACATCATGGTTCATTAATAACTAAAAATTTGTATCTAAAATTGTAAAATGCATGTCATGCATATACTATAGTACGTTAGTTTAATTTTTTATCATTAAATAACTTGCATGTCTTATATAGCACTAGCAAATCATAAAAAAAATTATTTTTATAACCAAAAAGTAAACCTTGTTTACTAAGTTCTTATTCTACATTGTTTTTTTATAACAAAAAATTATTTTTATAACAAAAAATTACTTTTTCATCACATATCTTCTTTTTTGCTTTATCTTCTACAATAAGTTCTTATTCTACATTGTTTTTTTCCGGCGAATTTGTTTTCAACTTAAAAACAAGGTAAACCTTTTAGAAACTCACCACATAGGCACTAGAGATTTTTTGTTTCTAAAGTAGTTTCTTCGAACTACCTTGATACAACGTCGCCTCAGCTTCTATCTATATAACACAATTGAAAAAAATGAGGCCCCTCTAAAAGTGTGGCCTTGTGCCACCGCACCCATTGCACACCGGCCTGCCAAGAAGGTCATTTAAGCTTATATATGAGTTTATATCATACCATCATACAGGCTTATAACTTAAGAAGATAAAAAAGTTCATTATTTAGAAAATAGCACAAACAAGTGAGCTTCTGAAATATAAGCCAAAATCATATAAGATCATATATGAACTTGTACAATCACCCCTATATAAGCTGATGTGAAGATTATGATAAACTTACTAGGTGTTTGTTTTAGCTTATTTAACAAGCTTATTGAGAAATTTGATAAGTTTATAAGCTCATTTGTAATGACTTACAAGTACAAGGTTGATACGCTTATAAGCTATTTAGATTGAGCTTGTGGGTTTATCAGATTTCCCATGAGCTCGCAAGCTCATCAAATAAGCTATTAATTCTCGTGAAGTGCACCAAAGAAGCTATGAGTTCTTGTAATGGCTTATACGCACAAGGTTGGTACGCTTTTAAGACATTACAAATTAGCTTATAAAATTATTAAATTTTTCAATAAGCGCTTATGCCCATGATAAAATTATGAGCTCTCGTGAAACGCAAAAATCATTGAGAATAATATTTAGACCAGTTTACGATCTGCGTGTCATGCTTGTGCAGGGGCCATGCTAGTTTTCGTAGCCGTTTGAAGATAAAAAAAATTTGGGTACATAAACAAGTGATAAATTCTTCTTTTGAGCGATGTGGGATTGCTAATTTGACAGTATATGGCTACTTTGAGGTATTATTTTACAAGAATAATCATCTTGACTCATTTTTACTGTATATTTATTTCGTTATAAAAGTTCATTCTCAACTCTGAGCTCAACAAGTCTGAAAATGAACTTTTATAACTAAAAATGAGTCAAGATAGAGCTCGGCTAGATAATCTCACCGCTCGTTTATACACATATTTTTTGGGCTCATTTAGGGTTGCGAGTTGCGAGCTATTCGATTTTTTTGAATAGAGCTAGAGCTCGATTATTAGATGAGCCGAAACATAGACTCCAGCTGCTGACTCGATGTGCCTATTGCGAGTGCGGTGTTAGCAAATTAATTATGTGTTAGCAAATTAATTATGTGCAATTCAAGCAAATTACATACCCAATAGCGTAGTTAAGATGCGATGATTAGAATAATACAAGACAAAAATGCCTAATGATTCAAACCGAGTATCAGCAAACTCTTTCTACTCCTCACCCGAATCTTCTACCTAGGCCGATTGTACTAGTGACTCAAAGTTCTGTAACACCGAAACCCTAATTGAGTTCGCGCGGGGGTAATTGTGGAGGGTGATGAGAAAACTGACATTTTGAAGGCTAAATCACTTGAAACGAAAGTTTGAAGAAAGAAATGAGATTATTGGTTTTGTAATTTTATCCCATATCGGTGAATGAACAATAACCGTTTCATTTATGTGGAAACATTTTGGTACAAAAGACATAGCAGCATGTTTTAAATTTCCCTGTTTCCATTTTGCTGACGAGTTCCACAACGATTAGTGATTATCACATGCATGTTGAATAACCCATCGTTCTCTATTGTTTTTGGGGAATCGAGAGTTGCACGATACACTTGTAGCTTTCGAGTTTCATGGTTAAATTTTATAGACTTGTAGCTTTCGAGTTGCACGATACACATACCTAAGGCGACGTTAGATAAAGGACCACTTGACAAAGTGTTGCATTAGGCATAAAGCAACATTTTAAAAGCATAAAGCAACATTTTAAAGACATAATACAACACTTTTGCTTCATTTTCTTGTAGTGAAGTATGAAAAAGCAAATAAGCCAGTAAACAAATAATCAAAAAAGGAGAGAGAGCAGAGGTGTTACAGTGCATACACAAAAGCCCAATCGAACTGTTTCTTCTAGATTCACTTAGTCTAGAAAAAACAGAACCTCCTCACCAAACCGTAATTTAAGAAAAATTAGGGAAAAGTGCAATCAGCAACAGATCTATGCAATAGATCAAAGAATCAACGTCCCTGCACCACAAACAAGGTTAAAACATATATAATTTAAAAAACCCCCAAAAGTTTTGAAACCCTAAAATTAAAAAATCGATTTTAGGACGAATAAAAGACAATGAGAATAAAACCTTTTAAATCTGACTGTCCCAATAGCAGATCTATCCAAAAAAATATATCAATTTTAGAAACCCCCAAAAAAATTTGAAACCCTAAAAATATTTTTCCAACGATTTCAGAGAACCAGACTCTGATACCATGTAGAAATATAAGATAAAAGCAAAATATGGAAGATATGAACTCAGAATCAAAATCTTTAATAAACATAAACGAGTATGAAGATAAAAATTAAACAAGTCACCACAGCTAATCTGCTGTGACTCTATTATCTAATTGATAATAGTCTTTACAAGAACAGAAACAAAAATAGATCTGGGTTACATTTTGAAAGAGAGAACAAGATGAAAAACACACAGATGAAACAACCCAGATAAGTCAAACAAATGAGAGCGTCTCATCTATATTCCCAAAAGTCAAAGAGACGTTGCGTCCTTTGGACGCTTTGTAGATTTATCAAGAGGCGCCCCAACTTTCCAAGAACCCATAAAAGGTCATCCACCTCATCAAGTGTCCATCAACTTTCATCCAAGATATAACTGAAACAAACAAATCATACACAATAAGTCCCTCAAGTTGTTAAATGGTATCTGATTAGGTCCTAAGATTCAACACACACTTTCTTGGAAAAAAGCCTTTTCGGTTTCACATCAACTTCAACTCTTTATTGATTTGTGGGCGTTAATCCATTTCAATCCAAAAGTTTAAAGAAAGAATTGATTTCATGTTTAGCAAGTATATCCCATATGGATAGGTGAACTAACATTAAAGCATTAAATAAGTAAAGTTAATACGTGTGGTTCTTGGTCCATGTTTTTTATGTTATCCTTATAAGTTTTGCATGTCAAGCGTAACACTGTAAACAACATACATTTTATTCTATTCTCTAGAATGGGGAAAGAAGATGATGCGTTATTGGAAGTTAACGGAGACGATATATTAACAACTCCTTGAGTTTGTCTTTTACTTCTCCAGCTGCAATTGTAGTAAATTTGGACAATTAGCTGACGAATCACGTCTCGTAAAGTTATTGCAGCAAATCTTACTGAAAATTTATCTCCTCCTATACTTGGTGTTGGAATCGACACCAACCAACCTGAAGATCGGAACGCGGAACCCTAGATACCTTAAAGACGATCGCAGAGATGCAATTGACAAAACGACAACACACTACAAAGTTAATCGAACGATTTGTTTATTAAAACCTACGATCGATTACAAGAAAGAATAAAGATGTGGTATGATTGAGCATCACCCCCTCACCTCCTTTTATAGGGTGAGGGGGTCGGTTACCGATGAAGATCGGGCTTGGGTCCAACCGGGCTCAAACATACATAATCGGAAACAAGCTTAAAAGGTAAATATCCTAATCTATAGTATACTATTATTGGTAATAATGCTAACACTTGGTTTTAAAAAGCGAGAAGCGGTTCGTTGCTCTAACGTTCCTAAGCGAGAAGCGCTGGACGATGAGGCAAAAGCGCACGTCTCTCGTAGGCGAGGCGTTTACTTTGCACCCAACGATTGCGATTTTGTTAAAACCCATAATTCAAACTTTTTGTGCTTAAATGTCATTTTTAGACAAATAAAAGTCCAAATGTCATTTTTAGAAAAAAAAACTATTTGAGTTTAAAAGTCCACTCGAACCCTTTGAGTTTAAATGTCATTTTTAAAACAAAAAGCACTTGAGTCGGTAAAAAGCGATCCTCTTAGGCGTCAAAAAGCACCGCCTTTGGTCGCTTTATGTAATGGATCGCATCAAGGGTTCCGAGGCAATGACCCATTGCCTCGCCTAGTCTCACGCCTCACGCCTCAAGCGCAAAAAAGCGCGCTTTTTTAAACCAAACTCCTATATAAGAATGAACAGTGAAGGTATATTTCCTTCGAAGCAACGAGCGGTTACTTGTGAAACGATTCTAGTCAACTGCAGATAGAATGATCGATCCACACAAATTATTTAATTACTACTAATTTAAATAATTTGATTTCCCGATCTTAGATTTGACATGTTATGAGTAAGTTACATATTATATCATTTGACTTTTTTACCTATAATCAATATTTTAAAAACCGGTTTGACCCGGCCGGTTGAACCGGTTAAACCGTGAACCGGCTTGGAGACCAGTCCGGATGTGACCGGGTTTTTACTTGTTTGAGAACCGGATTGAACCGCCAGTTTTTCGTTGACCCGGTTTGATAAACTCGGTCGGATCATGAATTTTTATAAAAAAATATTTCAAATACTTTTTTTCATAATTTTTTTTAAATTTTAATGATAAATTAAAGTGATAGTAATTAATATTAGTTGAAATAAAGTCAAAGTTAACTTAAAACATCAACTAATATTGTTTTACTATGATCTATTACAAACTGTAATTATAAATTCATTATTTTTGAATACTTGTACTATAATGTTATAAATACATCCCTGTGGTTTACAAAAAGTGTGGATTACATTAATTAATACATGTCCTCACGTTCTCACGGATTGTGTATGATTACGTTAATTAATTACGTCATCGATTAAGTATCTCTTAATTATAAAAACAGTCCCCGTGGAACATGTCCTCGGGGAATGTCCTGTCAAAATTTTTTACGGTTTGACTAGGAAGAGGTGTGGACCCACGTGTCCAAAGGGAAAATCGAAGTTTATCCCGGGGATTCAATCTCGCTCGAGCCTTCCCCTTTTAACATTTCCCGTAACTCGTCCTTCGGGATTGTTTTCCCCTTATACTCGTCTCAGAGGGAAAGTTCACAACTAAAAAACTAAAGTAAAAAAGCTTCCTTTGTTGGTAAAGCGGTTTATAATTCTTGAGATTATCGCGTAGTGTATTTTTATGCTAAAAATATTGTTTTTTCAAAATGAACCCGGTCTTAAATTAAGTGTTATATAAATATTCGTATTAAAAATTGTGTGCACCTGATAACGTGGCTCCGCCCTGATTACATGTAATTAACCTCATTCATGCAAAGCGGTTAATAATTGTTTTCTTATTTTTTCCCTTGCTTATCACCTAATCTTTTTATTACTATAAATCCAAGTTTACTGTTTATAAATACATACTCTCTAACATCGATTACATTCAACCGTCGTAACTTCATAACCTAAATTTATTTTATAGTCATGATGGTCAGAGAAGATATAATCAGTTCGTTACCGGATCACTTATTACTCGAAATCATATCCAGAATCAAAACCATGGACAAAGGAAAAGAAGAACAGAGATTCATGTCCACAAAAAAAGTGATTCTTACCTAGTGACAGCGGTTCCTCATCTGAGAGCCTGCGAAGAAGGAAGAGGCAACGACGCGTCTCATCGAGTCCAACCAGTAGCGACGAATGGGCGAGGCCCACAAGGATCTATTACTCTGATGACGAAGATATGTCACCAGCAAAGGAATCAAAAGGGAATACAGCATAGCCAGAACACCACAACAAAATGACAAAATGGAGTTGAAGAAAGAAGGAATAAGACCCTCATATAAGCTGCAAGGTCTATGCTATCTAATTCTAAGCTGCCTGTGATATTATGGGCTGAAGCTATTGGCACTGCTTGTTACTTTCAAAACAGGGCTTTTGTGGTAAAATCTCACAACAACACTCCATTGACGTGTCCATCGTATCGTCTGGAACTTCTGCTGCTATCCTAACCAAAGGAGATAGGGTAATTTGGGTTCCACCATTTGTACGTCCTCCTCGAGTTTCTTAGTAATGAAATCTGCCAAGATTTGACCTTTGACGGCTATCGTTGGTCTATAAGAGGTGTTATGTTCCCCAAGCAGGACGCTCCACTTCTGCAGTCTTCCTGCGATGATCTGTTTAATTGGTTGGTCCATGATGACCATAATTGGGTGTGCCTGAAAGTAGTGACGCAGCCTTTTCGCGGCATAAACTAATGACAGGACCAACTTCTCCATTGGGGAATAGTTCAATTCTGGTCCTTGTAATGCTCTGCTTATGAAGTAGACTGGAGATTGGACTGACTCTCGGTCGGTCATGAGGACGACGCTTATTGCTCCGTGCTTAGCGGACAAGTATATAATTAGCTCCTCCTTGGGCCGCGGGGCGACTAACATGGGAAGAGTTGCTAAGTACTGCTTGTTTATTTAAAATCATAATACCTGTCTATGCCATTCCTTAAACTATTCTGTCTGTTAGGCTTAAGAGCAGTCCAAGCTACCCTCTTACGTTTTCAAATGCAAACTTGCTTTCTAAAGTTGGTACATTTGGATGAAAACTACAACTATTTTCCTGAGTTTTGTTCACATACGTCTTAAGGTGAGAAGGCATCTTGATACGTCGGCACTTTTCATAGTTTCTGATCTGGGGCGTGAATGGTCCCTTCTGATTGTCTCGCCTCCATGGCTTGGACATATCTTCGTCATCAGAGTAATAGATTCTTGTGTGCCTCGCTCATTCGTCGCTACTGGGTGCGCTCGATGAGATGCGTCGTGGCCTCTTCCCTCTTCGTAGGCTCTCAAAGGAGGAACCGCTGTCACTAGGTGAGGGATTCTTCCTCGTAAGTTGCCGATGCAGATTCTTTCTTGCTGTAGTGACAGACTCCCATCATCCTCGACCTAGTACGAGGAGTGTTCTTCCCTCCGAGTCCCTCCGTTTGGCTAGATCCAGGAATCGAGAAGTGCTTGAACTTCCTTAACCTCTCCGTTTCGCATCCTCTTTGCGATGCTTGGGTAGATGTTCTCAAAGTTCATTTGAGTAAATCTCATCAGATACCATTTAGTAATTCGGGTCCTAGCGTCCTTCCTTGGGGGATCATCCTGCTGCAAGGACGTGTTCACCGTATCGTCTAGAACTTCTGCTGATATCCTAACCAAAGGAGATAGGGGAATTTGGGTTCCCCCATTGATGGTAAGATCTGGGTCTGGAGGTGCTTCCACGTCGATCAGAATTTGAACCCTTTCTAACAACTGAGAGACGTGTCTGGCCCACATATTTTTGATGAGACGCGTTTATATTTTTGATGAGACGCGTCTGACCCACACAAACATTTCTTATCCATGTTTCAAATTAGTATATGCTTCAGTCATGACTTAAAATAGAACTAGTATAATAATATAATCTAAATCTATGACATTGTGTGGAACAATACAGATATTTTACAAGCCAGGTGTTGCTAAACTCCATTTTCCGAGCTAGTTTTTTTATAAACTGAAGACCAGTTCAATGGTAACTTGGTTATAATTGCGATTTCAAGGTGGTAAGATGCTATAATGTTTTCTTTTTATGCATTTTCAGATTCTTCAATCCTAAGCCACAGCTATTGTACTTTGATGAGGAGGAGGGAACAGTCTGCCCTATAGTTCGTCATGCTAACGCTCTAATTCGTGAAATCATAAGTGTCCCTCAACCATCCATGGAAGCAGCAAAAAAAGATGCTTGCTTGAAAGCATGCCAAAAACTACATGAATTGGGTGCATTGACTCACAATCTATTGCCTGATGACGAAGTTGATGACAAACTTCAAGATTCTTCAGATATCCTACAGATGTCATCGGATATAGTTGGTTTCGCGGACCTATATAATTGATCTCATTCATCTTGCAAAACTGTGTTTTTACGTAAAATGCATCTAGTGTATACTGGAATTTGGAGCAAACATGACAACCTCCTCGAGAACGAATATTATTATTTGTTCTTTTTAATTATTATTTTACGTTTAGAAAAATATAAAATCAAACAATCGAGTTCGTTCTTGAGGAGGTATGGTGTTTAAGCCAAATAATTATACGTTATTTTTCACATTAATAAATGATATTATATTATTAATTTTCTATGAAGATTAATATTATTAATTTTGACCATTTCGATAGGAATCATCACTGAGAATTGTTACGATTTTGCCTTAGGTTTGAGAAGGAAAATTGATGTCGGAAATTCTCCTAATATTGATTATATAATATTATATTGGGTATACTTTAAACAATCACCTGTGCGTGTGATTTATAACTAGTACGCCTTATTATCTCACAACCACGTAGATAAATCATAAAACTAAAGGTATAAAAAGCGTTAGTTAAAAGTTAATTAACTAGCATTCATAATATGGTATCCATTAACATACAAAGTCGCAACGTACTTGGCCTTTATTTATGAAATAGCATTAAATGTAACTACTCAAACATTCAATGAGACATGCATACCCGTGTATATATAGTCATGCATGTTCTCTAATGAAAGAATACGTCTTCACCGCCATTATCTATGTTTTCATACTATTGCCGCATTCCTTAAGGCGTGAAGGTGATCGATCATCATAACTGGATATTGTAAGACTCTCGTCCCCTACTAATAACCAATAAAATCACCTTTTTGTGTTGTATTATCAGAAAGGATTAATGTCTCTGTTTTTGGTTATAAATATATAAACTGTTGATTACACATTTTCTTATTGATACATTCAAAAGGGAAAAATCATATGGTATCAAATAGGGGGGTGTTTGTTTCGGCTTATATGTGGGCTGAGCTTATTTGATTTTGGCTTATATAACATAAGCTCCAATTTTCATGTATAAGTAATAAGGAGGATTTAGGGTAAAAGAGGACGTTATTTATATGGTTGACTCACATACTCTTAATTGCTCAAATGAATCTATTTGAAAGTGTTGACAGTGGTTCTGGGCATGGTGCTAAGAGTTGGGAAATTTTCAACCTTTATAATGTGGAGCCTAATATAGTTAAAGAGAATACGTATATTAATTAATTATCATAAGTATTACGTATGTATACACGAATATAAATGCACGATAAGAATTCATGTATAAGATTTAAACATACAAGATATAAAACACGAGCATTAAACGAATACACACACGATAATAATTTAAAGCACGAATAATAAATGAATGTGTATGTGTGTGTCGGTTAGTCGGCGTCCAAACAAGGGAAAGAGGGGGGCCCAAGGCCCAAGGCCAAGGCCCAATCCAGTATTAATCCTTTTGCAAACACATAAGGATTTCATAAAACATAAAGCACAGAATATTAACAAAACCTTAAAAATCTTTCTCCTTCCTCTCTCTTTGGCCGCGGCGACGAACAAGAACCACAAGGACGATTCTTTGATTTTGATCTTTGTTTTTACGAGGTATTTTACTCGTGTTCATTCCTTTTTAATCACGCGTTGGGTATCCTCGAATCCTTTTCTTTTTATTTAGTTTTGTTATGATCAAGAATCTTTAAAAAACAAATCAAGAAAACATGTAGTTGTTTTAGATCAATCAAGATTAAAAACATTTATGGGTTGGCGGTTTGGTTTTGTCCCGATCGCACGCCAACCGAGACCGTGTAGGGTCTCGGTGGTGTTTGTGTTCCATCAGCCGCAACCCCATATGGGGGTTGGCGTTTGTTTTGTGCACCAGCCGCAACCAAAAGGTTGGCGGTGGTGTTTGTTTGCTGCTAGCCACAAGACCAAGAACCCTAACAGTGGGGAACTTGGCCCGCCAATGGGAACCGAGACCAACAGTGGCCTCGGTGGGAAGGTTGGTCGGAGTAGGGGAAAACCCGGCTAGGCCGGGGTTGTTTGTTCGGGCTGCAGCATCAAACAAAGAGCTTTGGCTCTCGGTGTGGACTGTTTGGTTCAGACGGGGCATGGCAGCGGGGACCACAGCCGTCGAGCTGTGGTACTCGGTTGTTTGGTCTCGAGTTTTGGGCTAGGGTACTTGAAAATTTCTACAAGAACATGTAATTAAACCATTTTTATAAAATACATTATGTTATGTTTTAATTAATTAATTTTATTCATTAATATATGATGTAATTAAATAAGACTTAGGTTATAATTTTTATTTAAATAAAATCAGGTTATGTTTGTATGTACATTTTATTTAAATAAACTTATGTTAAAAGAATTGATAATTTAATTATTCATGTACACTAATATTTTTCCATGTGGAAGGAGGAATAGTCACCATCTTCAACACGATGGTCCCACCGTCTCAGTGCCATGCCATAGCCACACCAGTCCAATCAGCCCCCAAAGGGAATGAACAACTAACACCAAATTGGAAGGTAACAGTTCATCTAGGCTATCCAGATCAAGAAATAGCGATTGGAGGAGCTTTAACTGACACAACAAACTGTGGTTTTATAAATCATCTAAATGTTGATTTGTCATATCTTTATGTGTAGAAATGTTTATTAGGCCAAAAAGTTTTCCTAACTGTTAGGATAATTCAAACGAAACAATTCAAACAAAGATTTATTCAAATAAGAAACCGAATTAAATACGACCTAATTATAGGCTAAGTCACACAAATACGAACCTTAAAATTTAAATTACTTTTTAACGAGCTTTTGTATGTTTGATTTTGATTAATATACGAGATGATCTGCAGTTGTTATGATGAAATTATGCCTCGAAAAGAAATCCGCATGTTTTTTTCAATTTGTATTTTTTAAGTGGAAGATATTCAACTGGAAAAAATATTCAAGTGGATATGGAAACAGTAAGAAGATGAACATATGTAGTTCTTCAAGAAGATCTTGCATGTTTTTTTCTTGATAGTAACTATCAAGAAAAAAACATGCAAGATCTTCTTGAAGAACTACATATGTTCATCTTCTTACTGTGTCCATTTCCACTTGAATACCTTCCACTTAAAAAATACAAATTGAAAAAACATAAGGATTTCTTTTCGAGGCATAATTTCATCATAACAACTGCAGATCATCTCGTATATTAATCAAAATCAAACATGAAAAAGCTCATTAAAAAGTAATTTAAATTTTAAGGTTCGTATTTGTGTAACTTAGCCTATAATTAGGTCGTATTTAATTTTGTTTCTTATTTGAATAAATCTTTGTTTTAATTGTTTCGTTTGAATTATCCTAACAGCTACAAAAACTTTTTGGCCTAATAAACATTTTTACTCATAAAGATATGACAAATCAACATTTAGATGGTTTATAAAACGGCAGTTTGTTATGTCAGTTAAAGTTCCTCCAATCTCTATTTCTTGATCTGGATAGCCTGCATGAACTGCTACCTTCCAATTTTGATGGTAGTTGTTCATACTTCCTTTGAAGTGATAGAGTCATTCTTCCTAACATTACAGCAGCCACCTCATGGTGCTTCTTAACGTTAACAGCGTGTTGAAGCTTTTCCGCATCAGTTGCTCCTTCAGCAAGATCCTCCGGAAAAGGAGTTTCCAAGATATTGATAGTACCCGCTGCTCTCAGAACAATTCTTAGTGAGCGATACCAGTCATTGAAATTAGGGCCAGTAAGTTCAGGCCGTTCAAAAAAAACTTTGAACGCCGAGCTTATTGTCAGATGGTTTTCGGGTTGACCCATTTCTACAGAAATAAGTTCAAACATTAGTATTTTCGATAATACAATTCAAGAAAATAAAATTACCCCGGTAATAAAACCATAGTATTTTCCTTGAAAAACTAGAATCCATATTGACATAGATTTATCACATCAGTTGATCTGCTAGTGACAAATGTATTCAACACAGTAACTTGTCGAACAATAATTGACAAACAAATTTGCAATTTCTAGATATGTTTACATTGCCAAAATCATTTGCATTGTAAACATGTTTTATCCCTATTTTATGCCTTAAGTTTCCAGTTCTCACTGAGTAACTCAATTAAGTCGACTAATCTAAAGAACGTAAAACCTTCATGTGCAATCTTATTCAGTCATGAAGTTTATTCTCCATTACAACATCGTCCGATATCTTATATGACGACAATTGTAACTTCAAGTGTTCGTCAATTAGAGGGCATATGAATTAAATTTTAGGGTATAGATTTTGGTGTCAAAATCATGTATGGAGAAGCATGCATACATCTCCATAACATAAGTTTAATAAAACGTTTAATAAACTTTTTGGTGAGACTAAAAGTTCATCATATATTTGCAAGTTGAGGTATTGGTTAAACCAATTAAAGATTTTACACACAACTAAATTCACACCGTACTTTTTTTAGAACGAAGCTAAAGCACAAAGCAATAACCTTATTCATTGTGTTTCGGATGTGAATTAATGTAGTTAAAATCAACCTTAAAGAATTATACCAATAAAAACCGTAGGTAATTCTAATTTTGACGCACAGGCGAGCCGGGAATTTGGTCAGCGCTGAAGCATAACACCTCCTTCCTTAACCGGGTACTTGACAAGCGGTGCGTTATACCCACTTTATAGTTTTTCAAAATTGAGTAGGCCGTTAAATTGCTACTGCAATTCTAATCAATACAAATCATATGTAATTTAGATCTCAAAACAATTCATTAATTTTGATAGAATTTAGTCCATATTATTTTTCTTAAAAAAATACCCTTGTTTCCAACATACAATAAAACGCATGAAAACAAGTAGTACAAAAAAAAACTAAATCAAATAGCCACATGCATAACAATTTATTCAAAGAACATTAAATCTAGGGTTTTTATGAACATAAAAAGTCTTCCCTAATTTTAAAATTTTGAATCAAATAAAGCAAATAGCAATCAAAATTATATGCTCCGTAAAAAAACATGCATGTTTATTACGGATCTCTCACATTCTCTTAACAATTAAAAAAACTACGGATCGTAACCACGCATGACATAACAATTAATTCATGCAAAAATCTAAAGTTTAATTACCATGTAATTTTAGGGTTTACTAAAAAAAAATTATAAAAATTCGGCAGATCCGAATTTAAAAAACAAAAAAACCTAATTTTTTATAAAAACTAAAAAACAACATGTAATTATTAATACCAATATTAGTTAAAAACTTTAGATCTTGATAATTAAAATCATGTTAAAACGGCTCTCCGATACCACTGATGGTTTATGTTCATCATAACAATTATAAAAACCCTAATATGGATCAAAGAACACACAGCGGAAGCAAATTAACAAGATCTTTAATTAACACGATTATAATTAATCAAGGCTAGGGTTACATACCGTTATCCTAGCAAGATCTACAAGTTGACGGAACGGTCACCGGTGGAGATAGATCACGAACACCACCAGGATGTAATCTAAAGCAAGATTACACCACGATCTTGTACACACGTGATACGGCGAGTTAACCGTGAGTCTAGCACGAACAAACCGAGATTCCAAGTCTATGGAAGATCTACCCAACAACCCTAGAGAGGGGCTAGGACTAGATCTAGAATAGCTTAATAAAAATTAAAGAAGAACCCTAATAGGGTGTTTGTTTGGCCGGTTTTTAGAGCAAGAGAAAGAGAGATTCGAGGTGAAAATTATGAGCCTTTTGGTTTGTTTATATACACCTTGGAAAACTTCTCTTCCAAGGTTAAACAAAATAAAGCCACAAAATCTTTTCTCCTTTTCTTTTGTCTCCCATTTAGGCCGGATATACATCACCTCCAAAAGAGGTTTCCGGAACTTTTCCGACTCCTTCTTTTAGCTTCTTTAACCTTCTATAACGGTCGTTTAATACTCAACTTTTAATTACTTAACGATCGTTAGCTACGGTTTGATTTAATAAATATAATAAATATATTTAATAAACAAATTAACCCTTCACGTAATATGTGCAATCCCGTGATCTCGAGTTTGATCCTATCACACGACAATCGATTTTTAAGTCCATAAACTTTCAGATGATCCGTTATTGGAAGCTAATGTAGGCGATATATTAACAAGTAAAAAAATATGGACTAATGTATCAAATCAGTTGTATCTTGCTTAGCTCTAACTTCTCCATTTGCAATTGTATCGTCTAATTAGCTAATGTGTCAAAACATTTGTATAAACAGTAAAAAAATATGGACTTAACCATTAAACTCGAAAGCAAATACATACATGTAACCGGATGTTATGATGGTCGTTTTTACATTTTGTTGCCAAGTAAAAGCAACAGAGCTCTTAACTTGATTTTCAACATTTTTCCAACTTATAGACCCAAATGCATCATTAGGTCTCATTCTATTGATTCCCTTCTTCGACAAAAATGTCATGGTGTATCCGACCTATCTCCCACTTTCTTGGAAACAAGGCTTTTTGGTTTCACATCAAGTTCAACTCCTTCATGTGCTTCTACTGCCACATCATACACATTATATGTCCAAACCCCTAATCACAATGATGGAAGAAACTCAGTTTTTTATACCTAATAAATCAAGGAACACTAATATTCAGCATGAGAGCTTAAAGCTCATGACAACCACTAGAAGAGATCGATGGTGTTAGATTGAGTATGAAGTGTTACATGAGTTGATTTGTGGGCGTTAATCCACTTGAATCCAAAAGTTTGCAGAAAGAATTGAGTTCTTGTTTAGTAAGTATATCTGGATAAATAAACTGACTTTGGAGCAGTATATAAGTAAAACCATGAAAATATTAACAACATGAATTACTAGAAGTGCATGTAGCTTCAATACGTGTGTTTCTTGTTTCATGTTTTTCATCGTTATTTTCTCGGGAATAAAGAAATGTCTTTTTCTTCTGAATAATGTTCATTTTATTTTAGCTCGTACACTAGAGTAGTAAGAAACTCAAACGTCCTCAACAAGTTTAATCACCTTTGCGAGATACAACATCAATAAATAGTATATAAGTAACACCATGGACGTTTGAGTTTTAAGATCGTGTTCATGTTTGTGGTTGGCCAGTTGCCGGATACTATATGTGTTGCGAGTTCAGTTTAATGATTAGCTACGGACCATGTTTTCACTAGACATGTTGAAAATGGGACGACCACTATGATTATGATACGTAATTCTTCTTACCAACTTATATAACGAAATGTAGAAGTTGTTATTCTACTTTTGATTGTCCATTTGTCATTCATATCTTAATAAGTTTTGCATAAAAGATGTTCGGAATTCCAAATCAAACCAACCCGGCCTTACTGAAAACCAAATTTGTAGTTCGGTTCGGTTATGGCCAATAACCCGAATTCTATTTTTGGTTCAGTTCTAAGTCGGGTTCGATTCGGTCCGATTTTTGGTTTACATGGGTCAAATCTAAACAATGAACACCCCTACCCAAATGCAGCATCATGTATAAACACCCCTTTATTTGACACACATGTAACCGTCTATTGCAACCTATCTCCTACTACTCTCTTGAAAACCAAGACTTTTCGGTTTCACATCAACTTTAACTCCTTCAGGTGCTTCCAGCCTTCCACTCCCACATCATACACGTCTCCCGCATACCCAACAGTCAATCTACGAGTGTATCTCAGTATTCTTCATTTCCGAAAAACAATAGAGCACGATGTGTAGTTCAACTAACTCTATGGTCCCTAAATTTCCTTGTACAGTTGAGATGGTTTACTATAGCTTGTACATGCTTCATGGTGTAGTCCAATGAGCACACGAAAATAAAAACCTGAAACAACCCAAGAAACAACAAACTAATTTTGGTTAGTTGTTTGTTCTAGTTTAGCTATCTAAACAAAATTTGACATATAAAGGTTGAAATACTCTTATTTTCTATCCATGTGGGACAAAATAAATTTTAACCATAAAACTCGAAAGCAAATACATATGTAGATTGTGAATGTTGCTTAAAAACCGGTTACCATGATATCATACAACTTAACCATAACAAACATCCAAACGCAAATATGTTGTGTTACCACGGTAGTCAAGCATATGATCAGTAAATCAAGGCTTATGTAAAATTAAATCAATTAAGAACATGAAATTCACACAACAACAAAATAAAAAGTAAGAAAACAAAAAATCTAACGTTGACAACAGGTAATAGTAATGCAACCACGCTCATACGGATTAGCTGGACCACCCGACACCTCTTTTCCACCATGTAGTTAGTAGTTTCTAATATACGTCTCGTGGTCTCTTGTACACCATCATCTCAATACCCCTCACCATCCAAAATATGCTACACGTAATCGGCACAAAATTCACCAACCATACACCACCTCCTCAACGCCTGTCACCATCCCATATGTCGATATACCCAATTTGTCTTGTATCGTTAACAACGGGTAAAAAGTTTGCTAGATGTTAAAAGATTAAAGAGGGTATGTAAAACGTAAATGGCAAGTGCTCGACCTCATTGCCGGGAACTGCAACAAAAATCTGTGCTTGTGATATATTTTACTCAAATCCTATTAAACCACTAACTAACAAAATTTCAAACAAGTAATCTGAAAGCCTTTAGTAAGAACATTTCAACGTCCCCGCGTTAACTTCATTTATTTAACTCGTTATACCTTTCAAACTCGAGCTTGCTAAAGAATCATTATATTCAACTTGACCCATGTAGTATTTATAAAGTTATTTGTTTACGTATTTTTTTTCTAAATGGCCATTTGTTGACTTATTGTATGTAAACCGATGATTAGAATAAATTTATGGTACGAGATTAGGCTATTAATCACCTTGTATGAAATTTACCTGTCATAATGTTATAGCGGGTTTTCCGTGTAACAACTTTTAGCCCGCTAGGTCTGTTAGCACCAGACCATCCAAGCAAGATGTTGACCCGGGCCCAATCACATCCGGTTCAATATCTCTGGTGTCACTATAATAGGTCCCCTCGAGCTAAAATCCGCCAGTACAGGTGATGGCTTCACCCCCAAACATCGTCCCACCAAAGCACTTGGTCGGTTTTTCAATTGACTTCGAATACTCTCTAAACTCGTCCCCAACCTTACTCCCCGTCGCAACTGCACGTAACAAATGATTGTCCGCCACCAATTCTTCACCACTGGCCACGTTGTTAGCAAACATCATCCCGTTGACACCACCTTCTTTCACCACAACACCCTTTCCAGACATGTGTTAACTCCCCTATTGCACAAAACAACCTTACCACAAAAGATTAGATGAGTGAAACACATCTTTATTCGATGGTTCATGGTTTATGGTCATTGACCAAAATAGGTTCCTTTTTTATATCGGAAGGAATTTCCGTGCATCAAGTTTAGTGGTGGTTTGGTGCAGACTCATATATCGTAAAAGCTTACACTCACCTAATTGCAAAGAATGTAAAAACATTTTAGCATCTCGCGGCGTGTGCTATATTTCTTATTACAAGATCATGTATGTCAAACATCTAAAAATGTACATGTCTACCAATTTGAACACCAACAACTATAGAAAGCCTGAACGGCCAACCAGGCTTGTATACAGGTTCTTTGCTAGGTTCACGTATAAACTGAGCTAATGACCCGTTTGGTGAAAATTCATGCAACAACAGGGCTACAACTTCGAAAATTACAAACCGAATTGATCTGATTAAGTTATCATGAAAAATATTATTATGTCTCTCGAGCAGTCGAGCTATGTAATCCCGTGGCACAAGTTCTCAGGAATGTCCTGGTCAATTTGTTTTATGGTTTGACTAAGTAAAGGTGTGGACCCACGTGTTCAAAGGGAAAATCAAAGTTTGTTACGTTTTATAATTGTTTCCTTAATTTGTTCCCTTGCTTATCACGTAATCTTTTTATTACTATAATTCCAAAGTTTACTGTTTATAAATACATACTCTCTAACATCGATTACCTTCAAGGCTTCAACCATCTAACTTCGTAACCTAAATTTATTCTAAAATAATGGCCGGAGAAGATATAATCAGTTCGTTGCCGGAGCACTTATTAGTTGAAATCATATCCAGAATCAAAATCATGGACAAACAAAAACAAGAAGAGAGATTCATGTCCACAAAAGAGGTGATTCAAACAACTACAACTATCTCCAAACGATGGCAGCATCTTTGGACTCGACTTCCTACTCTCCTTTTCCTAGATTGCGATATCAAAGGTTACCGTGATGATCGTGTCACCAACTACTTTTCGTTTGTAAGTGAAACCCTAACTCAATGTCCTACCGACGTGAACCTTAAAGAAGTCAAACTCCAACTTATAAATGTTAACCTGCCAAGGTTGCAACTCAATAGTTGGATACATTATGCTATCACGCGCAACGTTGAAGAGATTGATTTGGGAATAATGGACAAGTTGGGGTATCGTGAATCCTGTGACGATGAGTTGTTTTTCAATAATTCATGTCTTACAAGATTGGAAGTTTCGCGTTTTGTTTTTAATCCTCCTAATGGTGCTATTCGTTGGGTAAAACTTAAGTTTCTGCATATTGACGACGGGGAATTAGATGAAGATATAATAGGAAAAATATTATCCGGAAGTCATTGTTTGGAAACTTCGGAGTTGAACGATTGTGTTCTTTGCGGGTGTATTCACAAGTCCTTGTTTGGAAACTTTGGTGTACTTGAACGTCTGTCATGTGCTTTGGATACTTACGAAAGATTTAGCTATGACGATGACTTGTTTTTGGAGGAAACATATTCTGTGGGTATGAAACTTCAGCGTTGTGTATTGAATCCTCCTAATGATGCTATCAGTTGGGATAAACTTAAGTTTCTGTGTATTGACTACTGGGAATCAGATGATGATTTAATAGGAAAAATATTATCCAGAAGTCCTTATTTGGAAACTTTGGAATTGAACTATTGTCATCTTTCTGGGCGTATCCAGAAGTCCTTGTTTGGAAACTTTGGTGTACTTGAACGTTTGTCATGTGATTTGGAAACTTACAAAAGATTTAGCAATGACGATGAGTTGTCACTGGATAATACATATTCTGTGGGTATGAAACTTTTGCGTTGTGTATTTAATCCTCTCAATGGTGCTATTCGTTATGATAAACTTAAGTTTTTGTGTATTGAGAGTGGGAAATTCGATGAAGATTCAATTGGAAATATATTATCCGGAAGTCCTTTTCTGGAAACTTTGGAGCTGAATCAATGTTGTGGTTATACGCGGATTGATGTTACTTCAAAGAGTGTTAAGAACTTTGTTCTCTCTAGTTACGGCTGTGCGGATCCTAAGGCAGATAGTTATATAGATACTCTCGTAACCAATGCTCCTTATATATCAACACTAAGAATAGAAGATCATATGTATTTGGAGGAGTTATTGTTGGAAAATGTGACTTCTTTAGTTAAAGCTTACTTGAATATCCGTGTATGCTACCTATTTGGGGAAAAACTTAAACAAGATGAAACTGATATAGAACAAGAAATGCTCCAAGGACTTTTATCAAGCCTTGGCCATGTCAACGAGATTGCATTTGGGATCTCTAGATGCGCTCGGGTAAGAATGTCTTTTTTATTTTTTTTCCACTTAGGTTTGTTTTTGTGTGTGTGTGTTTAATATCCATTACTAGTGATTGTATTCATTGCACTGCTTTATTAATGTTCTCTTTCCATTGGCAGGCTCTCACTCGTTTTGAAGCTAAATGTTTCGAGTTTCGTAAAGGTTCAGGTCGACGTGTTATTGAGTCCACCTACTACCAAGTTTATTCATTAGTTCAAAAGTGATGAATCCGTTGTTTACCGAGAGGAAGTGTGTAGCAGATTACTATGTGTGTTTATTATTGATTTGGTTTAAAAATTTATTTAGGTTTACTGAAGAATAATTTGGCTTACCTACAGTTTATGATGTGAAGTTAATTCGCATTCTTTAAATATCGTGTGGTTTGTGTGGATGAATTTGATCAAGAACAGAATTCTCACACATAAACGCATTCTTTACATCTCCAATTTTCTGGTCCCTGCATACCTCACAACAAACACACAGGATACACGATCACCCTCCACTTCAGCTAGTGGTCTCTGCACCAACCTTTTCTATGTGCTTCACGCATGGTGCACCCTTCTCCTGTAATGACCTTAGCACGTGGTGCACCTCTCTTAACACGTGAGAAGGCCAATAAATTGACATGTCTAAGGTTGATTGCGGAGAAAAAACAGTAGCAATACACCATATTACATTGTAGTGATATATTTGGATACTTAATAATCTGCAGAATCATCAGCAAACGATGTGCACGGCTCTGTGTAACCGTTCCTCCTAGTAATAATATCGGTACATGATTGTACTCTCGTACATATTGTTTCATCACTGAAGGATTGAACCTAGTTTTTCCCCTCCAACCTTTAGCACACATGAATCCTGCACTCAGTGTCGGAGCTGTTTCATCTCCATCAACAGAATATACCCCGTTTTTTAAACAAGTTTGCTCGGTTCCACTGTCTGCATAGGTGTCGACCTGGCAACAGCAATATCTTTGCCTTCTAAGGAAAAGAGGCTTGCAACAATTTTTGGGAGCCCCAAGAACGGCCACCTATACTCATGACAACCAGTGGCGGACGCAGGAAATTCTATTGTGGGGGGTAATATTTATTTTGACAATAGCAAGATGAAAAAAGTTAAAATCCAAATAAAAATTCGAGTGTTATAACTTAAAAATGGGGATTTTTATGTTTTATAGTGTTAAATAGTGGATGTTAATGCATGAGTGGGGGGCAATTTGAGTTTCGAGTAGGAGGCACTTTATAAAAACGCTCAAAATTAGAGAAATAAGTGCTTTTACTATTGGTTTCACCACCTAGTAAGAAGAAAAATGGTTGTGGATATGTTTTATAATCTGGATGCGACCAAAACAAACTGTGAGCAATTTTGCTTGATCGTAAAGGAAGATTCTGATTAGTGATCGTGAATCGTTCTATTTTGTTCATACATCTCAAGACTGAGAATGGTATTTACATTGTAATAAACAGGTATAAGATGACCAAAAACAGGTCGTTAGCCATTACAAATTAATCGTTCAGTTTGTATGCATTTGATGTTGAACTAGCATGCTAATCCAAAACTGCGTAGCTTGCCCCAAATTAAGCGGATAAGCAGTGGTTACAGTATGAGCATGGAAAGCCGTCCGGCATCTAAGATCAAACTTCAACTTAACATTAGCATTCAAATATGGTGATTATTGTTTGGTTATGATATCGTTAATTATGTGCACCGTTTTATTACGTTTTCATGATGCTTCTGGTGATTATTGCTTGACACGGGTCCCTAAATTTTCGAGTACAATTGACGTTTAAGCGGTTTATTATAGCTTGTACTCGTTGAAAAGTGGTTTATTTTAGACTTAACGTAATACGATCGAAAAATTAAAATAAAAACATTAAAAAAACCAAAACAACCAAAGACACAACTATCTAATTTTGGTAATGTGTATTCTAGTTAAACAACCTATATCTCACCTATGGATCCATAGCAGAAGTCGTGCTAATGTCGCTAACTGGAATGATTGGGTGTTAAACCCGTCGTGCAGCAGTTCTTCTACTTGACTTTAAACATGCAGTTTGGTCGAGTTATGGAATCCCTAAACATGCTTTTCATTTATGGCTTGTTATGAGGAAACATCTTAAAACGCAAGATAAATTGAAGCAATAGGACGTTGGCTTGGGTGTGGACTTAAACTTGCTTCGGTGTCCTTTATGTAAGTCGCAAAGCGATACACACGAGCACCTATTTTTTGAATGTGGGTATTCCGCTAAGGTATGGGGTGATGTTTTGAAGACGACTGATCTCCCGAGTATATCCCCTAGATGGGATGACATCATCAACTGGTTACTCCCTTTAGCTTGTCGTAATAATGTTAAGGGTATGTTAGTCGTCTCATTGTGGCTGCGACTTCTTACTTTGTATGGCAAGAACGGAACAATCGGATTCATGGCAAAGGGGAAAAGAGGGCTGAGCAAGTGTCGAGTCGAGAACAACACGCGAGTCGAGAAAATGAGGAAAACCTGGAAGCTTTCAAGTACTACATCTAATGTAATCTGATCATGGACCCTTCTAGTGAGCTACTAGTGCTTAATATTCAATATTCAAGTTATGTTATGTAGTTTGCTAGTTGTGTTTAGTTATTTGGGTATCTGCCAAACACTTCCTCTCGGTAAACAACAGATCCATCACTTCTGAACTAATGAATAAACTTGGTAGTTGTTGGACCCAATAACACGTCGACATGAACCTTTACGAAACTCGAAACCATTAGCTTCCAAACGAGTGAGAGCCTGCCGATGGAAAGAGAACATTAATAAAGCAGTGCAATGAATACAATCACTAGTAACGCATATTAAACACACACACACAAACAAACCTAAGCGGAAAAAAAAATAAAAAAGACATTCTTACCGAAGCGAATCTAGAGATAGTCCTAAATGCAATCTCGTTGACATGGCTAAGGCTTGATAAAAGTCCTCGAAGCAATTTTTCTTCTACATCGATTGAATCTAATCCAAGTGCTTTCGCAAAATTGTAGGTTACCATGTAACTCAAGTGAGCTTTAACCAAAGAAGATACATTTTCCAATAATAACTCCTCCAAATATATATAATCTTCTATTGTTAGTGTCGATATATAAGGAGCATTGATTACGAGAGTATCTATATAATAATCTGCCTTAGGATCCTGATAACCATAACCAGAGAGAACCAAGTTCTTAACACTCTTTGAAGTAACATCAATTCGCCTACAACCATAACAATCATTCAGCTGCAAAGTTTCCAGAAAAGGACTTCCGGATAATATTTTTCCAATTGAATCATCATCTAATTTTCCTCCGTCAATACGCAAAAACTTAAGTTTATCACAACGAATAGCACCATTAGAAGGATTAAATACACAACGAAAAAGTTTCATACACACAAAATATATACCATCGAATGACAACTCATCGTCATTGCTAAATCTTTCATAAGTTTCCAAATCACATGACAAACGTTCAAGTACACCAAAGTTTCCAAACAAGGACTTCTGGATACGCCCAGAAAGATGACAATCGCTCAACTCCAATGTTTTCAAACAAGGACTTCCCGATAATATGTTTCCTATTAAATCTTCATCTAATTCGCCTCTCTTAATACACAAAAATTCAAGTTTATCCCAACGAATACCACCATTGTGAGGATTAAATACACAACGCGAAAGTTTTATACCCACAGAATATGGATAGTTCAAAAACAACTCACCGTCATTCCTAAATCTTTTGTAAGTTTCCAAATCACATGACAATCGTTCAAGTACACCAATGTTTCCAAACAAGGACTTCTGGATACCCCCGAAAAGATAACAATCTTTCAACTCCAGAGTTTCCAAACAAGGACTTCCGGATAATATTTTTCCTATTAAGTCTGCATCTAATTTCCCTTCGTCAATACACAGAAACTTAAGTTTATTCTAATGAATATCACCAGTAGGAGGATTGAAAAGACAAGATGAAACTTTTAAACTTATAAGACATGAATTGTTGAAAAACAACTCATCCTCACAGGACATATACTTAGTCTTGTCAATTATCCTCAAATCAATCTCTTGAACGTTACGCGTAATCGCATAATGTATCCAACTATTGACTTGCAATATAGGCTGGTAATCGTCTATAATTTGAAGTTTGAATTTATTAAGGTTCACATCAGTAGGACATTGAGTTAGGGTTTCACTTATAAACGAAAAGTAGTTGGTGAGACGATCATCACGATTACCTCTGACATCGTCATCTAGGAAAACGAGAGAAGGAAGTCGAGTCCAAAGATGCTGCCATCGTTTGGAGATAGTAGTTGTTGTTTAAATCACTTCTTTTGTGGACATGAATCTCTCTTCTTGTGTTTCTTTGTCCATGATTTTGATTATGGATATGATTTCGAGTAATAAGTGATCCGGTAACGAGCTGATTATATCTTCTTCGGCCATCATGATTTTAGAATAAATTTAGGTTAAGGAATTGTGATGGTTGAAGGTAATCGATATTAGCTAGATTATGTATTTATAAACCGTAAACTTGGAGGGCAAGTAATAAATATTATGTTTCTTTAAAAAGTTTCTTACCAGAAATAATAATAACATATCAAAATGATATATATTATATGCATTTCAAACAATCCTCATTCGATATTTCGTTCAGCACCAACTTATGAACATTTATAAATGAGTGATCTAAGAACCTTTTCACGGCACGTAAATTAATATGACGAGGCGTAGAAGCCGACAGATTCATCATGTGAGCCTCATAAAACAGAAGAGGAAAAACCCAATAATGATATATATCTGATGATCATCATGTTGATCATATTAAACGTAAGGAGTCGAAAAAGAAGAAGAAGAATTGGAGGTGTATAGAGATTTGTTGTTGGATGATCGATCGAATATATTTGTTCCATTTGGTGGTTCTTATCGTTTCCTCACTATGTCACAACTGCTATCACTGGCAAAATACCCGGCCCACCTGGCATGAAATTGCATAGACAAGGATTGAGGGCTAAGCATCCCGTTGTTATTGTTCCCAGCATTGTCACTGGTGGACTTGAGTTATGGGAAGCTTTCGGATGGCACCTATGGTGAACTCTACAAAAGGTCATCCCTACACATACATCCGTGTCCTGCCCGCATATTAGCAGCTAAGCTGCGTTGCTAAAATCGACACATCCAAAATGGACAACACCAACTCGCCTCTACGTGGTGCAGCAGGAGGTCAATTTTTGAAAGTTTATGGACTTAAAATTAATAGCCGTGAGATAGGATCGAACTCGGGATCACGGGATTGCACACATAACTTAAAGAGTTAATTTATTTATTAAATATATTTTATATATTTTTATTAAATCAAACCAAAGCTTAACTAACGATCGTTAATAAATAAGAGTTAAGTTATAACGACCGTTATGGAAACTAAATAGAAGCTAAAAGAAGGAGTAGGAAAAACTACACAAACACCCCTTGGGGGTGGTGTAGCCGTCGGCCAAACAAGGAGGGGGGAGAGGGAAATTTTTTTGTTTCCTAATTCGTGTTTATTACTTGGAGCCCAAGGATTGCCAAGCCTATATAAACAACCCCAAGGCCTTCATGATTTTTGTCCCTCCCCTTCTCTTCTCTTCCTGCGATCGCCACACCCTCACCATCTTAGGGTTTCGGTTGGTTTTTGATTTAGCTAAATATCTAGTCCTAATCCCTTTCTAGGGTTATTGGGTAGATAATCCATAAGCGTTGAAGCTCGGTTTGATCTTCCTAGACTCACGGTTAACTCGTCGTATTACGTGTGTACAAGAGCGTGATATAATCTTCGTTTAGATTATATTCTTGGTGGTTGATGACGTATAGTCCCCAACCGGGTCATGAGCCCGGCTCACGGGTACTACCCGTATCCGGCCCATCACAGATGGGTGGATAAATGTCATTCAGGCTTATGGGTTTGAGTGAACAGTACCCGCACATGTGTGCGGCCCACGGCCCAAGGCGGCCGACATAAGATCGGACAGAATCATATTCTGTCTGGAATATCTTTATCCCAATAAGAGAGGATATTCACTACCAAGATTAGAAGATAACAATCATTCTAAAATCTGGTGATTATCTCTTCCTTAGGGCCGAAGCATCAGTGAAAGCCCACTAGGGTTTCACTGCCTATAAAAGGAACCTCCAAGGGTTCCACAAAGGTATTACGACTTATATTCTAAACTCACATAAACCTTAAACCGATTACTTACTCTCACGCCGGAGTCTAATCGTGAGAAACATTCCCACGGTAAGCCTAACGCGTGATGTTTAGTGTGCAGGATCCCAACCAAACGATTCACTTGGTGCAGGAGCCGGAGCCCAGCCAACCCGAATTAAGCCTAATTCGGGTCTAGCAAGGATCAACCAACTTTTGCATCAACAAGTTGGCGCCATCCGTGGGACCCATAACACTAAGCTAGGACAAAATCTCATCTCGAATGACGAAGGGGCATCCGCCAACTAACCCCAGGAATGTGAATCCGGGGAACCGGAAGCCCCAAGGGGAAGGGATTCTCATCCCCAACCAATCACCTAACCGCCTCGCAGGCGGGCTGGGTAACCGTAGCGGCTTTCAGCCCGCGGGGGTGACGAGCATGATCTCGGTGACACCCCCGCCTACTTCAACCCTGGACAACCCTGATCCAGGGAGTGCGCCCGATCCTCCTAACAAGGAACCGCGCAGACCCTCGACGGAGGAAGAAGTGGAAGCCCTACCACTCAGTGAGGAGGATCTCACTCGAGTTCTCACTAAGAATTTCGAAAGGATCGTCCCAGGGATCGCATCAAGATTGAATCTGGGGAGGAACCTCCAAGCCAGACTCAACTTTGGTGACAGTGGGCCAACCACCCCTTCCCAAAACCGGAGGAAAAGGAGAACTCGGCCTCAGGAGCAGGGAACATTTGAGGAAACCCCTCAACCCCGGAATGTGTTTGAATGCATAGGAGATCGCCTTATACAGGAATTAACGCAGTCTCGAGAAGGAGAAAGTTCGGATGGCTCACCCGAGCGGCCAGATCGAGAGCTGACCAGAACCACACGCCGCTCGAGTGTGTGGGACAGAATGAACACTAGGAAAAAGGCTCCTGGCTCATCCCAAAGAAGTGGTCCCTATGCAAAGAATGGGGCACCACCGCCATCCCCGGATCCGTCCAAAGAGGATTCAGATGATCATCCGCCTAAGCGTCGCCGACCTAGGCGCACCCCTCCACCACCACCAAACAATGATAGGTATTATGATAGTCCTTATTATCGAGACGCGGAAGCAGAGGATCTCTCGCGTCCATGGTGTGAACCATGGGATGACCCTAGGCTCACCCGGCCATGGGCGGATCCCAGGGAAGACCCGTTTACCCTCCGCATACGGAACTATTCTGAGGAAACCAAACGTCGCATGCCGGCGTGTATCAAGACTTATGATGGGTCCGGTGATCCTGTGGATCACCTCAAAATATTTGATACGCAGGCTAAGATTGAGCGATGGCCCATGCCCATATGGTGCCAAATGTTCAATTCGACCTTGATTGGAAACGCCCGTGACTGGTTCGAGGCACTCCCCCCACGGAGCATTGATAGTTTCACGGAACTACGCACTGCGTTTGAGAACAATTATACTCAAAGGAAGAAGTATAATAGGGATCCGGTCTCATTGGCAACCGTCAAGCAACGGCCGGGGGAGTCCACAGAAGCCTTCACTGAGCGCTTCAATGATGAGTGCACACGCACGAGAACCATGCCAGAGCTCCTGAAAATCTCTGACTACATGCACGCCATAACAGACAGAGAACTGATCAGGCGTCTCAACGACAAGCGTCCAGAGAGATATGATGACCTCATGGAAAGGGTCAGAAATTTCAAAGAGGGAGAGACAGCTGTTGCCGCGGCCTACCCATCCCGAGGAAATGGGTACCGGTCAAATGACCAGTCCCGGAGACAGTCGGGTGGTCAAGGTAACCAGAACAATAACAAGGGCTCGGACTATAAGAGCCAAAACAAAGGCGGACGGTCGGACGATAAGTTCACCCCCCTAAAGATGTCCTACCGGGAGATCTTGCTGACTGAAGGAGCGAACTTTCCAAGGCCTCCCCCAATGACCACTCCCCCAGAACGTCGGCAGGGAAGTCGCTTCTGCGAGTTCCATAACGACAAAGGACACGGTACGGAGGAGTGTATCCAGCTCAAGAAGCATATTGAGTCGCTGATCAAATCAGGCAAACTCAAGCACCTAGTTAAGGATTGGAAGGACGGAAAAGACAACAACAAGAAGTATGATAAGAAGGATCCCCAAAAGGACAAGCCTTCGACCATATACATGATCCAATCCAGACAGCGCCGCACGAGGCAGAAAGTTGGCCAAAAATTTTCACGCGGCAGGGAAATCTCATTCCCTCCCATCACAGCAAGCGATTTGATTGATGCGCCTCTCACTATTGAGATAAGCATTGGAACACACAACGTTCGTCGCATGTATGTGGATGGAGGATCGTCAGCAGAGGTACTGTATGAACATTGTTTTGTGCAGTTATGCCCAGAAATAAGAAGCCAATTAGTACCGGCCACATCGCCGCTTACTGGCTTTAGTGGAGACACTATCTGGCCGATAGGGCAATTGCGTTTGCTTGTCACCATTGGGAATGAGGAGCATTCCACTACGACATGGATGAACTTCATGGTAATACGCTCACACTCTCCCTATAATGGGATCATAGGCAGACCAGGCATTTTGGCTATCCGGGCAGTACCCTCTACGGCGCATGGAATGATCAAATTCCCTGTTGAAGGGGGAATCGTCACTATTTACAACACAGTCATACCGACATCCGAGTGTCATACCGTGACAACACCGGCTCCACCTGTCCCTCCCAAGGATGGATCACCACCTCCCAATTGGAAGGTAGCAATTCACCCTGACTATCCGGAACAGGAGGTATCCATAGGAGGGGCGCTCTCGGATGACGGCAAAAGGGCCATGTGCTCTCTCCTGAGTGCAAACCTAGATATATTCGTATGGGAGCCAAAGCATATGACAGGCGTGCCACGCGCGATAGCAGAGCATAAGCTCCAGATCCGCCAAGGTTATCAGCCCGTTAAGCAAAAGAAGCGCGGCCAGGCGCCCGAGCGCAGCCAAGTGATACTGGAGGAAGTACGGAAACTAGTGAACGCAGGCATCATGCGCGAGGTATACTACCACGAGTGGTTATCTAATCCGGTCATGGTCAAGAAACATGACGGAAGTTGGCGCATGTGTGTGGATTTCACGGATCTAAACAAGGCCTGCCCACAGGACTGTTACCCGTTACCAGAAATCGACTGGAAGGTGGAGTCCTTGTGTGGGTATCCTTTCAAATGCTTCTTGGATGCATATAAAGGGTATCACCAAATCCAGATGGCGGAGGAGGATGCAGAAAAAACGGCGTTCCATACGAGCCAGGGCGTATATTGCTATACGAAAATGCCGTTTGGATTGAAGAACGCCGGCGCTACATATCAGCGGTTGGTAGATAAAGCTTTTGAATCACAAATAGGACGCAACCTGGAAGTATATGTTGATGACTTGGTGATAAATAGCCACACGGAGGAGGCACTTCTCCGGGATGTCCAGGAGACATTCGACACGCTGAGAAGGATAAACATGAAGTTAAATCCAAAGAAATGTACGTTTGGAGCAACTGAGGGAATGTTCCTGGGATATTTGATTGACCCAAACGGCATCAAACCTTGTCCAGAGAAGACGGACGCAGTGATACGACTACCGTCCCCCCAAACACGGAAGGAGGTGCAGTCCCTGAATGGGAAGTTAGCCGGGCTGAATAGATTCCTATCTAAATCCGTAGAGAAGTCATTACCTCTATTTAAGACACTCAAGAAGTGTATTAGAAAGGGAGACTTCCGCTGGACGAAGGAAGCCGAGGAAGCTTTCGGCCAACTCAAGCAGCATCTCGCATCTCTCCCCATACTAGTAGCTCCCCGGCCAAAGGAGGAACTCATTATGTATCTCTCAGCTACCCATGGCGCAATAAGCGCGGTACTCATGACGGATAGAGATACAATACAAACTCCGGTCTACTTTATAAGTAGAACACTACAAGGGGCGGAGTTGAATTATTCCTCCATGGAAAAATTGGTGTTAGCACTAGTATTTGCTACAAAGCGGTTGCGCCGGTACTTTCAGGCGCACCCAATTGTGGTGATCACGGATCAGCCAATTAAGCAGGTTATTTCTAGACCGGACGTGGCAGGGAGGCTAGAGAAGTGGAGCATCCTATTGGGAGGGCATAATATATCTTACAGACCAAGGACGGCTGTTAAAGGCCAGATCTTGGCAGATTTCCTGATCGAGAAGCCGGATGAGGAAGAACCAATCATTAAGCAAGACGAGGTCCCAACGGAACCTTGGGTACTATTCACGGACGGATCCTCATGTACAGACGGGTCCGGGGCAGGTCTCATCCTCACGAATCCAGAAGGAATGGAATTCACATACGCCCTCTGTTTTGAGTTCACGGCCACCAACAACGAAGCGGAATATGAAGCATTAATTGCGGGTTTAAAAATCGCCGCTAGAATGGGGGTCCACAACCTTGAGGCCTATGTGGACTCACGGCTTGTCGCGAACCATATTCTAGGTGGGTATGTGGCTAAGGAGGACAACATGGTCAGGTACTTGGAAAAAGTCAAGTCGTTAATTGCGACTTTCAATAAGTTCTCCATCAAGCAGGTGCCAAGGGGCGAGAACAAGAAAGCGGACGCTCTCAGCAAGATCGCATCCACGAGCTTCGCTCACTTGTCTAAACAGGTTTTGGTGGAAATACTCAAGGAAAAATCTATCACGGAAGGGGAGGTAGCCGCTATAGTTGAGGAGGAGGGACCTACATGGATGACCCCGATCATCAACTATTTGACTAATGAAACCCTTCCAGACGAGGAAAAAGCAGCAAGGCGCATTAAAAGGAAGTCACAACATTTTGAACTCCGAGAAGGCATCCTTTACAAGCGCTCTTTCTTGCAGCCGTGGCTGCGGTGTGTTGGACCACGCCAGGCGGCTTACGTCATCAGTGACATACACGAAGGGTTGTGCGGCATGCATGCAGGCCCACGATCCGTGGTAGCCCGAGCCTTACGAACATGATACTATTGGCCCACCATGCACAGAGACGCGCGCGACATGATTCGCAGGTGCAATGATTGCCAAGTGCATAGGCCAGTACCGCGACACCCGCAGCAGGAGCTTACACCTATCACGTCCCCGTGGCCATTTTACAAGTGGGGAATTGACATTGCAGGACCATTTCCTGTAGCTGCGGGGGGGGGGGGGGGGTTAAATTCTTGATTGTTGCAATGGACTACTTCACACGATGGATAGAAGCCAAGGCAGTCAAGTCTATCACAGGTAAGCAGGTCAAGAAGTTTGTGTGGGAACACATTGTGTGCCGTTTCGGTCTACCAGGAGAAATTATCTCGGACAACGGCAAGCAGTTCACAGACAACCCATTCAAAGATTGGTGTGCATCATTGAACATCAAACGGCGCTTCGCGTCCGTTAAGCATCCACAAACGAACGGCCTTGTCGAACGAGCAAATAGGAGCTTGGGGAATGGAATCAAGGCGCGGCTGGATGAACGACAGGGCAAATGGGTCGATGAGTTGTCACACGTGCTATGGGCACATAGAACCATGATCAAAACAGCCAATGGAGATACTCCATTTGCATTGGCTTACGGCACCAAAGCCGTTATACCAGCAGAAATAGGGATGCCTACCATCCGTACGGCGGAGGTTAACGTCGTCACAAACGATGAACAGCTGCGAATCAACCTGGATCTGTTGGAAGAAAAAAGGGAAATAGCAGCCATCAATGAGGCTAAGTCCAAGGCTAAGATGAAGGCTTATTATGACGCCAAGGTCAAGGGTGCTTCTTTTCGACCGGGAGACTACGTCTATCGTGCTAACGAAGCGAGTCGAGTGGAGAATACAGGAAAACTGGGCCCTAAATGGGAAGGACCGTATGAAGTCACTGAAACCTTGGGACGAGGCGCGTATAAGTTACATGACATGGATGGCCGCGACCTAGAGCGCACATGAAACATCTCCAATCTCAAAAGGTGCTATCTTTGAAAGCTACGGCTTCCGCATGGGTACTTCGCTATAGGCGGTCTTAATAAAGAACCATGCGGGTTATTTGTTTTGTTTGTTTTTTTTCTTATGTTTGTTTAGCTTCCTTTCTTGTTTTTTAGGACTTGTCATTATTCAAACAAAAGTGTAAACGTTCTAATAAAATGTCGTGGTGCCTAGCTAGCTCCACGGCCTGTTTCGTGCAACTCATTTTCCTTTCTTTATTAGATTCTTTGTTAGTTGTATGAATTTTACTTGTATTACAATATGCCATGTTTCATTCGTATGCATTCTTTCAAATTACCGTACATGTACTATACGCCTCCAGGTGGGGTAAGAGGATTAAGTGAACCTACTAATTCAACTTGCCGCGTAAGAGGGATGCAACCCCAGCCGCACGGATCATGTATCCTTACTAGACACCTTACTCACAAGACGTTGGGGTAAGTTTCATATGCTACAGCCACACGGTGCTCCGCATAGCTAAGACGCACGTCGCATGTCTAGTAAATTATAGACTTGTATGTATTTTCTTTTTTTTTTCTTTATGTGTAAGACGTGACACGTCATGCGGCAATGAAATACAATGAAATACACAAGTTTCAAAATTAATAATAAACAAAATGGCCGTGGTGGTCATGGACTTCTAAATAAAAGGACAAGTTATTACATGCATGTCTTAGCCGTGTACATACACGGACGAATATAATCATAAGTGTTTACAACATATCAGTTACAAGGGGGGAAGGAATTCTCCTAGATCCTTCTTCCCTTCCTCAATTAAAGCACGAAGGGCCTCCCTACGAGCATCTCTTCCGTCCTGAACTTTGACTGCAAGAGCATCTAGAGTTTCTCCAAGCAGCTTCTCACCTGACATGGCTTTGGATACGGAATCATAAGTAGCCAATGCCAAAGGAATTGGATCAGCACTCAGCCGGGACATTATTGCTTCGTTTGGAGCATCTTTCATGGCTTCAAGCTCGTCCAGGAGGGGGTGTTGAAGGTCTGCCAAGGCATCCATGGACGCGGTCATCTTACCCGCTGCGGATGGGTTGTGATACGGATGCTGTGTGATATCCTCACCTTTTGCGATCATCTCCGCAGCTTGGACCAGGCCTTCATGCCTACCACGGTCGATCCCATCAGATACAACCCCAGAAAATGCCTGCAGTAGGTGTGGAGCGTTCAGGGCTCCACTTACGGTAAGCCGTAGTCCTTGCCCAATAATCCACCTACGACCGGCTGTCGCGGTTAGTAGGGGGGCATACTCTCTCCGCACAGCTGACAACCACCTTGCTCAACTCTTCATCAGCTAAGGCAACTTGATTTTCAAGGCTGGTTTGAGCCTGCGTCAATTCCTCCTTCAGTGAGTCACGCTCCTGGGCAATGCTGAATGATTGCGCGGTCACCGCCTTAGTAGCAGCCTCGGCCGCAGACACCTGCGTATGAAATGTGGAGTTACTACAAGAATACATATGTTTTATGGGCTACATACATACAAGGAGTAGGAGTGTATGTACAATATTTCTGAAAATTTACCTTCTCGTTTGATGCGGCTACGAGGGCCTCCAACTCAACAATACGCCTCTCTCTGGTATCGGCGTGGAGTGCATGCTCCTTCACCGTCGCCTCGGCGGTCAGTAATGCCGCCTGCAAGGAGGCGATGGTCTTTTCGTTCTTTACGACCAATGCCTCACGGCGGGCTATCCTTTTGTCGGCACGGTTCACATTAGCGAGGGCCTTGATCAAACGGCGTCTTAACGCGGCACCCACCGTCACCTGATGTGCGGATGATACATCAAACTGTTCAATCAGGGCCTCATGGTCTAGCTCATCTAAATCCTGTGCGAGGGCAGGCGGAGTGATGTGTTCGATGAATTCTGAACACTCAGATTCGGCCTCCAGCCGTGTCAAGCTCGATAAGTTCCATGCTAAGCGCAAACTATCTTCTGGCCCCTCGGGGTGCGGTTCCTTGGCATGTGCGGTAACAGGTGATGGGGGATTGTTGGTAGCCACGGGGGACGGATTCCTCCCCACTTCTTCTTGTGCTCCGGCTGCCGGATTCACCCTGTTAAAAAATATTAGTCTATACTTCATACAAAGGTATAAATCATAATTACGAGAGGTACTTACGGGGTGCCAATGTCAGGATCTGGGCCGGTAGGAGCTACGGCGCTCACAGGGGCGACTTGCAAGATGGGCCCTTCCATGGTCGGGGTGGGGTCGGCTTGACCAGTCATGGTGCTGCTTCCTTCTTGATATCGTGGATGGTCTTTCCGCAACTTCTTGGGAGGAGCATTTGCAACCCCGGCATCCTCCCCAGTCTTCTTCGCCACACGCCTGGTTGTTTTTCTCTTTTTAGAAGTAAGTGTGGTGGATCCGGAAGCTTGCGTAGTGTCTGCGTTAGGATCGCGCTCTTCCTCCTGGTTGATGGTGCCTCCCTCCAGCAATGGGTCGTCGCCATCTTCGTTATGGAAGTCCAATGGGGACTTCTCGATAACAGGTTCTTCTTCGTCCGACCTGGGCTCGGTTGTCTCTTCCAGCGGGATCGTACGGTCGGCTAAAGCTTCTAGCAAGGGGCGCTCATTCGGCTTTAAGGGCCGGAATCCTTCCGCCACCTTCATGGGGTCGCCTTGACGAAGCAATTCGTGGAGTTTCATCTCTGCAAATGATTGTAGAAGTATATGGGTTAGTAACATTTTACACAATATGTGATAGCTCAAATTTATAAAATATATATGACCTACCCTCGCCCTGTTACGTTAAGAAGCACGGATATAAGTCGTCCCTCCCGAAGTAACGGCGGCTTATCCGTACTAAGCACAGAAAGTGCTCCGGCAACCCTCTATGAAATTCCGTGCGGTGGGTATCTAGTATTTTCAGGTCCCGGCTACTATAATCTTTGGATTTGGGCGGATAGTCTTTTAAGGCTTTGGTTTTAAGTACGAAGGGGGTGTGGAATACTTTCTCATCTACAAAGAAGTAATGGTCGTACCAATTCTTAAGGGAGTCAAGAGGTTTCCTATATGTCATCGGGGAATTCTCGGGTCGTTTCTTGAACGACAACCACCCGTTCACTAATTGGGGAAAGTAGAAAGCCCTAAAAAGGTTCACGGTGGGGGTTACTCTACAGGTATGGCATGTAATCTCAAACTGGTTGATTTTACACGCCCCTATACAGTGGAGCTGGGTGATATGAAAGTCATAATACAAAAGCAGGTCTACTAAGAACTTAGACAACAGAATACGGTAGTTGGCTGAGTCAAACAGGCGTGTGTATATGCCTATTTTCCCCGCCGGTGCATCCGTAATAACTTCACCATCACCCGGATAGGAGGGGTGTACGCTTTAGGGCACATAATACTTCGACAAGAAGTCGAGGTATTTCTCCGCCGACATCACATTCAGGACATCCGTGATGAGGGGGTTATCCTTGACCATAATTTATGAAAAGGTTTTTAAACGCGTGGTAATCTAACCTGCGGTGACGGATATCCGTGGAAAAGAAGGCAAAAGTTTTGAGGAGAAAAGATTGAAGTTAACAATGGCGGAAGAATGAGTGAGTTGTGTGTGTAACATACACGCATACTCACTCTTATATAGGGTGGCCTCGGTTTCCGAGGTGCCGTGGATCTTTGACATGTGTCAGTCACAGTCCCTATCCAATGGATAGGGTTTCTGACATTTCTGTAACGTCAGTAGGGGACCCACGGGTCACTTCTTAAACAGTTTCGCGTGGCTCAAGGGTGGTCAGTAATCATGCACTTTTTACAGACATGCGACTGGATTATTGAATATCATTAATGCGACTGGATTCTTGTCGGGTTATGCGGCTCTTACGTAAGACCGTATTTAATGTTGCATTTAATTTGTCTCGGCCATTACGTGCGGCTGAGGTAGTATTCATTAAAGTATATTCCTACGACCGGTTGCCACGTGTGGCCGGAACAAATTCTTCAGTGTCATTTCCTAGGTCTTTCTTGATATGTCCGGAGAGCAGCTTGATAGTCTAGAAGTTACGCCTACGGCTGTAACAACTAGACTGGGGGGACATGATGACGTATAGTCCCCAACCGGGTCATGAGCCCGGCTCACGGGTACTACCCGTATCCGGCCCATCACAGATGGGTGGATAAATGTCATTCAGGCTTATGGGTTTGAGTGAACAGTACCCGCACATGTGTGCGGCCCACGGCCCAAGGCGGCCGACATAAGATCGGACAGAATCATATTCTGTCTGGAATATCTTTATCCCAATAAGAGAGGATATTCACTACCAAGATTAGAAGATAACAATCATTCTAAAATCTGGTGATTATCTCTTCCTTAGGGCCGAAGCATCAGTGAAAGCCCACTAGGGTTTCACTGCCTATAAAAGGAACCTCCAAGGGTTCCACAAAGGTATTACGACTTATATTCTAAACTCACATAAACCTTAAACCGATTACTTACTCTCACGCTGGAGTCTAATCGTGGGAAACATTCCCACGGTAAGCCTAACGCGTGCTGTTTAGTGTGCAGGATCCCAACCAAACGATTCACTTGGTGCAGGAGCCGGAGCCCAGCCAACCCGAATTAAGCCTAATTCGGGTCTAGCAAGGATCAACCAACTTTTGCATCAACAGTGGTATTCGTGATAAACCCTAGTTGCCGTTCGTTCCGTCGTCTTGTGGATCTTGCTAGGATAAAGGTATGTAACCTTAATCTTGATTAATATAATTGTGTTAAATTAATGATCTTGTTAATCGCTTCCGCTATGCGCTCTTTGATCCATATTAGGGTTTTAAATAATTGTTATGAACTATATAAACCATCAGTGGCATCGAGAGCCGTTTTAACATGATTATAATTATCAAGATCTAAAGTTTTTAACTAATAATGATTTCTGTTAAAAATTACATGTTGTTTTTTAGGTTTTATGAAAAATTAGGGTCTTGTGTTTTATAATTATTAAAATCGACTTTTGACGAATTTTTTATAAAAAATAAAAATAAAAATTGTAAACCCTAAAATTACATGGTAATTGACTTTAGATGTTTTGCATGAATTAATTGTTATGTCATGTGTGGTTACGATCCGTAGTTTTTTAATTGTTAAGAGAATGTGGGAGATCCGTAATAAACATGCATGTTTCTTACGGATCATATAATTTTGATTGCTATTTGCTTTATTTGATTCAAAGTTTTAAAATTAGGGAAGACTTTTTATGTTTATAAAAACCCTAGATTTGATGTTCTTTGAATAAATTGGTTTGCATGTGGCTATTTGATTTAGTTTTTTTTTTGTACTACTTGTTTTCATACGTTTTTTTTGTATGTTGTAAACAAGGGTAATTTTTTCCAAGAAAAATAATTGGACTAAATCTTATCAAGATTAATGAATTGTTTTGAGATGTAAAATTCATATGATTTGCGTTGATTAGAATTGCAATAGCAACTTAACGGCCTACTCAATTTTGGCAAACTATAAAGTGGGTATAACGCACCGCTGGTCATGGACCCGCTAAAGGAAGGAGGTGTTATGCTTCAGCGCTGACCAAATTCCCGGCTCGCCTGTGCGTCAAAATTGGAATTACCTACGGTTGTTATTGGTACAATTCTTTAAGGTTGATTTAACTACATTAATTCACATCTGAAACACAATGAATAAGGTTATTGCTTTGTGCTATAACTAAGTTCTAGAAAAAGTACGGTGTGAATTTAGTTGTGTGTAAAATCTTTAATTGGTTTAACCAATACCTCAACTTGCAAGTATATGATGAACTTTTAGTCTCGCCAAAAAGTTTACTAAACGTTTTATTAAACTTATGTTATGGAGATGTATGCATGCTTCTCCGTACATGATTTTGACACCAAAATCTATACCCTAAATTTAAGTCATATGCCCTCTAATTGACGAATACTTGAAGTTACAATTGTCGTCATATAAGATATCGGACGATGTTGTAATGGAGAAAAAACTTCATGACTGAATAAGATTGCACATGAAGGTTTTACGTTCTTTAGATTAGTCGACTTAATTGAGTTACTCAGTGAGAACTGGAAACTTAAGGCATAAAGAAGGGATAAAACATCTTTACAATGCAATTGATTTTGGCAATGTAAATCCCTGACATATCTAGAAATTGCAATTTGATTTGGCAATTATTGTTCGACAAGTTACTGTGTTGAATACATTTGTCACTAGCAGATCAACTGATGTGATAAATCTATGTCAATATGGATTCTAGTTTTTCAAGGAAAATACTATGGTTTTATTACCGGGGTAATTTTATTTTCTTTAATTGTATTATCGAAAATACTAATGTTTGAACTTATTTCTGTAGAAATGGCTCAACCCAAAAACAATCTGACAATAAGCTCGACGTTCAAAGCTTTCTTTGAACGGCCTGAACTTACTGGCCCGAATTTCAATGATTGGTACCGCTCAGTAAGAATTGTTCTGAGAGCAGCGGGTACTATCAATATCTTGGAAACTCCTTTTCCGGAGGATCTTGCTGAAGGAGCAACTGATGCGGAAAGGCTTCAACACGCTGCTAACGTTAAGAAGCACCATGAGGTGGCTGCTGTAATGTTAGGGAGAATGGATCCATCACTTCAAAGGAAGTATGAGCTATTTCCTCCTAAGCAGATGCTTGATGAACTCAAGGCTGTGTATGAAACGCCGCAAGCTGTAGAGATCTATGATCTGGTTGATGCTCCACATAGTTGCAAGCAAGCTCCTGGAAAGTCCGTAAGTGCTCATTATATGGAGATGAGGGGTTATATGGAACAACTCATCGCACTAGGACAACCCTTTGATCATAATATGGCTATTAACTTGATCAATAGGTCCCTAAATAAGGACTTCAATGATTTCGTTCGTAACTATAATATGCATTGCACGGGGAAGACAGTTAATGATTTGCATGCAATGCTCTTTGACTTCGAAAAGGGTTTGAAAGATAAGGCATCCACTGCTACACCTCAAGTACTTCTTGTACAAAAGGGTAGAGTGTCGAAACCAAAACCGCAAGGGAATAAGAAGCAGAAAGGCAAAGGCAAGGTTGATAAGAGCAAGCAAGTTGCGACTACATCAAAACCGAAGCATAACTTTGCTAAGAAATCTCTGAAAGATGAGACTTGTCACTACTGCAAGATGACTAGACACTGGAAGAGGAATTGCTCTCTCTATCTCCATGAAATGGCAGAACATAAGAAGAAGGCTGGGCAAGTTGCTGCAACACCATCTTCAGGTAACTTATTTATGATAGAGTTATTTAATCTTTCATACAAATCAAACTCCTGGGTATATGATACGGGATGTGGTATTAACATTTGTAATACCCTGCAGGGATTTGAGTTGAAGAGGAGACTATCCTATGGGGAACAATCTCTGCAAGTGGGCAATGGCGCACAAGCACCGGTTGAAGCTATAGGAATATTTAAATTAGTTTTACCTTCGGGTTTAGTACTGTCTTTAAATAATTGTCATTATGCACCTACAATTGTTAGGGGTGTTATTTCCTTTTCTTGTATGTTGGATCTTGGATTTACTCATACGATTGATTATAATAGAATTTCTGTTTTCAAAGATGGTCTATTCTATTTTGATGCAATTTCTGTGAATGGTGTTTTTGAAATTAACATGCATGATAAAAATTCCAAGAGGAAAAATAATTATGTTTTTAGCATGAATAAGAAGAGTAAGTTAGACAAGAACTCTTCTTATCTTTGGCATTGTAGGCTTGCCCATATTGGGAAGACTCGCATACAAAAGCTGCAACGTGATGGGCTTTTGGAAAGTATCAATGATGAATCATTTGATAAATGTGAATCTTGTATCTCTGGAAAGATGACCAAGAAACCTTTTAATAGCAATATTGAAAGGGCTACTGAACTACTTGGTTTAATACATACTGATGTGTGTGGACCACTTAGACATGTGTCAAGGAAAGGTGCTAGCTACTTCTTGACGTTTACGGATGATTATAGCCGTTATGGTTATGTTTATTTACTTAAGCATAAACATGAGGTATTTGAAACATTCAAAACGTTTAAAGCAGAAGTAGAGTTACAACTGGGAAAGAAGATTAAAGCTCTTCGTTCTGACCGTGGTGGTGAATATTTAAGTCAAGAGTTTAAAGATTATTTAAGTGAGAATGGAATTGTTCAGAAACTTACTTCTCCGTATACTCCACAACAAAATGGTGTATCTGAAAGGAGAAATCGTACATTATTGGATATGGTACGATCTATGTTTAATCTTACAACTTTACCATTATCCTTTTGGGATTATGCTCTTGAATATGCTGTTCGTATTCTAAATATGGTTCCCACTAAGAAGGTTGATAAGACACCATATGAGCTATGGCATGGCAAGAAGCCATATTTGTCTTATTTAAAAGTCTTGGGTTGTGAGGCGTATGTAAAACATGACTCTGGAGATAAACTCCAACAACGCTCAGTAAAATGTATCTTTGTAGGTTACCCTAAGGAAACTATGGGTTACTACTTTTATTATCCGGCTGAGAACAAAATAGTTGTGGCTCGGTATGGAGACTTCCTTGAAAATGATATTGTAAATCAAGAATTCAGTGGGAGAAATTATGATCTTGAAGAAATTCAAGAAGATACATTGCCTTCTGAAAATACTAGCGATGAAATTACTGTAGAACCAGAAAGTCTGAGCGTTCCGCCGGAATTAATTCCTCCACGTAGGTCTCAAAGGACTATACGTGCGCCGGACAAACTATGTCTTTACATAGAGGATGATGAGGAGGAAGTAGGGGATCTTGGTGAACCTGCTAACTATCGATCCGCAATGTCTGATCCAGAAAAGTCAAAATGGATAGTTGCTATGAATGAGGAAATGAAATCCATGGAAATCAATGATGTTTGGATTCTTGTAGACGCGCCTAAAAATGCTAAAGTAGTGAAAAATAGGTGGATCTATAAGAAGAAAACTGACATGGATGGGGATGTACAATCCTATAAAGCACGTTTAGTGGCTAAAGGTTTTACTCAAACTTTTGGCATAGACTACGAGGAGACCTTTTCTCCTGTAGCAGACTTACGAGCTATTAGGATTCTCATAGCTATAGCAGCATACTATGACTATGAGATATGGCAAATGGATGTTAAACTGCCTTCTTGAACGGTCGCTTAGATGAAGACATCTATATGCAACAACCGGAAGGGTATGTTGATCCTAAATATCCAAAGCGCGTGTGCAAACTTCAAAGGTCCATTTATGGTTTGAAGCAAGCATCACGTCAATGGAATAAGCGATTTGATGAAGAAATCAAAAAGTTCGGATTTATTCAAAATCGTGATGAGCCATGTGTATACCGCAAAGCTAGTGGGAGTAATGTAGTGTTCCTAATTCTATATGTCGATGACATATTGATCATGGGAAGTAACATTCCAAGACTTAAGAAAGTCAAGGATTATCTTGGTAAATGTTTTTCTATGAAAGATTTGGGAGATGTTGCATATATTCTGGGAATTAAAATCTATCGAGATAGGAGTAGACGGTTAATTGGTCTTAGTCAAGATGCTTATATTGATAAGATATTGAAGAAATATAACATGCATAACTCTAAGAAAGGTTTCTTACCGATGGAGGTTAAGCATGAGTTAATTCATGAGAAAGATGCATCATCACCTGAAGAGGTGGCTTACATGAAGAAGGTGCCTTATGCTTCGGCAGTAGGATCTATTATGTATGCTGTAAGATGCACAAGGCCTGATGTGGCGTTTGCTCAGAACTTGGTCAGTAGATACCAACAGAATCCAGGAAAGTTCCACTGGACTGCTGTTAAGCATATTCTAAAGTATTTGAGGAGTACGAAAGATATGTTTTTGGTATTCGGGGGTAAACCAGACACAGAACTGAATGTAACCGTGTTCTGTGATGCGTCCTGGCAATGTGATAAAGACGATACGAAGTCTCAGACGGGTTACGTGTTTGTCATCAATGGAGGAGCAGTTGACTGGAAGAGCAGTAAGCAGAAAACCATTGCTATGCATGCGACTCAATCTGAGTACATGGCCGCTTCAGAAGCCGCAATGGAAGCTGTTTGGATTAGGAAGTTTATTGGAGATCTTGGAGTGATGCCTTCAATTAAAGAACCTATTGATATATATTGCGACAATTCTGCGGCAATAATATTCGCCAATGACCCTGGAGTCATGAAGGGCGCCAGACACTTTAAACGTAGATATCACTACGTTCGAGAACAAGTGGAAGCTCGAGAAATAAAATTGATAAAAGTTCACACAGGTGATAACGTAGCTGATCCTTTTACTAAGGCTTTATCTAGGCCAAAGGTAGTTAAGCATGCCAAGGCAATTGGGCTGCAACTAGCTAGCGAATTCATGCTATAAATCTGTTGATTAGTATTTGGATAAAGGATGTAAGACATTATTAAATTGATGAAATAAAGATTGGGTTTCGTTTATTTTTCTGTTATTTAATTTTGTATCCTATTTTACATGTTTTAATCCATGAGCATTTTGATGTTTCTAAATGTCCGTTGTCGATTAATAATATGGGAGTATTATTAAACTAAGACAATTCAAAATGGTGACAGAGTATACTTGAAAGTATATTGGTCAATTTTGGATGATATTTGATGGATCAAATATTGGACTTATCCCAACTATGTGATTTTACTTTATGGATCTTTATCATTAAGTAAATCATAAATAGTTATCCTTAGACCTGAGATACCAGAAAACTGCATTGAATGTAGTGCATTTCTGTGAGATAACCTAACGCTAAACGTAACTGGTAGTTATAAGGGTTATTTTCAGAAGTATTGCGAAGTTCATGTGTTTTGCTTGTAGTCGAAATGGGATTCGTTTCCTTCAAAATTTATTTTGAAGTATAAATACAATTGGGCCCCTCGGGGGAGTAGTAAGATGTTTGTGTGGCCACACCCAAATGTGTTTTGGTAATCTTGCTATATCCGTAAACGAGAAACAGAATAGTTAATGAAGGAATGACTTAGATCCATATCCTTATTAACAATGTATTTGAAATGAAAGGATAATAATAATAATGTAATCATTAAAAGGTTCTTGTCCAAGAGACCTTACCCGGTTTGTACTAGTGACATTGCTAGTGTAACTAGACGCTAGTCAATGTGATCACGATATTAGAATTTTGTCCAAGTGGGAGTTGAAAGTTTATGGACTTAAAATTAATAGTCGTGAGATAGGATCGAACTCGGGATCACGGGATTGCACACATAACGTAAAGAGTTAATTTATTTATTAAATATATTTTATATATTTTTATTAAATCAAACCAAAGCTTAACTAACGATCGTTAATAAATAAGAGTTAAGTTATAACGACCGTTATGGAAACTAAATAGAAGCTAAAAGAAGGAGTAGGAAAAACTACACAAACACCCCTTGGGGGTGGTGTAGCCGTCGGCCAAACAAGGAGGGGGAGAGGGAAATTTTTTGTTTCCTAATTCGTGTTTATTACTTGGAGCCCAAGGATTGCCAAGCCTATATAAACAACCCCAAGGCCTTCATAATTTTTGTCCCTCCCCTTCTCTTCTCTTCCTGCGATCGCCACACCCTCACCATCTTAGGGTTTCGGTTGGTTTTTGATTTAGCTAAATATCTAGTCCTAATCCCTTTCTAGGGTTATTGGGTAGATAATCCATAAGCGTTGAAGCTCGGTTTGATCGTGCTAGACTCACGGTTAACTCGCCGTATTACGTGTGTACAAATAATCTTCCTTTATATTATATTCTTGGTGGTATTCGTGATAAACCCTAGTTGCCGTTCGTTCCGTCATCTTGTGGATCTTGCTAGGATAAAGGTATGTAACCCTAATCTTGATTAATATAATTTTGTTAAATTAATGATCTTGTTAATCGCTTCCGCTATGCGCTCTTTGATCCATATTAGGGTTTTAAATAATTGTTATGAACTATATAAACCATCAATTTTCAACTCCATTTGTCCATGGAGCAGGTCACGTTGACTCACATAATGCGATCTCACCAGGGCTTATTTATGATACATTAACGAGGGAGTACATTGCATTCGTGTGGTGATTCATTGGAGTACATCATGAAGCAAGTACAAGATATAGTAAACCGCCCAGACATGAATTTTTTTAGTGTTTATGTTAGTAAAAATAATCGTGTAAAAACGTCATTTATATTTCATGGCCTTCTTAGTTTTATTGAAGACAAATATAAAATGGTATTAAATGAAGTTTGAAAGAAACAAGTTTTGAACAAGTACATGCTATAGTAATCCGCCCAGGCGTCAATTCTATCACGAAATTTAGGAGCCCGGGTCAGTTGAACTACCTTCGTTCTTTACTGTTTTGGGAAATCGAGAGTAGTGAGATATGATTTCACAGTTCAATGTTTTTCTTGGTTCCTTTTTGTCATAAAAATGGCTGGGCTTGGTCAATCAAACTCACCCCAAGCAAACTCACTCCAATAAACATAGTTGACTTTTAAAATGTTGCGGCATTCGAACCCACCAGTACTATATAAACCAGGTTTATTTCTATAAAATTTCTAAAGGGTTTCGGCACCATGAATTAGTTTCTTTGAGTACAGTTTCTTTTCTTTAAAAACAATTGATGCAGAAGCTAAAGCAGCTGCCATTTCAGCAGCGACGTCTGAGCAAGTTGAGCATACAGTTACTGGATCACTTGCGCCTCCAGATGTATCACCCGTTCAAACCTTTTAAAAAACCCGGAACTTTTTTTAGGATCTTAAACTTCCCTGTTATAGATTACACTTCAAACAGCCGTTAGCACTATTGAATGATGGAGGTTGGTTATCGTAGACATATGCATCATGGGTAGCATCTAAGTAATCAGAGATGCTCATTCCATTTGGTGAGAAAGACCGATCTCCATTGACGGATATGTTTCAGATTTTTGTCGAGTTTAGAGTTAGATTTTCAGATTAGTTTAGCTCAGAGTTGAAAATGTACATTTATCCCATATCGCTCAGAAGAAGAACTAATCACTTGTTTTTGTCGTAAAATATTACCTCTAAAATCAGCTATCCCACATCGCTAAAGAAAAACTAATCACTCGTTTGTATACCGTCTTCAAACAAGTTTGTTTGTCCCTTCGGGGGACATCTGATAAAAATGTAACAGGCAAGGATGACACGCACAAATGGAAATAGAGAAAAGGTTCAAAAAGTTTTCTCAATTGTTTTTGCGTTTCACGATAGCTCATAACTTATTCACGGGCATAAAATTTGATAAGTTTATAAGTTCATTTGTAATTGCTTAAAAGCGTACCAACCTTGTGCTTATAAGCCATTACGATAACTCATAGCTTATTTGTTGCGCTTCACGAGAATTCCTGGCTTATTTGATGAGCTTGCAAGCTTATTGAAAATCTCATAAACCCACAAGCACATTTTAAATGGCTTATAAGCGTATCAACCTTGTGCTTGTAAGTCATTACAAATGAGCTTATAAACTTATAAGATTTCTCAACAAGCTTGCTAAAAAAGCACCCAGTAAGTTGTTTATCATAATCTTCACATGAGCTTATATGGAGGTGATCATACAAGTTCATACATGAGCTTATATGACTTCGGCTTATATTTCATAAGCTCACTTGTTTGTTCTATTTTCTAGGTACTGAACTTCTTTATCTTCTTAAGTTATAAGCCGGTATGATATAAACTTGAATATAAGCATAAATGACCTTCTTAGTCATTTTGTCATCATAAGCTATTAAGCTAATCCGTATCAGCATGGTTTGAGTTGTGATGATCATGACAGAAAGTGAAAGTAGTGCATCCTTTATATGTCAAATTTTGATTACATAATTCAATCAAAATAATAATCTACCACAACCAAAATTAGATGGTTGTGTCTTTTGTTGTTATGGTTTTTTTCACTTGAGATCGAATTACGTCACTTGTACCTTGAAATTTAGGGACCCGTGTAACTTGAACTACCCGTCGTACGTAGTCATCGCCTTCTTATCTATTATTGCAACTTTGGTAAAGGGAGATGGGTCAAAGATGACAACCGGCCTTTGTATTACAGATTTGGCTGTAAACACTGGTTGTCGGAGATGTGGGCTTGCCGTTTCACACAACGAACATATTTTAGGTAGGAGAAGTCAAAGTGGCAGCCAAAAGTCCAATTATCATCAAGTCATCAGCTCTCCTGACCACTGCCTATACAATGGACAACACAATCCCGTCTCTACGTGATGCAGTAGGAGGCCAAATTTCAACTCCTTTTGCCCATGGAGCGGGTCATGTTGACCCACATAAGGCGATCTCACCTATAGTTTCCAGGTAGTCAAGCTATTCTGTATTAGTGTGGTTGCGCTATTGTTACTAGTTGTCAAAGTTAGTTTTTTTTGTTACAATGTGAAGTAACATTCTAAAACTACATGTTAAAGGTATGCATTTGATTTCGGTTATGAGAAGTTAAAGTGGCAGCCAAAAGACTGTAAAATGAATGATTTTACAGGGCCTAATTTTGTTAAAAAGTCTGGCACTGTAATCCATTAAATCTTATAGTCATTTGTACGCACAAGGTTACAGTTTTTTGCTAATTCTGCTGATTAATATCAGAATTTAGGACAAAACACTGGCCTTTATCGGGGATTCCTTAGGGCGCCAGCAATTCAGTCATTAATGTACATGATCACAAGTGGCGAAGAGAGGCATGATGTTGAAAATGTTGGTAAGAAATACAGTCTAGTCAAAGCTCGCGGGTCAGTTCGGCCTGATGGCTACCGGTTCCCAGTTACCAACATATCTTAACCGCAAAGAGGGGGATGCCGAAGGCAAGGGTCTAATCTTGGTTGATGTTCCTTACAATATTGGTAACACAATAACAGATTAGATGTATTTATAAATCGGTTAACACATTAGTATACATACTTGTCTAGCATATGCCAAGGGGACCTCCGGCGATAAGAAACATACAGCTTTCACAACTGTAGGCAGATTTTGGGACTAACAACGTATTTTGGGCCGAACCTCAGCGGCGATTGATGTAGTGTACTCAGTAATTTACGTGGCCAATTTGGTGGCTAAATCTGTGGGAACTAGGAAATCCTAGGGTAAAGTGTATCCGTTTTTAATTCTCTCTGGAAACTCTTCAAGTCGCAACATTAATATATGTAGATTGAAGTTGCTTGTGCAGAAGCCGTAATACAAAACACTTCAGATAAACTTGCAACATCATAATCATAAGTCATAACCATACATAATAAAAATATGGAACAAAAGCTCCAATTAATCGGCAGATTTCCCAAATGATCACTAGACCATTTCAGCAGTCGCACAAAAGATCAGATTTTGCTGATACGAGCTATACCCAAAAGATCAAAGCATTTCCTCGCTACCAATTCAGTTGCCTTACACAACGATAATCTGCTCGTCACCTCACTAGACCCACCATCCTGCCACAACTTCAAAGTTGCATCAGAACTTATATGATTTAGACTTTAAGAAAATCAATTTTGGTTCAAGATAAACGACGATTAAATTGAATATTGTATGAAGAAAAAAAACCGTATATGTAAGTAAATATACCTGGCGCGCGTTTAAGTTGTTGAACTTCATGCATAAATCATACAAGTATTCACACAGGATATGTGGCGCAAGAATTGTGCAAACCTCTCCGAGAACCTAAAAAGGAAAGTTAGATTTTTAATGGAATTATATAATTTACCTAACCATATTCAACTATTATTATTTTCACAACTGACCAAAAAAAAAATGTTCGCAGCTGATAAAAAAACATCTTTGATATGTATTCTAATTATTCATAAAACTACCAAGTACTCAAATCCCAACACTATGCTTTACGTAAAACCCATGTTAAAATGATACTTATAAGAACCGTATGAAATTGTGAGATGGACAGACCGATACGATCCCATATGACTCGATCCTCCAACACTATGCTTTACGTAATACCGATGTTAATCTTTAGCATCACTCAAACACAGTAAAGAAAGTGTGAGCCGACAATTTAAGGGGAGAGCATATGAGTCTCAAAAGTTACAAGATCAAATCATAGAAATTCAATTTCGTATCTCAAATTTGGACTCATCGGTTGACAAGTTGAGTTTCTATGTAGCGTTACATTCAGTCAACCTTCTATTCGTGTCTAGAATGATCTTATCATTAATTTTTTATTTATAAAAAACGACTATTAAAAGAGTCATTACAATGAACATTGCATGTGAGCAAACATTATCTTACCTCAGTAAACCGGAGTAAATGTAATCCCAACTCACGTTCATCATCGTCCTTCAATACTAAGTCTTCAGCCTTGATTTTCATATCATATACTTGTTTTTTTTTGTTATTATTTGCAAGGTTCACATAAAAACATATATACGCATTTAATTTCAAGTTTTATTATCGGGTCTAAATACATAATCAAACTTAGTTGATTATGTCTTTGGTTTCTTTCTTTTTTTCATAAGGCTTAGGTTAAAATTAATTTGGGTGGTGGTGTTTTTGGTTGTTTTGGGTCTTTCCATGAAGGCAGCCAAATTAACAAGTTTGAATTAAGTTTTTGATTTAAGTTTAAATAGATTTTGGGTGGACCCATTTAACCATTTATTAAACAGGTTTTGGTTTGGTATACCCGTTAATCTGTTCAAGAATTTCTTTTAAAAAATTAATAATTTTTTATATTATAGTATATGCTTTAAATAGGTTAAAGAGGTCGACATACAAATCTATTTAACTTGTTTAACACATGTAATGTTTTAACTTTTTTATATTAAACAAGTTATATGAGTTAACTAGAAAATCATTTAATATGTTCAATCCACGTAACCTAGTTAACTCCTAAACTCAAGTATATACACGGGTTAAAAATGTTATGTTCAGGTTATGTGTAAACATGATTAGATCGACATAATTGACTCAATTATTTAAATGGATCACGTTTGGATTGAAGTTTTATAATTCACCAACTTATCAACCCAAACCTATCAATCCAAACCCGACCTAAGTTGCCACCTTAATTTTTTCACGCAAAAGTGAAAAACGAGAATATACCAATCCGAACCCGACCTAAGCTAATCCGTATAAGTGTGCTTGCAGTACTATTACACGTTGTCAACATTTAATCTTTTATTTTTACTTTTTATTTTGTTGTGTTATTTTGATGTTCTTAATGAATATTATTATTTTACATATGATTTACGTTTGACTACCATGGTATTTGAGTTAACTGGGTTTTCTAGGACTTTTTCTAATTACAATGTTCATATATTTTAATGTAACATTAGTCAATTCAATTGTTATTGTTATTCATCGGAAATCAATGTTGTTGTTGTTGTTGTTGGCATTGGGAAACAATTGTACAAAATGATGAAAGGAGGAGGAGGAATTAACATGTGGCTCACCTTAAAAGGAAAAAAAGTACACTATTTGTGTACTTTTTGTCCCCCTGTCATTTTCTGGACAGTGTTTTTATCAGTTTTTGTTCCGTATTTGTGTTAGTTTAACAGTTTTGACCTGTTAAACTTTATTTTTTTCATTCCGTATTTTCCGTTTCACAGTTTTTTAACAAAACCAAAATTATAAAAATAAAAAAAATAAAAAAATAAAAAAAAATCAAAATTCAGGGGGGTACGTATAAGGTTGTCTATATAACCTTCCCATTAACTTTTATGAACGTTCTATTTGTACAATCTAGGGCCAAGAACCAGCACCACGTGTCTCGTTTCCTCTTCATCGCGGTTGTTGTGGTTTTTTCAGTTGTACTTGATTGGTATCGGGAGAAAGCCCCCCTCGTAACTACTTTGTTCCCATCTCATGCTCAACTCTTAAACCTTTTTCCAAGTACAATCACTAGTATATTGATGTTGTTTCAAACATATATATTTATATTCAACCGGTACTACTAGTATAGTAGTTGTCTAGTTGATAAATAAATAGGTGCTTATTTTATCAACCCGTAGGGAACTCTAGGGATACCAAGAAGTAAGTGAAACCGCTGGTTGCTCGTACAATGCTATTAGAAGTTGCGTTTTGATTTAGAGCATTTAGAAAAAAGTAGGCATGCTAGTTGCTTGTTTCCAAGCAAGCAATTTAAATAAAACGCTAACGACTAGTTGCTAGAAGTAGCGTTTTGATTTGCTTTTTATTTTGTTGTTGTGTAAATTTCATGTTCTTACTGATCATAAGGATTGATTTACTGATCATAAGGCTTGCAATTGCTTTCGGGTTTATGGTTGAATTTTCTTTTATCCCACATTGAGAGAAAGTGAGAGTAGTGCAAACTTTATAACTCAAATTTCAATTATATAACTTAATCGAAACCACTTGATGCATAATCAAAACTTGTTGATTATTGTGTCTTAGGTTGTTTTGGTTTTTTCATAGGGGCAGCAAAATAACATACTTCCAATTGGTAACATGAAAAATGGAGTCAGAGTTCCATCAAGTCGGCTCTCATGACCGCTGCCTGTACAACAGACAACACCAACTCGTCTCGACGTGATGCACCAGGAGGCCAACTTTCAACTCCTGTTGAACATGGAGCAGGTCACGTTGACCCACATAAACACGTAGTGTATCACGTCGAATAATTAAATTAATGTTTACACGTAGATTGAAAGTGAGAGTAGTCTAACTTTATATCTCAAATTTTGATTATTTAGTTAAACACAAGTAAGTATAAACATAGCCAAAATTAGTTGGTTGTGGCTATGCTTACTTTTGTTTTTGTGGATTTTAAATGTTTTAGACGCACTTCAACATGGTTAAGTTCATATTTTTCATAGTTCAAAGTTTCTCTTGGTTCCCTTTTGTCAAGAGGTGAGAATACGACACTTATGTAATAGCCTATGCTTGCAAAACTAAACTAGTTGGTAAAGTGGCAAGCCATGGGTCATTGTTTGTGAGCAAATGTTATTGTTGTACATGAGTACTCGAATTCGATAAAACATCTTATGGAAATGGAAGCTTACAACATGCTTAGGTGGAGACACTATAACAATCCATCCCTTCCCCATCGGGGTTTTCCCCAGCGACATGATGTCGCTGGGGAAAAGACGTTAAACGACAAAAACTTTCCGACGTGGCAAACTTTCTCGTAAAACTTTTGACCAAAAAATAAAGAAAAGTTTCCCCAGCGACATGTCGCTGGGGAAAAATTGACTGAATTTTGACCAAACTATTTCACAAAAAATGCAAGCGGGAGATTAACCCGCCAACTTTTCCCCATCGACATGTCGCTGTGGAAACTTTCTTCCACGTCTAATCCAAGTGATTAGTGGTTAATGCGTTGTTTAATTTATGTATAAACTTTTCCCCAGCGACATGTCGCTGGGGAAACTTTTCAGGATTCCCTCCAAAGATTTTCCGTTAACGCGCCTATTTTACAAAAAACGAAAAATCGTTCCACAGCGACATGTCGCTGGGGAAACGTTGACTTCTATTTGACCACCAATTTTCAAAAAATGTGTAATGTTTATATAATATTTTAGTAAATATAATATATATATTAAAAAATATAGTTATTAAAATTTAAAATAGTATATCTCTTTTTATGATAAAAAAGTGAGACAAATGGTTAATTTTCCCACCAATGTTTTCCCGCCAACATTTTGCCCGCCAAAAATTAACATTCACTGATAATTGTTAACATTCATTGTTAATATTAATTAAAAATTGTTAACATTCATTGAGGCTTACAAACAGACACGCCTAAACCTAACTTTATTCTACACTGACACTTAAACACGCGCTTAATTAAACATGGATATTAAACCGATAATAGACTCATAAACACGAAAACAGATACATCATAAACTAGTTCAAACGAATGTTCCCCATGTCATCGTAAAGGTCGTGAAGTAGTGCAGCTGAATCAAATGTGTGCCTATCGGAGTTGCGGTACAACTCTATCGTACGCTCAAGTACCATTATCATTCCATTCAAACGCACACAGTTTGCACACGCTGAAGAGCTTGAAGAAGAAATTGGAATCGTTGAAGGTCGGGTAGAAGAGCTTGGAGGAGAAAAGCTCGTTGAAGGTCTTGAAGAAGAGCTTGGAGGAGAAAAGCTCATTGAACCTCCAAGAGAATTGATTAGTAGTTGGACGCGTTCGTCTTTCCATAAAAAAAATTTGCATCCATATGAAACTGGAGGTTGAACCCGTGAACGTGGACAAGCATAGTACAGTCTACCAAAGTTTTCAGTTGTCCACGATTCTCGAAGAACTACATCTCCATGTCCACACCTGCACGGAAAAGCTTCATGCTTCAACATGTACATAATAACAATTTGTTTATGATGATAAGTGTGTGTGATCTGCTGGTGGTTGTGATGATAAGGAGTGTGTGTGGTTCTCTTTTCATGCTAAAAAAGTGAGGGAAATTGTTAACATTTTCCCTCCAATGTTTTCCCTCCAATGTTTTCCCTCTAATGTTTTCCCTCCAATGAACATCTAATACGTTGAACTTCTAATGTTGAACCCTATCTAATACGTTGAACCTCTAATGATGAACCCTATCTAATACGTTGAACCTTCAATGTTGAAACCTATCTAATGCATTGAACCTCTAATGATGAACCCTATCTAATACATTCAACCTATAATGATGAACCCTATCTAATACAATGAACCTCTAATGTTGAAACCTATCTAATACGTTGAACCTTCAATGTTGAACCCTATCTAATACGTTGAACCTCTAATGATGAACCCTATCTAATACATTGAACCTTCAATGTTGAACCCTATCTAATACGTTGAACCTCTAATGATGAACCCTATCTAATACATTGAAAGTATCTAATACATAAATATCATATATAAAAAATATACATTTATATAAAACTTATTATTTTTAATTATATAAAAGTAAAATATTCAAATATATAAAATTATTATTATTAATCATTTAAAAGTATATAACATCAATTATCTAAAAGTAAAATATACAATTATATAAAACGTATTATTATCAATCATTTAAAACTAAATTACATAAATATCATATATAAAAAATATACAATTATATAAAACTTATTATTTTTAATTATATAAAGTAAAATATTCAAATATATAAAATTATTATTATTAATCATTTAAAAGTATATAACTTCAATTATCTAAAAGTAAAATATACAATTATATAAAACGTATTATTATCAATCATTTAAAACTAAATTACATAAATATCATATATAAAAAATATACAATTATATAAAACTTATTATTTTTAATTATATAAAAGTAAAATATACAAATATATAAAATTATTATTTTTAATTATATAAAAGTAAAATATACAAATATATAAAATTATTATTATTAATCACTTAAAAGCATATAACATAATCGGTTTCCCCAGCGACATGTCGCTGGGGTAAGTTTCGTTTACCAATTTTAGAAATCCCTCCAAAAATTTTCATTAACGCGCTTCTTTCACAAAGCGACAAAACACATTTTCCCCAGCGACATGTCGCTGGGGAAAAGTTCGTTAATTTCTAACGTTTATTAAACCAGCTGCGCAAAACGACAAAGTCTAAGGTTTCCCCAGCGACATGTCGCTGGGGAAAAGTTCGTCAAGAAAAAGGAAAGTTTCCCCATCGACATGTCGCTGGGGAAACTTTTGACCAGACCTTATCCTTATACGATTTACAGAAACATCACTTATCTCCCAAACTTCTCTTATCTCTTTCTCTTCTCTGCGTAAAACACCATCACCACTGCCCATCTCCATCACCACTGATCATCTCCACCACCGTCACCCATCTCCATCACTCCCACCATCACCACTGATCATCTCCACCACCGTCACCCATCTCCATCACTCCCACCATCACCACTGCTAATCACCACCACCGTCACCCATTTCCATCACTCCCACCATAACCACTGCGAATCACCCCCACCATCACCACTGCTAATCACCACACCACCACCACAACAAGATTTATGTAATTTAGTTTTTAATTCAATTGTTTATATAATCTAAAGGTTTTGTTTTTTTAATTCAATTGTTTTTTATAAATTGAGTTTTTATATAAATTTATAGTTTTTATTAATTGAATGTTTAATTAAGTTTTTACTTTAACGTTTTATATTATTGTAGCCGACCGCAGCCGACCACAGCCGAAAGCAGCCGACCATAGCCGACAGCAGCCGACCACAGCCAAACACCACAAATAACAGGTATGTTTTTTTTTAATTCTAACTGATAATATATGTTATTTACTGATTTTTATCATTTTGGTTTCCCCAGCGACATGTCGTTGGGGATTTTTATCATTTTGGTTTCCCCAGCGGCAGCGTAGGTAGCAGTAGTAGGCAACGTAGGTAGCGGTAGGCAGCGTAGGAAGCGGTAGGCGGCAGTAGGCAGCGGTAGGCAGCGTAGGTAGCGGTAGGCGGTGGCAGACAGCGGTAGGAAACTGTAGCAGCAGCAAGCAGCGGGAAGGTATATTTTATATAAAAAAAATTCGTTTGGTTTCCCTAGTGACATGTCGTTGGGGATTTAAAAATGTTATTTTCTTGTGTTAAATTTAAATCCAAACACTCCTGTATACAGATGACTGATGTTGCACGGGGACACGGCGGGGACGGTGGTGGCGAGGATCCTTCACGTCCACGTCCTCCATCATTCGGTTGCGGGGGTTGCTTCGTCAACCGGGGTAAGAATTTCTGGATTATTGTAATACAAATTTGATACAGATATTTAACTTGTTTGCCTTAACTTTTATGACTTTATCACTCACTTGATTTTGCAGGAAAAGGAAAGAAAAAGCCCAATTTGGGCGGGAGGAGAGCCGGCAGGCAGAATACCCGGGAGAAGACCCGCTGCCTAAAATTACTGGATGCGGTGGCCGAGAATCAAAACCGGCTGGTCGAGATCGACTTTGTACCCGGTAGAGGTGACCTTGTTATACCTGTCGGCCCCTACTCAGAACATTGGGGAAACTTATTCGGGTGTGTCGTTAGGGAAATACCTTTGTATTACCCTTCGTGGAGCAAGGTCCCCGAAGGGTACAAGGCGGCGGCCCGGGCAGCTATTGGGGTAAGTTATCATTTTATATTTATTTAATTATCGTGTTCATTTATTTAATTGTATATATTTATTTAAATTTGTTTTTTTAATTATATCATATAAATAAATAAACAAATTTAAATAAATATATAAATTATATTGCTAACTCCGTTTTTAATGTGTTGTATTGTGTATATTTATTTAAATTCGTTTATTTATTTATATCATATAAATAAATAAATAAATTTAAATAAATATATAAATTATATTTCTAACTCTGTTTTCAATGTGTTGTATTGTGTATATTTGTTTAAATTTATTTATTTATTTATATCATATAAATAAATAAACAAATTTAAATAAATATATAAATTATATTTCTAACTCTGTATTCAATGTGTTGTATTGTGTATATTCATTTAAATTCGTTTATTTATTTATATCATATAAATAAATAAACGAATTTAAATAAATATATAAATTATATTTCTAACTTGGTTTTCAATGTGTTGTATTTGATTGCAGAAAAAATATGATCTCACGCCGTACATGAACACCCCTCGATGGAAGAGTATTTATGATACCATTAATGCACAGCTACAAAAATCATACAACACCAGCAAGGCTAGTCTGAAGCGAGATTACTGTGTAAAAGACCCCGAGACTGGAGAATACGATGTGAATCAAATTAGGCGGAACAGACCCGACGAGCACACACCTGAAGTGTGGGAGAAACAGATAGAGTTTTGGACTGACGAAGTTAACAAGAAGCGATCCTCAACAAACAGCCAAAATCGGTCCAAGGCAACACTTGTCTCCCGACATGGTTCTCGGTCGATCCCTCGCACTCGACAACTCATGGTAATTATTATTATTATTATTATTGATTTTACATTATTATGGTTTTTTTATTTTATTTTATTATTATTATTATTGTTTTTATTTTTATTATTTTATTATTATCATTATTGATTTTACATACATATTATTATTGCCGCATTTAATTAGATTGATCTTACTTACGTGTGTATGTACAACAAAAGGCGTCCGAAACCCAACAGGAGCCTACAGAGATCGACATGTTCTATCGTCTGCATACGAATTCAGATGGTGTATTTATAGATGAGCAGTCTCTCCAGTTGTATGTAAGTATTCTTTTCAAAACACACTTTAATGAATCATTGATTAATAATCTAGCAACCCGACTAATATATTTACTATCTTGTGTTATTGTCACCACACATGATCAGATGAGGGAGCTAGAGGCGACGTGTAAGCACACTACTGCCGAGATCAACAGGATGGTGCGAGGAGGCAAGTTTCGTGGCCACCATCCTGGCGTGGGAATGGTATTGCCGGGATACACCAGTACTCCCCCGTGCTTTTCGCCACCACCCCCTGAGACTCGTCGGGATCGGGATGTTGATTTCATGATGGGCGTGCTGAGAAACGACGGCAGGTATGGCGATCTTTTTGCGAGATATGAGAGTGGTGGTGCCAGCGGGAGTGGGAGTCGCCCGGGTGATGATGCTGGTGCCAGCGGGAGCGGGAGTCGCCCGGGTGATGATGCTGAGGATCGCGAGGGTGGCGATGACATGAGCTAGTCGTGTCATATATGTGTTTGTTAGTATGGTACATAGTTTCTTCATGTTCATCTTGACTTGTTTCCCTATTATCCTAAATTAGAACGCTTGTTTCCCTAGTATCCTTAACTATCCCGACTTATTCCTAGTATCCATGTGATCATTAGAACGTTATATTATATTTTGGTGCAAGTTTGAACTTATTCCGCGTTTGTGTTGATTTGTATTTCAAGTTTACTTTATATGTGTCTTTTGGTGAGCAAATACAGGTTTTTGTTACAAGTTTTGGTAGATTTTTTCCGGAAAAATTCCGGAAAAAATCTGGAAAACGCCTGTTGTGCAGGCAATTTTAAAAAAAAAACCTGCAGACTCTTCCCCAGCGACATGTCGCTGGGGAAACTTTGGTTATTCGTTGGCAAGTCAAACGCAAAGCGTTGACAAGTCAATTGTATCAAGAGTTTCCCCAGCGACATGTCGCTGGGGAAACTATGGAAAGCGTTGACATGTCAACGGCAACGCGTTGACAAGTCAAATGAAAGGAAAGATTCCCCAGCGATATGTCGCTGGGGAAACTTTGTAATTAGCTAAAATGGTTAAGTTTAACTTAATTTTTTTGTTAAATAAGGACTTTTCCCCAGCGACATGTCGCTGGGGAAAATATTGCCACCGTGGCAATCTGTTCTTTCAGGAAAAGTCTTTGGGGCCCGCGGGTCGCTGGGGGAAGTCGCTGGGGATACTTTTAACAACTAGCATACCCCAGCGAATTTTCCCCAGCGAAATGTCGCTGGGGAAATCTATCCCCAGCGACATGTCGCTGGGAAAACCCCAAAATTATCGTTGGGGTAGGGCGCGAATCTTGTAGTGAGATGGTGTGTCTCGAATCCGCAACAAGACATCCTCGGGTTGTGTCCTTGTGTCGATATGCGTTTTGGATGGAGGGTTGACTACGTTCTTCCTGAATTTACAGGGCAAGTTTACATTCTCGCATAACACAAACAGCTTTCTTTCCCTATTGATGGTTGAACTTAGATATATAGCCCTAAAGTTTGAGTGTTTTGTTTGTGGCATTGGCAGGGCTGTGGGGACTGGTGAAGCGTTGTTTAACATGAACTCCGGTCGATTAGTAGCATCACTTGACAGAATCGAAACCATTTTGACCCATACTTCTAATATTAGCAGCAATTAAGTGGTAGCTTTGTATAGCTTTTAACAGTGACTATGAATCTTGTAAGTTTCATGTTGTTAACGAAAGGTTAACTGGTTTTCAAAATGTTTTTGTTGCCTACGACGTTCTCATGTGTTTTTATGTAACATTTTAAAACTACATTTTACATGCTTTTGAGTTTTATGATTAAATTTTATTTTCTCTCACATGGATACAAAGTGGAAATAAGTGGAAATAGTACACCTTTTATAAGTCAAATTTTGGTCACATAGTTAAGCCAAAGTAATTTAAACGTAATCAAAATTAGTTGGTTGTGTTTATGGTTGTTATGGTTTTTTTTCACATGAGAGCGAAATTGGTCCTGTGGATACACGGTTGAATTCATATTTTTTTAGTGTTTATGTTGATACAATTAATTTTATGATGTTCTTAGTTTTATTGTAGACAAATATAAAATGACTAATAACTTAAAAAAATAATCTAACTTGTTACTTTTTATCGTTTTGTGTAACCGTTTTTTCTATATTATTATTAAATATTGTGATTTCGTACATTGTGTGTATCCGGTAACCTGTTTGATTGGTTAACAGGTCATCTTAACGACAATTTAATTTTTCATTTCAAAGTTATTCTACTATATATTAACAGCCATTAATATAAACATTTAAGATTTGATTTTTTTAAAATGTATAACTTAAAAAAAATATTGTAACTTTATATAAAAAGTGATTTAAAAAATTAAATATACGCACGTTTATATATAATAAAAGCTAAATATTCTTAAAAATGTTTTATATAACTTTTAAAGTTTATATAAAAACGAGTATAACTTAACTTTTTTCGTACTTTATATATCTTAAATTTTTTACTTTTTAAATTTCACTTTTAAAATATTTTTGCACGACTCAAAAATGGTTTTTCGTAACTTTAAAGATAAATCGTACTTTTTTACAAAGTTTTAAAATTTTGTTAGTATTTTTATTTTAAATTAACGTGTGTATAGGTTTTTTTTTTGCAAAAACATTACTTTTTTTACTTAAGGATTACAAAATTATTTTTTGTTAACTTTTTGAATTTTTTTGATAAAAATCGTACTTTTATCACAAAAGTTTAAAATTTTCAAAGTAAAATATTTACTTTTTATAAAAAAACTAAAATAATTTTAAAAAATTATAATAGAAATTTTTTAACCTTTTTTAAAAGAGTAAATTTCATTTTATTTAAATTATCCTTTTTAAAGTACGACTTTTGGTTACACAAATTCAAAATATCCAAAAAGAAATTGTAAAAAAAGTTAGATTTTAACTTTTGAATATTTTATATTTTAAATGTACAATATTTTTAAAAAAAATCAAATTTTCAAAAACTTTTTGAAAAATGTACGATTTTTACGTTCGAATATTTTAAAATTTTGTAAAGAAAAGTACGATTTCCTGTAGAAGAAATTAAAAATTTTGTATAAAACGTTTCTTACTAAAATAATATATACAAACATTTATGTAAAAGAAAACTAACAAAATTTTTAAATTTTGTAACAAAATTACGATTTATTTCTAACTTACGAAAAATTGTAAAGTGCAATTTTTTTTGAATAAAAAATTTTAATGAGTAAAGTGCAAAAGCTCGAGATTAGACCGAAAATGATTTGAATTGTTTGTGAAAAAGATCGAGATTAGATTGGTAAAAAGTTTGAACGAGTCAGGCTCAGACGAGCTGGAGCTGCAACTCGAGTCTAAGTTTCAGGTCATCTAATAATCGAGCTCTAGCTCTATTCAAAAAGATCAAATAGCTCGCAACTTGCAACCCTAAATGAGCCCAAATATGTGTGTATAAATGAGCGGTGAGATTAACGAGCCGAGCTCTATCTGAATAGCATCATGGAGGTTGGTTGTTGTAGACTTGTGCATCATGAATTCATGAGTATCATCTACATAACCAGAGATACTCATTCAATTCCATTTGGTGAGTAAGACGCGCTAACGGACATGCTTCAGATTTTTGTCGAGTTTAGAGTTAGATTTTGAGACTTGTTGAGCTCAGAGTTGAGAATGAACTTTTATAGTAATGAAATACATATACAGTAAAAATGAGTAATAATGAGTATTATTGTAAAATATTACCTCTAAGTAGCAATATACTATCAAATCAGCAATCCCACATCGCTCAATGAAGAATTTATCACTTCTTTATGTACCATCTTCAAATGGTTAAGAAAACTAGCATGGCTCGTGCGCAAGGATGTCCCACAAAAATCGTGAAATGGTCTAATTTTTTTCTCAATCGTTTTTGGTTTCATGAGAGCTCATAATTTTATCATGGGCATAAGAGCGTATTGAAAAATTTGATAAGTTTATAAGCTCATTTGTAATGGCTTAAAAGCGTACCAACCTTGTGTATATAAGCCATTACGATAACTCATAGCTTTTTGGTGCGCTTCACAGGAATTCACAGCTTATCTGATGAGCTTGTGAGCTTATTGAAAGTCATAAACCCACAAGCACATTATAAATGGCTTATAAGCGTATCAACCTTGTGCTTGCAAGTCATTACAAATGAGCTTATAAACTTATAAGATTTCTCAATAAGCTCGCTAAAACAAACACCCAGTAAGTTGTTTATCATAATCTTCACATCAGCTTATATCGGGGTGATTGTACAAGTTCATATATAAGCTTATATGATTTTGGCTCATATTTCATAATCTCACTTTTTTGTGCTATTTTATAGGTAATGAATTTCCTTATCTTCTTAAGGTATAAGCCGGTAGACGGTATGATATAAACTCGTATATAAGCTTAAATGACCTTATTGGTCTTTTTGTCATCATAAGCTAATCCGTATCAGCATGGTTTTCACGTGTTTTAAATTTTTTTGTTAAACTTCATTTTGTCCCGCATGGAGAAAAAATGAAAGTAGTGAAGCCTTTATATGTCAAATTTTGATTAGATATTTCAACCAAAATAATAACTTACGCAACCACAATTAGCCGGTTGTGTCTTTTGTTGTTATGGTTTTTTTCACATGAGATCGAATTTGATTATGTGGATATTAAACGAGTAGAAGCTATATTAAACTGCTCAGATGTCAATTGTACCATGAAATTTAGGGACCCGGGTCACTTGGACTACCCGTCATTTTTTATTTTTTTTTGCAATTGAGAGTAGTGAGATACACTCACAGATTGACGAGCGTTGGGTCAGCGGAAGATGTGTATGATGTGGCAGTGGAAGCACCTGAAGGAGTTGCAATAACTTCACAAGACCATACATGAGCTAATTAGACGATAAAATTGCAGTTGGAGTTGTGAATGTATCGCCTCCGTTAACTTTCAATAACGAAACATCCTCTTTTCGTACTTAAGGGAATAGTACTGGATTTAGTATCGCCTCCACCTTCTTTTGACATTTCAACGACTGCTCATGGTACAAACTCTCTCGCCATTTTTCACTTACCTACTAAACACTCTTTTTTTGAGTTACAACTAGTATGGACGAAAAGTTTTAGCTCTCGGGCACGTTATATGTCTCATACTAATTCACTCATCATGATTGTGTAGAACGTACAACATACATTGCTAAACAATCTGTTCCTAGTCAAGTGTCACAAATTAACAGCGACTCAAAGCCACCAAAACAGCAGATAGTTGAACTAGTGGCACATTGGCGCCTAACAAAGAAGTTGCGCCTGTAGAAAGAGAAGGCACTAGAGTCCCAATGTGAAATAGCAAGTTACTGTATTGTTTAACAATCTATCTTGGCTATACAACAAAAGATTTTTAACCAGAGAATAGAGCTGTATTGTGTATCTTAGCGAACACAACAAAGTTTCACAACACAACATCTTATCTACAATTTTACTAGGCAAAATTTTCACGTAAGTAACACATATGGTTGCTTTTTTCCAACCTAGATAGTCCTCAACTCCAAAACTCTTATCAAACACAACTCATAACCAAACGGACTGGGATGTACGGGACGATGATGGATGTTGAGTTGGTGGATTCTGTAACTAGCAACTACTAACTTTACAAGCTATGGTGCATTAGTTCTTTACAAGGAAACAATGTGCCATGTTAGCAAAGAGGTTCGTCGTATTGTGATTGTTAGTCTCGTGGTTAAGCTAGCCATATGAACATGGTTGCGGTACTATTACTTGTTCTCAACATTAGATTTTGTGTTTTTTTACATTTTATTTTGTTGGTTTGCTTAATGAATTTCATTTTTACATAAGACTTGATTTACTAATCATATACAATTTGTGTTTGGATTTTTGTCATAGTATTTGACTTTTGATGATCACGTTAACTGGTTTTTAGGTATTTTAATTGTTATAATGTTCGCATGTTTTTATGTAATTGATGTTACATGTATATTTGAATTTGCTTCTTAGTTTTATGGTTGAATTTTATTTTGTCCCAAATGGATAGAAAGTAAAAATATTGCAAAGTTTATAAGTCAAACTTTCAATTAAATAGCTCAAAGGAAAAAAAAAACACGAAATAATCAAAACTTGTTGATTGTTTCTTGGGTTGTATTTTTTAGGGCTTCAAACTTAGCATAGGTTTGATTTTCTGGTCGGATTTGCAAGGCCGGCTCAAGGGGTGTGCAGCCCGTGCAATAGCACAGAGCCCCCTTTTGCCTAGGGCCACAAATATTAAACATCATCCTTTTTACATATATAAACAATAGACAGCCCCTATTTTCTATCCTTAATTTAGTTGCTGCTATTCTCGTGTAGGAGCCCACATTCAAGTAACTCGTATACTACGTAGAGTACTAAATATCTTTAACAGCTCATAAGTAACTACGTAAATATTTTTAATTGGCAGTTAAATTACCATTAACTTTGTGATATTTTGATATAAATAGTAACATAGCAATACATACAAATAGAAAACAAATATTAACTCTTATAAATTACGGTTTAAAATTTTTTACGCACCTGATCATATATGGTTTTGACTTCGTCATGAGCATACATAAATTTGTTCATTACTAAAATGAAAATCAATCCTAATACCGTCAACATCAGTATATTCCCCGCACGAAATAAATAAATTTGTAATCAATCAAAAGATTTGTTCAGATTTTTTTTCTAACGGGGCCTACTATCAATTACGGCACAGGGCTACCAAAATCCACGAGACGGCCCTGCGGATTTTGTTCGACCTGCCAAACCGCTGAAACTTTGTGATGATATTGGTTAACTATGCGGTTAGTGGAGAAGAATTGGTGTTACCTACAGTTCCGGTGAGGAGTAAGGTTGGAGGCTCCTCAAGTTAATATTAAAAGAAGAAATTTGAGTAGTTGAGTTCAACAAATAAGAGTTTATATAATCAATATTGGTCATGTTGGTTCACTTTCCTTGTTTGGAAACTTAAACAAAAAGGACACTTAAAACCTCAAAGTAAATATAAGACTCGAGACGAGTCTAGTTGTTTGTGAAAAAGCTCGTGACAAGATTGGCAAAAAAACTCGAACGAGATGGAGCCCGAGCTCGAGTATAAGTATTGGGTCATCTAATAATCGACCTCAAGCTCATGCTCTATTCAAAAGGACCACAGAGGCTCGCAATCTTAATAGAGCCCAAAAGGTATATATTTAATTATATTACCTATACGTATAATTCTGTATAAACAAGTTTAGAAAATATAAACAAGCTCTAACCTTGTGCAACTAACTAGCCAAGCTCTATTTTAACGCTATATTCTGCAACTCAACTAAAATTATAAGTATGTAATTTACTCATAAAATAATGATTTTCTAAGATAGATTGGGAAATCAAAAATATTGAATTATTATTAGTAATAAAATAATCAAATGATAGTCGTTTTGTAATGAAAAAAAAGTCGTTTGACTAAGGCTACCCACAACGGTGGGGATTTGTCTCGGTCGCGACGTAGGTCGAACTCGGTCGGCCCGTTGCGGCGACCGGGTCGTGTTAATTTTGGAACCCCAATCAGTCGTCCATACGACCTATTTGTGCAAAAGTTGCTGGGTATTTTTCTTTTATTTATATACTTTTTAAATTTTTCAAAAATAAATTTATTTAGTTTAAATTATATTTAAATTAGATAAAATTTATAATAAATTTCCAAATTTTAATATATTGATCTTTGTTTAATTCCTCACAACATATATTAATTTGATTATTTTTGGAGTTAGTTTTAGCTAATACATTTTATCCCCTTTATTTCTGATTAAAAAAAACTACATGTTGCTCTATAAAAAAACTAATTTGGAGCTTTTTTGTTGTATGTATACTTGCAAAAAGGTGTCTTGCATTACAATTGTTTGTCAAGTAGTCAAGCTAATTCGTATCAGCGTAATTGCAGTACTATTACTCTATTACTTAACGTTAGATTTTTTTTACTAATTATTTGTTGTTTTGTGAATTTCGTGTTCTTAATGAATTACGTTTTATATATAGCTTGATTTGCTGATCATATACAATTTGGAGCTTTTTTTGTTACATATATACATTTGTTTTTGAGTTTTATGGTTAAAGTTTTATTTTGTCCCACATGGATAGAAAGTGAGAATGGTGCATGTTTTATAAATCAAAATTTTATTATATAGTTAAACAAAGTAAACTTTCATACAACTAAAATTAGTTGGTTGTATCTTTGGTTGCTTTTGTTTTTGTTGCTTTCACATGAAAATGAATTTGATTATCTAGATTTTAAATGTTTTAAATACAGTTATACGCAGTTATGTTCAAAAATTTTAAGTTTTTTAGTGTCTATGTCAGCTCAACTCTTAAACCTTTGTTCAGGTATTTCTATCACTATTGCTATTATATACTACTGGAATAGGTGCTCATGGTTGGTATGATCGTACACATGTTTTATTTGCATCAACTTTATATGTTTGTCTCCTTATTCATTTATGGAATTTTTTGGATGGGTCAAGTTGTGCTATGACAATATTTAAGCCGGTATTATGTTTTTCTCGATCCCTCGTCTAGTTATGGTTAGCTCTTCATTCGTTTTGCTTGAGACGAAAAACTTTTGGCAAGAGACTCGAACACAAGACGTCTCCTAAAAAATGACTTAATGAAATAACCAACTGAGCGAACACAGTTGGTTGCTCTTAGCCAATTGTTACCAAACATATCGTAGTTAATAGGAGATGACATTACTTTAAGATTTGTGGTAGTAACTTTCGATTGGTTGTTTCTTTGCTTGTTTTTATTTTGTCAAGTTTATATATTAAGACACTTTTGAAAATGTACAACTATCAACTATCATACATGAATTTCTAAAAAATACTAAAACCGTACCATGCTTTCAAAACCTATTTACTGATAAAATAATAAAACATAAATTTTTTGAATATATTATTTTAATCAAATATATAATGACCATTCATGTAAAAAATCTATTTACTGATAAAATAATAAAACATAAATTTTTTTTTAACAAAATTATAAAATATAATTAAGGAGGAAATTAATCACAAAATATGTGTGGATCGCTCGTTGACAAAATATAAGCTCTTTTTAATACTTTTGCAGCAGCAGCAGAATTAGAACATCCTATTGTTGTTGTTGTGAAATCAAATGTTGTTATTGACATTGCCAAAGAATCCCGTTTCCTGTTTATCACGCTTATTGTTGTTTTTCCGTTGTACTTGTTTGGTATTGGGAGAAAGCCTCTCTCGTTTAGTCGCTTGTTCCCGTCTCACGCTCAACTTCTTAACCTTTTTCCAGGTACATATATAACTATTATTAGAGGTGGCAAATGGGTTGGTTTTAGTTGGGTTTGGTTCATGGGTCAAATGGGTTGTGGGTCAAATGGGTTATGGGTCAAATGGGTCATCATTTAATAATGGGTCAAATGGGTTATGGGTCAAATGGTTTGGGTCGGGTCAACCCACTAACTTACAATATTTGCCTATCTTTTAACATGTTCAAACGTTTTTATCTGTATTCGTTCGATCTTTATGTTTTGGTCAGTTTTTTTTAAGTTTTTCATCGATTTTTTTACGTTTTCATCAGTATTTTTACGTTTTCGTCAGTAAATTTACGTTTTTGTCAGTAAATTTACGTTTTCGTCTGTAAATATACGTTTTCGTCTGTAAATATACGTCAGAAAATTCACGTTTTCGTCAGTAAATTTACGTTTTCGTCAGAAAATTTTACGTTTTCGTCAGTAAATTTACGTTTTCGTCAAAAAATTACGTTTTCGTCAGTAAATTTACGTTTTCGTCAGTAAATTTACGTTTTCGTCAGAAAATTTACGTTTTCGTCATAAACTTTATGTTTTCCTCAGTAAATTCACGTATTCGTTAGAAAATTAACGTTTTCGTTAGAAAATTTACGTATTAGTCAGAAAATTTACGTTTTCGTCAGTAAATACACGTTTTCGTCAGAAAATTTAAGTTTTCGCCAGAAACTTTACGTTTTCGTATGAGAATTTACGTATTCGTCCGAAAATTTACGTTTTCGTCAGTAAATTTACGTTTTCGTCACTAAATTTAAGTTTTCGCCAGACACTTTACTTTTTCGTCAATAAATTTACGTATTCGTCAGAAAATTTACGTTTTCGTCAGTAAATATACGTATTCGTCAGTAAATTCATTTTCGTCAGTAGATTTACGTTTTCGTCAGTAAATTTTCGTTTCGTCAGTAAATTTACGTTTTCGTCAGAAAATTTACGTTTTCGTCAGTAAATTCACGTATTCGTCAGAAAATTCACGTTTTCGTCAGAAAATTTACGTTTTCGTCAGTAAATTTACGTTTTCGTCAGAAACTTTACGTTTTCGTCAGTAACTTACGTTTTCGTCAGTAAATTTACGTATTCGTCAGAAAATTTATGTTTTCGTCAGAAAATTTAAGTTTTCGTCAGAGAATTTACGTTTTCGTTAGAAAATTACGTTTTCGTCAGTAAATTTACGTTTTCGTCAGTAAATTTACGTTTTCGTCAGAAAATTTACGTTTTCGTCAGTAAATTCACGTATTCGTCAGAAAATTCACGTATTCGTCAGAAAATTTACGTTTTCGTCAGTAAATTTACGTTTTCGTCAGAAACTTTACCTTTTCGTCACTAAATTTACGTTTTTGTAAGTAAATTTACGTATTCGTCAGAAAATATACGTTTTCGTCGGTAAATTTAAGTTTTCGTCAGGAAATTTACGTTTTTATCAGTAAATTTACGTTTTCGTCAGAAAATTTTCGTCTTCGTCCGTAAATTTACGTTTTCGTCAAAACGTGAATTTTTTGACGAATACGTGAATTTACTGACGAAAACGTAAATTTTCTGACGAAAACGTAAATTTTTTGACGAATACGTAATTTTACTGACGAAAACGTAAATTTATTGACGAAAACGTAAATTTGCTGACGAAAATGAAAATTTACTGACGAATATGTATATTTACTGACGAAAACGTAAATTTTCTGACGAATACGGAAATTTGCTGACGAAACGTATAGTTTCTGGCGAAAACTTAAATTTACTGACGAAAACGTAAATTTACTGACGAATACGTAAATTTTCTGACAAAAACGTGAATTTTCTAACGAATACGTGAATTTACTGAGGATAACATAAATTTTCTGACGAAAACGTAAATTTTCTGACGAAAACGTAAATTTACTTACGAAAACGTAAATTTACTGAAGAAAACATAAACTTACTGACGAAAACGTAAATCTAGTGACGAAAACGTAAATTTACTGTCAAAAAATTTAAATTACTGACGAAAACGTAAATATACTGACGAAAACGTAAATTTATTGACGAAAACGTAAATTTACTGATGTTTTCTGACGAATACGTAAATTTACTAACGAAAACGTAAATTTTCTGACGAAAACGTAAATTTTCTGACGAATACGTAATTTTACTGACAAGAACATAAATTTACTGACGAAATACGTAAATTTACTGACGAAAACGTAAATTTACTGAAGAAAACGTAAATTTTCTGACGAATACGTAAAATTTCTGACGAAAACGTAAATTTACAGACGAAAACGTAATTTACTGACGAAAACGTAATTTACTGACAAAAACGTAAATTTTCTGACGAATACGTAAATTTACTGACGAAAACGTAAATTTACTGACGAAAACGTAAATTTTCTGACGAATATGTAAATTTACTGACGAAAACGTAAATTTATTGACGAAAACGTAAATTTTCTGACGAATACGTAAATTTAGTGCCGAAACGTAAATTTAGTGACTTAATAATAAAAACTAACTTTTTAGACTATTGGGTTTTTGGTACAATAATAGAACCTATTTTTAAACCCATTTGACCCATTCTCAAACCTATTTGACCCAAACATCATTTTACACAAGAAAAGGGTTGACCCATTTGACCCATAACTCTATTTTTTGCTCAACCCATTTCAAACAATAAGGTTATGAAATTGAACCCAAATGGCCTACTTTTGGTGGAATGGGTTGAAATTGCCACCTCTAACTATTATATTGAACCCGTAGTAGTAAGTGGAAACGCTAGTTGCTCATTTAGAGATCTCTAGGGGTACTGACAAGTAAGTGGAAACGCTAGCTAGTTGCTCATAAATTCTACTAGAAGTATCGTTTGGATTTGGAGTCGAAAAAGAAGAAGAAAAAATCGAGGTGCATAGAGAGTTGTTGTTGGATGATCGATCGAATCCATTTGTTCCATTTGGTGGTTGTTATCGTTTCCTCACTACGTCGCCACTGCTATCCCTGGCAAAATGCCCGACCCTCTTGGTGCCAAATTGCATAAACAAGGATTGAAGGCTAAGCATTCCGTTGTTTTTGTTCCCGGCATTCTCACCGGTGGACTTGAGTTACGAGAAGGTCATTTGGTGAAATCTATAAAAGGTTACCTTCTTATTCACATTTAATAATCCAACGTACGATTTCTTTTTGTGATCGAGGCTACTGTGTTGAGATAGCAAACTTATACATGACAGACATTTAGCTTGTTTGATCCGTTAGTGATATGCATATCGATGATTAGTTAAAGTAAATCAAATTCATGAATCATATACAACATGTTTGTACCATCCTTCAGATTTCTAAACAATGTTTTTCTACATCAAATTTAAAAGGTCAATTGTAAGTTGTCCTATTTGAAAAAGAGCATATGCCATGGTGTGTTTGAGGAAAGACTTTCCACTATTTGAAAAAGCTTTTTGAAATGTTTGAAAGAAAGACTAGGCTTGTACCAAGATTTTGGGTCAATGGGGGATGTGTATGTCAGTATGTGTGGCCGTGGAAGCACATGAAGGCGTTGCAATAACTTTACGAGACGATACATCAGCTAATTAGACGATACAATTGCAGCTGGAGTAGACAGGGAGTTGTGAATGTATCGCACAAAAAGTTTTACACACTCGGCTAGTTGGGTACGTTGCGGGTGGCTGAGCACCCGCTAAGCACGCCATTGGCTCCGCCCTTGATTGGACGAACACATAATCCGATAATGTTATGCAAAAAAAAAGCAGCATTTTATAATTTTCAATAAAATTATACTCCTTCATATATTACATATAGGGATAAATATTAAATGTTAGTGCTCATAAATGCAACTAGATGTGCATTTTGATTTGGAGCATATATATAATTAAAAGTAGGAATGCTAGTCGCTTGTTTCCAAACAAGCATTTTGAACAAAACGCTAACTGCTAGTTACTTCAAAACACTCTTAAGCGCTTGTTACCAAATCCGATACAAAGGGGAATAGGCCATAATACAGCAGATGACCCGATAGTTCGCCATAGTTCACCACATTTCCACACATCAAATTGTAGAAAAGGCATTCGACCCACATCCACAACACCTTTTTGCAAATAAGAGGGGGTTTCGTCATGAGTATTATAGCACCCAAGAAACATACAGCTACATCCTCCTCACCGTACATAATCAAGAAGCCAAGAGGACTAGCCAGGGAACACAGACCTACACCTAGAACCAAATATCCTCCTTTGTCAGTGTATAGAATAGACCGACAAGTGTCATCTTGTCACAATAGGGAAGCCTTCATTATGGTACATTTAACTAGTTAAATGTGCATAATGACCCATTATAACCATCCAGTCCCTCCCAAGGCCAACTCGAGAGTAATAAGGGTCAAATGGAGAATTTTACCCAGAAAAACTCCAATGTACAAGTACTTCCCATATTGTAATGGTCTGCAAAATCAAAAGAGAAGATAAAAGGTCTTGAGAATGTCTTACAACTGAAAAGCAGAAACAGTGCCAAACACTCCTTAACTAGTGCCTGCACTATTACTGATCCTAGTCATTTTGACATTCAATAGGACTTCGATATTCCTGACAAAAATTGTTTCTTTGACTCTTAAGCTCATTAAGGAAGGTCAAAGTTGTCTTCAATTTGTTTGATCACATCTTCCACGGTTTGGTGGCAATCTTGAAATAGCCTTGCATTCCTCTCTAGCCTCCCGGTTATATTAGCAATGTTGTTCTTAAATCCCAGATCAATAATAGCAGTAGCAAACATATAACATACCCTAGCTGTTCATTCATATCACATTACTTTTAGATTCGTTGTAATAACTTTACAAGAGACGATACCTTAGCTAATTAGACGATACAATTGCGGCTGGAGAAGTAAAAGTTAAGCAAGTTAGTACTGATTTAAGACAAGCTCAAGGAGTTGTCAATATATCATCTCCATCAACTCCCAATAACGCATCATCTTCTTTTCACATTCTAGACAACGCACCACCTCTGCCCCCACCACCTTCTTTTGACGCTTCAACGACTGCTCATGGTACAGATTCTCTTGTATGTTTTGTCTCTTACCCGCTCGGTTCACTTGTTTTGGACAAATATATATATATATATATATATATATATATATATATATATATATATATATATATATATATATATATATATATATATATATATATATATATATATATATATATATATATATATATTGAAAGACATTTTCTAATTTTCCGCTTTGGTTTAAGGTTTTCTTATACCTTATTGTTACAACTAGTATGGAGGAGAAGTTGTAGCTTTACGACACGTTATATGTCCCATATTAATTAATTACTGTCATTTTTGTGCAGAAAATACCACAGACATTGCTCAAGAATCTGTTCCTAGTCATGTCTCAGAAAATCACAGCGACTCAAAACCACCAAAACAGTAGATAGTCGAACCAGTGGCGCCTAACAAACTACATGCACCTTTCGAAAGAGAAGGCAGTAATGTCTCTATGCCAAATGTGGAAAAGCAAGGTGCTCTTCACAGACTTTTTTATATCTTGCCTATTTTTTGATGCTGCAAACACATAGAATTAGCGCAAGTATCTTTTCTGAGGTAAAATTCCACATAATGCAACAAAAGATTTTCAACCGGAACATAGAGCTGTATTGTGTATCTTCATTAAGTGACAGTAGCGAACACAACAAGTTTCCACAACACAACATTCTAATCTGCCATTTTACGAGGCAAATTTCCACTTAATATGACAAAGATCTTCAACTGGAGCGTATAGATGGATATTGTATCTTCTTTAAGTAACAGTATAGTCTATTAAATTTTATTAGTCATCGCTTTCTTATCTATTATATTTACATTCTATTTCAGCCTGCAACTTTGGTAAAGGTAGATGGGTAAAAGATGAAAATTGGCATCTGTATTCGGGATTTGGCTGCAAACAGTGGTTGTTGGCGATGTGAGCTTGCCGCTTAACTCAGCGAACCGACTTTGGTTACGAGAAGCTAAAGTGGCAGCCAAAAGACTGTAAAATCGATGATTTTGCAGTAAAGGTGTGGCACTATGATCCTTTAAACCTTAGTCATTTCTACTCACAAGCAACAATTTTTGCTGATTCTGTTGATTTATATCAGAATGCTGGACAAAACACTACCCTTTATCGGGAATTCCTTAGTGTCTCTCTATGTCAAATGTGGAAAAGCAAGGTGCACTTCACATACGAAGTATGTTGGAAATTGGGTTGTTTTTGTTAGTATTAGTGTCAAGTCTAGTTAACGTATGCGATAAGTAGGAGGTACCTAAGTGCACTTTTCTTAATGTACTATGTTTTGAGTCGGATGTGGGTTGCAGCCCAACCCTAGGTCGGTTAGGATTACCCCTCATCTCTATAAATAGAGATGAGGGGTGAAGGACTCGTTACACCGTAGCTTCTTATTCTTTCATGTAATCGATTCGATAATATTATAAAGTTAATCGTTCGGTTACCTTGTCGTGTCGTTCGTCTGGGTTTAGTTTATTGCAACTCTGCGATCCTTCTTTACAGTGGTCTAGGTTTCCGCATATCGATCTTCGGGTTGTTGGTGGTATCGATTCCAACAAGTGGTATCAAGAGCTTACGGGTTTTGTGGTCTTTGGAGATCGGTGCTAGATCAAGAAAAGTTCGTGGAAGAAAAAAGGATTCGTGTTTCATCGGATCGTTTTTTTTTTCTGAGTTGCAGGTTTTATGCTTTGGAGAAGACGAAGTGGGTTTATCTATCACGTGAAGTTAGAAGGATAGAGAGACCATTTATTGGTTGGTATTTTCTTTGTCACGTGGAGATACAATCTACCAAGGTTAAAAAGGTTTTTTTGATGTTGGTGTGTCGAATTTTTCGACGTTAAACTTCGCTATCGACGACATATTTTTTCTCCCTTGTTGCGTAAACAAAAAAAAACCCTTCTTGCAAATCGATTTAATTAGAAGAACCCTAAACCTCGATCACGTACAAGCAAACCGACCGCAAACTTGAAAACCCCAGGCAAATCACGATCAAACTTGTACCACAAGAAACCCGCAACAAGAACCTTCGCTTAAATCGTATTGTACCCGATATAAAACAAGAAGTTTTAATAATAAAACTCAAAACCTTATATCAAATCAAACAATTGAATATTCTATATAATATACCACTTGTAACCAAATAATGACAATATGTATATTATATTAGAAAACCAATTCCACTTTGTAGCCTCCACGTGAACAATAAAACAAGAATCACCTTTTATTTATTATAGATCACGTGTTTAAAGACAATAAAACCTGCCAACTTCGTCTTCTCCGTCGGATGACCTGCAACTCCAAAGAAAAACTAGATCGACAACCTCGAAAACCTTTTCTTCGCGAATCGTTCTTGATCTAGCACCGATCTCCAAAGACCACGACTAACCGTATATGCACACGGAATACCCCCAACTACCCCTTTATTAATAACCCTAATAAAGATTACATTGGGAAGAAGAATTCAATGAACTAGGGTCCCCCCTCATCCCTATTTATAGAGATGAGGGGGTAGACACCTTCCTAATACAAGTTTATTCCTAATCTATATTACAAAGTACACTTAAGTCCCTAACCTATGTTTAATATTACTCCTAATATTCTAACAATATTTCCACCTTAGGAGTAACACTTAAACATAACCGATACTCAACACCCTTTACCGGTGTTGGAACCTCAAACCGGAAACCACCTTGTCGACCAGGCATTGTACTTCTGTAATTTCCCTAGATTAGCTTCCATAAACTCCTTCACGTTCTTCTTCTCAGCAACATTACCCTCCGCACCCTCTTGACCAGGTACTCCGGTTACCGTAATGTTTGCCCCCACCTTTATACCAAGGTGTACCTTTTCCTGCTCATTTACCAAGCAGCACGTGTTTGTCTTTTCTTCAGGTTGTTTGTCCTTTAACCATCTTTGAGCCACTGCAGCATGATCGTTACTCACCTGAAAAACCTCAGCTTCACGATCCCCTTGAGCTCCCTGCAGTTCTACCTCAAACCGTCTTTGAGCCACTACAGCATGATCGTTACTAACCTGAAAAACCTCAGCTTCACGATCCCCCTGAGCTCCCTGCAGTTCCACCTCAAACCAAACACGTTTATGAACATGTACTCCACGGACTCCTATTTTACACCAGGACTAAGTTGTTTGAACCCAACTTGTTTTGAACCTCCATGCTTATGTACATTAGACCCATCGAAAATTTCGATGTTAAACCTAGTTATAAAACTAGCCATTCTTCTTTATCCCTTTGTTGATTTGCTAAACCTTGTGAAAATATCACAATCACAAACCGACAAAGTCCCTTCGATAATTCGCTAAACCTTGTGATATATTAAACCTCACAATCACGAATTACGAAGTCCCATTTTATAAAGAAAAACCCTTGCTTTATCGATATAACCCTAAGAGAAACCTTCTTAGAAATCGATCAAACCAAGTAACCCTTCAAAAGAACACCCTTTCTTACTCAAATATCGATTGAGGCTTGGAAATTAACCTATCCAACAAATCGACAACCCTTGAATCAAGAAAGTACCCGACTCCTTTTGAAGTAACCCTTGTCGTACTTTTAATTTTGCAAAACCGATTTCTAATAACCTAAGAAATCTTGCAACCACGACAAGTCTTGAATCTTCTTTAACCTTGCTACAAACCTTGTCTAGTTGTTTCTTAACCAACTTTACCGACAAGTCTCGCAAGCCATGTGCAATATACCCGTTGTTGCTAAATCCTTTTCTTGCAAATCAAATCTATTAGAAAACCTCTAAACCCTCGATCACGAACAAGCAACCCGATCGTAAACTTGAAAACCCAAGCGAACCACGATCAAACTTGAACCACAAGAAAAATCCTTCTTGCAAATCGAATTTATTAGAGAACCCTAAACCCTCGATTCAGAACAAGCAAACCCGACCGCTAACTTGAAACCCAAGCAAACCACGATCAAAACTTGAACCACAAGAAATACCCTTCTTGAAAATCGAATTACTTAGTAACCCTAAAACCTCGATTCCGAACAAGTAACCCCGATCGTCAACTTAATAACCAAGCAACCACGATCGTAACTTGTACACAAGAACCCGCAACAACGCAACTTCGTTTTATTTAAAGACGATAATCGACTTTAATTAAAGTTAATGTTAATAACCTTGACTCTTCAAATTCGTTTGTAATAACTCTCCACAAACGACAATAAACACCTTGAAAATTGCTTCAAGTTTTAATGCATTTGAATTAGTTTTAATATATATGTACTAAAACCAACGTCAAGTTCATTCTTCGTAGTATTATCAAAGAAGTAATAAAACCATACAATATGGTTTCACATGGCATATAATCAATTCGTCTTTTTTTTATTGTTAACGAAAAGAAACCCCCACCTCACTTCTTTCCTCACGTGAATCGCTGCTCCAATATATGATCGTCGCCGATCGTTAAAATCGATTTCATAACCAAAACCAAACCTCGATATTTTTACGAACCGAAACCTCGCTCTAGCACTCGAACTTCAAGAGACCACGAAACTCGTAGCTCTGATACCACTTGTTGGAATCGACACCAACAACCCGAAGATCGATATGCGGAACCTAGATCCCTGAAGACGATCGCAGAGTCGCAACAAACGAAACCCACAAAGACGACACTACAAAGGTAACCAAACGATTATGTTTTATTAATACTATCGATTGGTACAATAGAAAGAATAGAAGATGCGAGTGTGTTTTGAGCATCACCCCCTCACCTCTTTTTATAGGGTGAGGGGGTCGGTTCCCTTAGTCTTAACGACTAGGGATTGGACTTAGAACCACCCGGCTCAATTACAACCTTATTAGGAAAGTTACCCTAATCGACATGCTAACTAGTATTGGAAACTATATTCAACATTTGATGTTTTAATTAAAACTATAATAACAACAGTTCACGATTTTATTTTTAAATCGTTTAGAAAAAGTTCATTATTGGGCTTTTTCTTGTTGTGGGTAATATTTTTTTTTGTGGGATAAATTTTTAATCTAAATCGAAGGATAGACTTTGTCTAAATAATCTATTTTGCAAAAAGGGTTTTTTAAAACATCAAAAAGTTTCTTGTTGCGGGTTCTTGTGGTTCAAGTTTGATCGTGGTTTGCTTGGGTTTTCAAGTGTGCGATCGGGTTTGCTTGTACGTGATCGAGGTTTAGGTTCTTCTAATTAAATCGATCTACAAGAAGGTATTTTTACGCAACAAGGGGAAAGAATATGTCGTCGATAGCGAAGTTTGACGTTGAAAAATTCGACGGGTCTAATGACTTCGGGTTGTGGCGTGTGAAGATGCGGTGTCTATTAATTCAACATGGTTGGGAGGCTGCGTTAGATCCATTCCCGGATACCATGACGGACGCTAACAAGACTGCGGCGTTGAAGACGAATGTCTATAAAAAGCACACAGTGCCTTACTCTTGTGCTTGGATAACAAGGTGTTGAGGGAAGTCAACAAAGAAAATTCTGCTGCGGGTGTTTGGTTAAAATTAGAAACTTTGTATATGACAAAGTCTTTAGCCAACAAGTTTTACTTGAAGAAGAAGATGTTCACTTTCTACATGCATTCAGGTAAGAAACCATCTGAACATATAGACGAGTTTAATAAGTTAATCGGTGACTTGGCGAACATAGACGTTGAAATTGATGACGAAGATCAGGCACTCATGTTACTTACATCATTACCGTCCTCGTATGATAACTTTGTGGAGACATTGCTTTATGGAAGGGAGTCGCTCACTTTGGAAGATGTCTTGTCTACCCTCAATTCACGGGAGCTGAAGAAGAGGACAGATGCAAAGGATGATGGTGATGGGTTATTTGTAAGGGGGAGGCCGGAGCATCAGGGTAATCAAGGACGTGGTAGTTCGCGATCAAAGTCAAAGGGTAAAGGAACTTATAAACAGAAGTGTTACATATGCTATTCTGAGGATCACCTTAAGAAAGACTGTCCAAAATGGAACAAGAAGAAATCAACTGGCTTTGTCAACAAGAATGCAAAACAGGACGCTGGGACGTATTCTAAGGGTTATGACAATGGTGATTTGTTGATGGCGGTGAGTGAGGAAAGGTTCTTAGAGTGGATCATGGACTCTGGTGGTTCCTATCACATGACGCCTAGGAGGGACTTCTTGTTTGATTTTAAGGAGCTTGATGGTGGTATGGTTTTGCTCGGTGATAATAGAGCATGTGCCCTCAAGGGGATAGGGAAGGTGAGAGTACAGATGAAAGATGGTTCAAGTTTTGTGCTTGAGAATGTGCGTTACATTCCCGAGTTGAAAAGAAATTTGTTATCTTTGGGTACTCTGGGAAATGTCACATGTTCTTACTCAACTAAGCTCAAGTTTAACTCGAAAATGGTGTGGACCCCACATGTCGACGGAGAATGTTGAAATTTGTCTATAGGGATCAATCCCACGTGAGCCTTCTAATTCTTACGTTCCCGTAGACCCGTCCCCCGTGATAGTTTTCCCCTTCTACCCGTCTAGAGGAAAGTCACAAAATTTGGCCAAATATTACGGTGAACCTTGTAGTGTATGTGAATTCACCAACACCAGCCCTCACTCCGACACCATTCCACCAAACACTATTAAACTGATTGGTCATATTCCCTTTAAATATGTTAGCAATCATGATCTCTCTCTGGTCAGGGCCCGTCTTTAGGGGAATGCAATAGGTGCGATCGTACAAAGCCATCATTTAACGAGAGCTTTCAAGTTTCATGTCTTTCTATTTGATGATGCTCGAGCTTAATTATTTCATAAAATTTTTCATACATGTTTATTTTATTTTTATATTAAAAGGCCTCTGATGGCATAGGGACACCGAAACTCACGAGACGGCTTGTCCGTGGTGGCTGACGTCGGCTCAAAGAGTTCATATTATGCATTTTGGTGTTATTTTATCTTTCAGACGACTCTTTTTATTATTGATGTCTCACAAAAGGGATTATTTGCAGTATTACAATTCACGTGCCAAATTTAGAAAGATGACTCATTTCTTTAAGTAAATAAACATAAAAAAACATTGACCAAGAAAAACACGTATTAAAGCAACACGCCGCTCATCAATTCAAATTGTTGACATTCTCATGGTTTTATTTATATATATCGCACTAAAGTTAGTTTATCTATCCATGTGGGATATACTTTCTAAACAAGACCAAAATTCTTTCTTCAAACTATTAGATTTAAGTGGATTAACGCCCACAAATCAACACATGTAACACTTCATGCTCAATTTGACGTCGTCGATCTCTTCTAGTGGTTGTCAATAGCTTTAAGCTCACATGCTAAATTTTAGTGTTCCTTGATTGACTAAGCACTTGTTTATATACCAGCTTCAAACGCTTGGCTTCGTCCTTTCGGAACATCCGATAAAATTGGAACGATACAGAGAAGATTAGCATGACACTTACGTAAGGATGACACGCACAAATCGAGAAATGGTTAAAAAAAATTTCAACCATTTTCGCGTTTCACGAGAGCTCATATTTGTGATGGCTTAAAAGCGTACCAACCTTGTGCTTGTAAGCCATTATGATAACTCATAGCTTATTTGGTGCGCTTGACGAGAATTCTAGGTGCTTTTCTTATTACAATGTTCACATGTTTTTAAGTAACATTTTGAAACTACATGTTACAATATGCATTTGATTTCGATTATAAGTCAATTTTTAATTAAATAGTTTAATTAAATTTACCAAATTTACAACCAAAATTAGTTGATTGTATCTTTGGTTTCTTTTCTTTTTGCTGGTTTCCACATGAGAGTGAATTTGATTTATTTTTTGTATTTTAGAAGCACTTATAAACGGTTAAGTTCATATTTTTTAAGTTTTTTTTTGGGTTTATGTTAGTCAAAATAGTCGTGTAAAAACGTCATTTATATTTACGGTCTTCTTAGTCATTTCTATTTTACTAACATAGTTCTATTTTGTCCCACATTTTCGTAGTTCAAAGTTTTTCTTCGTTCATATTTTTCATTAAAATTGCTAGGCTTGGTCAAGAGGTGAGAATACAATACTTACGTAAGAGCGTATGCAAAACTGAACTAGTCGGTGAACTGGCAAGCCATGGGTCATTATTTGTGACAAAGGTTATTGTTGTACATGAATACTCGAACCAAGCTATATACTACGATGTTTTCATTAAGCAACCTTAAAAGATTATAACAAGATCAGAAGTGGTATCTTTAGTACCATCTACAGAAATGTCGTCTTCTTGAATTTATTGGTCAAACGGATTAAATCAGTGGACGAGACGATCATTAATCTGTTGGCTTTAATCTTGAATAAGCAGTTTACCATATTAAGTATTTTAGTTAAGTCAATAAGCTAGTTTGAATTGGTATATTGTGTGACTCAGTGTATAAGGGTTAGTGAGGGTCATGTGCCATGTTTTTAGGAGAATCATGGGTAGTATTTTACTCCTATTTGAAGTCCACGTTATGTATTTACAAGGCTATATAAAAGCCTTCTGTTATGTCAATAAAACAAGCAAGAGTTTTAGTCTTTCTTTCTCCATTTGATAAGTAATCTCAGTAAGTTTACTTTTGAGCAAGCTCTAAATCTACACTTGGTATCAGAGCGGAGGTCGATCCAAGGCGGGTTTGAGAGTCGGTTTCAGAAAAGGGTGTAGCCCTTCGCTCAAGGGCTGACACACCAAGGAACCGAGTGAGCAGGCAAGAAAAAAAGGGTCGGTTGCAACCCTATGCAATCAGGACGAGTAGAAGAAAGAAGGAGCACGTTGTCCAATGGTAGCAAACAAGAAAGATGAAAGCAAGCAACAACTTTTGATCACAGCAGGTGACCAAAAGAACGCAACAAGAACACAACAGGAACACAGCAAGAAACGCAGCAGGAACACAGCAAGAACACAGCAAGAAAGCAAGCAACAAGGTTGATCATTTGGTGATCAAAAGCAAGAAATCAACAGCAAGTTAGCAAGCATGAAGGTTGTCGTATAATCTGTAGCAAGTAGCAGGTAGGACAACCATAGCAAGCAGAACGTTTCGTGTTTGTAGCAAGTAGCAAACAATAAACAGTCGACAAGCAAGGGTCGACAAGCAAGGGTCGACAAGCAAGGGTCGACAAGCAAGATTCAACAAGCAAGGGTCGATAAGCAAGAGTCGACAAGCAAGGGTCGGCAAGCAAGAGTCGTCAAGCAAGGGTCGACAAGCAAGGGTCGACAAGCAAGATTCGACAAGCAAGGGTCGATAAGCAAGAGTCGACAAGCAAGGGTCGACAAGCAAGGGTCGACAAGCAAGGTTCGAATAGCAAGAATCGATTAGCAAGTTGCAAGAACGAGGAAGACACATGAGCAGAAAACGTGAAAGATTCAAGATTAAGGGGGTGATTGTTGGCTTTAATCTTGAATAAGCAGTTTACCATATTAAGTATTTTAGTTAAGTCAATAAGCTAGTTTGAATTGGTATATTGTGTGACTCAGTATAAGGGTTAGTGAGGGTCATGTGCCATGTTTTTAGGAGAATCATGGGTAGTATTTTACTCCTATTTGAAGTCCACGTTATGTATTTACAAGGCTATATAAAAGCCTTCTGTTATGTCAATAAAACAAGCAAGAGTTTTAGTCTTTCTTTCTCCATTTGATAAGTAATCTCAGTAAGTTTACTTTTGAGCAAGCTCTAAATCTACACTTGGTATCAGAGCGGAGGTCGATCCAAGGCGGGTTTGAGAGTCGGTTTCAGAAAAGGGTGTAGCCCTTCGCTCAAGGGCTGACACACCAAGGAACCGAGTGAGCAGGCAAGAAAAAAAGGGTCGGTTGCAACCCTATGCAATCAGGACGAGTAGAAGAAAGAAGGAGCACGTTGTCTAATGGTAGCAAACAAGAAAGATGAAAGCAAGCAACAACTTTTGATCACAGCAGGTGACCAAAAGAACGCAACAAGAACACAGCAGGAACACAGCAAGAAACGCAGCAGGAACACAACAAGAACACAGCAAGAAAGCAAGCAGCAAGGTTGATCATTTGGTGATCAAAAGCAAGAAATCAACAGCAAGTTAGCAAGCATGAAGGTTGTCGTATAATCTGTAGCAAGTAGCAGGTAGGACAACCATAGCAAGCAGAACGTTTCGTGTTTGTAGCAAGTAGCAAACAATAAATAGTCGACAAGCAAGGGTCGACAAGCAAGGGTCGACAAGCAAGGGTCGACAAGCAAGATTCGACAAGCAAGGGTCGATAAGCAAGAGTCGACAAGCAAGGGTCGGCAAGCAAGAGTCGTCAAGCAAGGGTCGACAAGGAAGGGTCGACAAGCAAGATTCGACAAGCAAGGGTCGATAAGCAAGAGTCGACAAGCAAGGGTCGACAAGCAAGGGTCGACAAGCAAGGTTCGAATAGCAAGAATCGATTAGCAAGTTGCAAGAACGAGGAAGACATATGAGCAGAAAACGTGAAAGATTCAAGATTAAGGGGGTGATTGTTGGCTTTAATCTTGAATAAGCAGTTTACCATATTAAGTATTTTAGTTAAGTCAATAAGCTAGTTTGAATTGGTATATTGTGTGACTCAGTATAAGGGTTAGTGAGGGTCATGTGCCATGTTTTTAGGAGAATCATGGGTAGTATTTTACTCCTATTTGAAGTCCACGTTATGTATTTACAAGGCTATATAAAAGCCTTCTATTATGTCAATAAAACAAGCAAGAGTTTTAGTCTTTCTTTCTCCATTTGATAAGTAATCTCAGTAAGTTTACTTTTGAGCAAGCTCTAAATCTACATAATCAGCAAACCAAGATGATTAGAGAGCTCGCAAGACTTAATAATCTTTTTCATGATCGCTTAATCAGACCAATTTGGTTTGCAGTTTATCAGTTTTTACCAAATGGGTAAATTAGCTCAGTTTATATGCGAATCTAGCAAAGAACCTGTATACTATTGGCCGGTCAGGCCTGCTGTAGTTGTTGGTGTTGTAGAAGGCTTAGCTTTTTTTGCATCATCTGGCTATCATTCACCTGAATATCTCTCCTGGGAACAATTTTATGGACTCAAATTTCAAGCCTGTGGTTGGTATAGTTGAAATCTCGAAGCTTTTGGATCCATCTCATGGCAAGGCTAGTAGGCTCTTTCGGTTACATTGTTGCAGGTACAAAAATGACGCGTATTTTCTGCTGTTTTTGCTTTACGTTTGCGTAGCGGTAGCAGCATTATGGGTGGGTCTTGCATGTCAAATGGGCAATTTAGGTAGGGACGGGCTGGTTTGATTTGGAAGTCAGAACATCTTTTATCCAAAACTTATGCAAAAGTGAATGCAGGTGTTAACAAAACTATATAAATATCGATAACTAATGTTCTAGTGAATATCAAATGGACCACCAAAAGTAGAATCGCAACGTCTATATTTCTTTATATGAGTTGGTAAGAAGAATTAAGTATCATAATCATAGAGATCCCATTTTATGTGCTGTCAACGCCAGTTCGACCCATTTGTCCAGCACAACCCAAATCGACCCATTCAGAATTGTAGGGTCCATATCACCACGACTACAGCAAAACTTGAAAGAAAAATAAAATCCGAGAGAATGTGTATAGAATCTTCATAAAACTATAATTATTATTCCTATGCAGTCCCACTTAATTTTGTTGGAGTTTGCGGACAATGAGGTCCTCACGCTGCAACAAAAATGATAAATATAACTAGTTAAAAGCAGTTAAATATAAGTGATTGTTGAAAAATGTATGTTAAACCAAAACTAAATTACACATATGGTCTTTGCGACTTGCGTTAACTTAGGTCTTTTTTTCCGAAATAGATAGTCCTCAACTCCAAACCCCTTAACACCCACAGTCCCTTAACCAAAAGGGCGCGGATGCATGGGATGATGACGGTTGTTTAGGTGGTGGTGTATGGTTGGTGGATTTTGTGGCTATTACAGGTAGCATATTCTGGATGGCGAAAGGTATTGGATTCCTTAAATTAAGGAAACTTGGAGTACGTATTGTGGTTATGTAGTACAAGCCCAATTCTTGTATAGGTTTGGGACGAGATTACTTAAAAAGAGAAGCAAAACCGGCCACAATTCTTTGCTTTGGTGGGATGGTTTTACTTTGGTAGTATCATAAAATCTTAAGAATCCTGAAAACCATGCTATTTATAAACATCAATGTTTAGAAAAACTACGTATTTTATTTTGCCGTGGTACGCACGGCCCTGTGTGCTCGTATATGTTTTAGAATGAAAAGTTTAGTCGGCATTTGTTATTGTGAACGATTGCATATCTATTGTGCGTAGTAGCCGTTATAGTTCCCATAGAGTCTACAACCCGAGTCAATATGCTTTTACATTTAAAGTTAGATAAAATAAGTACTCACTCCGCCCCTTAAAAAAAGTAACTGTTAAAAGTTATGAACCGAACACACACGCATGCATTATATGTACGCATAATGCATCATTGCCAGATAATCAACAGGTATGCTCATATCATACTAAACTAATGACCACAAAAGCAGTTGTTAATAAAAAAAAACATCAAAATCATACATGCATTATTCAAGTACAAAATAAGCAACAAGAAAAAGTTACAGTATATCATTATAAACATCATCCAATGCACAAGCGGGTAAAAGAAAAGTTTTAGTTGAAGATCCTACGCCTCGTCCTTTTGGAGTTCTATAACCTTACTAAAAATACGACACAGTTTATAACTTTACTGAAAATACGACACAATTTATAACTTTACTGAGAATTGAGAGCAACACCAGTTCAGGCTTTTTAGAGTACTAATATACGCGCTATACCAAAGTGATTAAACATGTCGAGAAGGTCTTTGAGTTTTCTAATTTCTCTAGTATACGAACTAAAATAGAATGCATATTATTTGTAGTGTTACGTTTGCGATGCAAAATTTAGAAAGATAAGACATTTCTTTTACTGCCAAGAAAAAAAATATAAAAAAATAGACCAAGAAACACACGTATTAAAGTTACGTGCGTTTTTTTGAGTCATTTTGTTGATATTTCCATGGTTTTACTATAATCACATGACTTTTTAAAAGAAATTATAATTAATTAATGTGTGATATCTTCACTTTATCTGAACGAGATGTTACCATTTAATAGCTGGTTTTAACTACTACGTGATTTCAAGTTTATAACAAAAGTGGATAGGCCCAACTAGTAAGTGGGTTAGTCAAATACTTACATCAAGTCCATTAAAGTTGGGCAGACAATTTTATCGTTCATTTAAGGGACGGTTCATGTTAAAAATTTGGGGACTATCTAGGTCAAAACAAAAGTCAAAGACCCGAATATGAAAGTCAACTTAAACCTCAAGGACCATAAATATAAATTATTATTTACTCATAAAATAATGAATTTCTAAGATAGATCTTAAAATGAAATTATTTTAAATTATTACAATAATAAAATATAATTAAGGGGGAAATTAATCACAAAATTAGTGCGGATCGATCTTCAGTTTGAATTGATTAGAATTCGTGTGGTGGGGGTTGTTGAGAATAAAATTAGCTAAGTCACTATGCCGCTGACAAGAGGATTTTGGACGCTGACAAGAGTAATCAAGACGCTGACAGAATGAGCACTGACAAGACAAATCAATTTCGAACAAATAGCTTATTACCCTTTAGATGCAACAAAAATTAATAGGTTGCGTCGGGTTTTTTAGGCTAGGCTAGATTCTTTTTCTGTTCCGTTTAGATTGTGTTGTGTATCTGATTGCTTTGGTCCGAAGCACATATACTGCATTTGCTTGCTTGGCCATATTGCCAAAACTTCTATTGAAATATTAATATATTTTATTAGGGTAAAACAATCTTCACACGAATAATTATGTAGAAATGCTATTTATATAATTTTATTGGTTTTTTAGTTTTATTGAAGACAAATACAGAATAACGTAAAGCTTAAAAAAACTAGATTTAACGTCGTGATCAAAGAAAATAGTGTTGCAACGGCTTTCAACAAGGAGCAATTTGTGTGACATATTTTCTAGTGGATTTTTACATGCTTTTATTTAACGACTTGATATTGAATTCGTATGATTATTAACTTTTATAATGTTTTAGCTATTTGGAATGTGTTTCAGCGGGTATAAGTGTTACTATGGATTAGTTGAATATTTCGTGCGAGTTTGCATTATTTGGTGGTCAATTTGGATAGCATATTGCTGTGATGTACATGTAGTTTTTTTTGGAATGTTTTTCAGAGAAAATCGAAAAAAACCTGCATAACATAGTAGTATGCATAAATTATTTCAACCAAGGACATGTCCACGAGAAACGTGATTAAGTATATTTATAAGTTTTAATTAAATTAATTAATTAGCTATTTAGTTAATGAATTAACATTACGTTTCTGGGGACATGTCCATGGGGAATGTTGCAATTTGTTTACGCGGATTCATTCCCGCTCTAGCCTTCCTATTCTAACATTCCCCGAAGGGTCGTCCCCGACGATAGTTTTCCCCTTCTACCAATCCCAGAGTAAATCACGAAATTTGGCCAAAGGTTGCAGCGAACCTTGTAGTGTATGTGAAGTCATCGACACCACCTCTCTCTCGACACCATCCCACCGAACACTGTTAAACTCACCGCTCATATTCCTTTGGTGTTATTTTTTCTAGCAGTCCACTCCCTTTTATTATTGAAGTTGTATCTTGCAAAACTGAATATAGATGTTGAGAACATTTTCGAGTTTTTTATTACTCTGGTATACGAACTAAAATAAAATAAATATTATTTATAGTATTACCATTTTCATGCCAAATTTAGAAAGATAAAGACATTTCTTCTATTCCTGATAAAATAAACTTACAAAATATGGACCAAGAAACACACGTATTAAAGTGACATGCGCTTCTTGCTATTCATTTTTTTATATTACCATGATTTTACCTATATAGTGCTCCAAAGTTACTTTATTTATCCATATTATGTCTTCTCGTTGTTTTTTTTACTTGAGAGCGAATTTTGTTAAGTTAAGTTCATATTATTTTAGACAAACTTTGGATTTTTAGAATCTTTTGGTCGCATTTATAAAGTTAAGTTAACCATGGTAACACGACAGTTGGCCTTTGGATATTTGTTATGTTGTGATGATCATGTTAACTGTATGCATCTGCTTTCGAGTTTTATGGTTAAATTTTATTTTGTCCCACATAGATAGAAAGTGAGCGCAAGTTTTATAAGTTAAATTGCTATTAAATGTCCCAACTACAAAACAATGTCACATAAACAAAATTAGTTGGTTTTGTGTCTTTGGTTTTATAAGTTTTATTTTTTGTCGAAGAGTAGAGATTAACAAACTAAACTCTAATCATACCGTTAAGGAGGTTTAACTAAATGATAGATTTAATAAATAGCTCGTCGTTCAAATAGAATTAAATGTTGAATCGAGTATTTCAAATTCATATAGTACTTAAGCATGAGTTTCTTACATGAAATGTCAGATACTTGTTTTTTTGTTTTGTATATTATTCACCTTTTTAGTCTTCCCAAGGATAAATAATATCATTGATGTTTTGATCAAAGAACGTGACGTGTTGTTAGAGAAAACTCATATCTCGACCGTTATATTATGGTGTGCCGTCGAGATGTTGTTTGTCCGGTGCATTCACAACTACTTTAAATACTAGCTGACTAACTTTTACACCAGGCAAAACATGACAAAAACTAAACAAGAAAAACCTAGGTGTGATTTATCCATCTAGGATCCGTGCAAATAGAGTTTCACCGGATCCTATGTTGTCTAGATGGACTGGAAATCAAAAGTCCGATTTTTTCTTAGGTTTGGATGATTTTGGCCGGTTTTGGCATTTTTGATAGTTTTGGCCGGTTTTGATCAGTTTTTGACCGGGTAAGTCGCTTTTGACCAAGGGTTGCCAAGATAAAACGTACTCGTTGTTTCAAGCTTTCATTTGCTTGGTCGTGGTCTTGAAACGGAGTCATGTAGCACATGTTATGACATTTTTATTGCAACCAATGTTTTTTGCTAATTTCAATCTAATTTGTTTTTGTGTTAGCGATTATGTTTGGGACTATGTTTCTAACATTCCAAAATTACATGTTACATATTGAATGCATAATTGCATATGCTTTAAAGTTTTATTGTTACATTTCATTTTGTCCTACATGCATAGAATGTGAGAGTAGTGCCACTTTTATAACTCAAATTTCTATTAAAAAGCTCAATATAATTGAGTCTTTGACAAAAGGCATAACTGAAATTGGTTGGTTGCGTCTTCTCATTGTTTTTTTTCATAAAAGCTTATAAGCAATCCCAAACAGTCCAATAATATTTCTGTAAAAAAACTATATAAACACCGGTGGATATAATTGCAACCTGTCTTAGAAAACTCTTTTAGACCGGTGCTTGAACCGGTTTTTGCAGTATACACGCACCGGTTTATTAAACTATCTTTTGGACCGATTCCTGGACCGGTCTTTATATTAAAACTCTTAAGACCTCCCCCATTAGAGACCTGCTGTGTAATCGGTTCAAAAGTCATTTTTAACCTGTCTAAATAACATTTTTTTTAATAGTGTTGTTTAATATTAAAACTTTATCTCTATTTTACGATGGGTGATCGAGGACCCACTATATTAAAAAAAAAAAGTCAAATGACTAAACATGCAAGTTAACACAAACCATTGTGACCACACACGTAAATTACTATTTACTCATAAAATGTGAAACCAAAAAGCACATGAAGTTGATGTAAAAACCAAAAAGGCTTGTTTAAAAAAGCATATTTTGGATGGTGAGGGGTATTGAGATGAAGGTGTACAAGAGAGCGCGGGACGTATACTAGCAACTCCTAATTATATTAAGATATGTTAAATGTATGTATTTGCTTGCAGGTTTTATTGTTAAGTTTCATTTGGCCCACATGGATAGAAAGTGAGGATAGTGCAACCTTTATAAGTTAAATTTTGATTAGATTGTTTAACTAGAACACCTAGACACATAACCAAAATTAGTTAGTTGTGTCTTTGGTTGTTTTGTTTTTTTAATGTTTTGGAACATTATTTTAATTTTACGATCGTATTGCATTAAATCTAAAATAAACAAGTTTTAAACAAGTACAAGGTATAATAAACCACTTAGACGTCAATTGAAATGATCGGTTACCCGTTGGTCGATCTCTATTCTTTTTAGAAAATCAAGAGTAATGAGATACACTTGTAGACTGACTAATGTCGGGTTAGCGGGAGACGTGTAGAGCCCGAGCTCACGTCTAAGTTTCAGCTCATCTAAGAACTGGGCCCAAGAAATATATACGTAATTATATATAATTGTGTATAAACGAGATTCAAAATGTAAAGAAGCTTGATCCTTGTGCTATTAACTTCTTCAACACATCATATAAGTCGAGCTCGGGCTTTATATATATATATATATATATATATATATATATATATATATATATATATATATATATATATATATATATATATATATATATATATATATATATATATATATATATATATATATATATATATATATATATATATATATATATATATATGAATGAGCCGATATTGAGCTATGAGAGACTTTGTCTAGACTCAGCTCATTTTCATCCGTAGTTACCTACAATATACACTATGATGATATTAGTAGAGTTGAATAAACGAGGTTAACGTGAGGATGGTGAAATGAGAGTCTTGCAACCTTTATAAATCAAATTTTAATTACATAGTTAAACAATAGCAATTAATAGTACAATCAAAATTAGTTGGTTATATCTTTGGTTGCTTTTGTTTTTGTTTCTTTCCATATGAGAGTGAATTTTGTTTTCTTTTTCTTATGTTAAAATGGGTTGAATTAGTATAAAAAAGAGTTCATATGACCATGGGGATTGACATTCAAATATTTGGCAATTTTAGCTGGGAGGTACACTATGATTAGATTAGTAGAGCTGAACAAATGAATTTAACATGAGAATGCTGAAATGTGAATCGAATATGCGTCAAATAGTATATCACAAGCCTCATTTTCATTTTTTTTTTAACGGAAAAATTTCATGTTATTTGAGTTGAGCATGCTTCATTTTTGTTGCAGTTTGCCGACAATGAGGTTAAAATGATAAATTTAAATGGTTAAAAGCAATTAAATTTAAGTGAAGTGAAAAAAAGTATGTTATAAAATAAATAGCAAAAAATATGAAGAGGAAGGATGGATAAGATAAAAGTACTTTACACGTATGGTCTTTACGATTCGGGTTAAATTAGGCTTCTTTCCGACTATGATAGCCTCTCAACTCCAAAAGCCTTACTACGCACAACCCATAACCCAGCGGACGTGGGTGTATGAGATGGTGACAGGTGTTGAAGTGGTGGTATATAGTTTGTAGATTTTGTGGCGATTACGGGTAGCATATATTTGGATGGTGAAGTGTATTGAGATGATGTTGTAGAAGAGAGAACGAGACATACAATAGCAACTACCAACTATATATAAGCTATGGTGCATTGGTGGTATAAAAGAAAACAATATGATTTTTTCTAAAATTTAGACCTTACGTTATCTGGAACCTTGCTTTCTGATGACTTTTTCTAAAATTTACATGATTTCAACTTTGTAAATAATTAAGTGGTTAAATAAAATACGAGTCAAAAACTACATCACAAGCCCATTAAAGTTGGGCCTATCTATTTTTGTAATTTGAAATTTGAACAGTCAATTTTGACGTTTGTTTGGTCAAGGGACTGTATGTGTTAACGCTTCTGCAGTTAGGGGTAAGGGTGTAATCGAGTCGATCCGAGCTCAAGCTTAGTAGGGCTTGAGCTTGGCTTGATACTAAAATTTTATACTTGAGTTTGGCTTGATAGCTTGTCAAGTTTTATAAATTCAGGCTTGAGCTTGGTTTGATAAGGCTTGATAAAAGTTTGAGCGTGATTTACAAAGCTTGAATGTGTATAAATTTAATTTTTTATAATAAAACTCATCAGTAAACATATGTATAAAATAAAAAAATAAAAATCATTACTTAAAACAAATTTGATTTTTTAACATTAATAATACCAATAACAAAATCATCGTACAATCTTGGTTTTAAAATGTGTTTTGCACTCTAATACGATTAAGGTCCCAAAGGCCATTGGATGATGTGAATCCGAGCACAATTTAGACACGTTGCGTTTAGTATTAAAGAGTAAAGAAAATATTTATACACATATTGTATTCCACCAAGTAACGAGTAAATTTAATAATTAAATTTACAAAATATATAATCATTTAAAAGTTCTAAAATATAAATGTAATAAGAGTTAAAAGTAATTTTAAAATATATTATTTATTTATAAAATTAACCCTTAAAATTAGGTTAATACTCAAATTAACAATTAGTTGCTTATATAAATTTATCATAAAAACATATTTTTAATAGAGCTTGAAAAAGCTTGATAAGAACTCGAGCCGAGCTATCAAAAGCTTGAACTTGAGCTTGATATAGTTTCGAGCTATTTTTTGAGCTTGAGCTTGGGCTTGGGCTTGAGCTTGATAAAAGCTTGGCTTGATCGAGCTAAGCTCGAGCTCGAGCTTGAGTTACTTAATAAAAGCTTGTCTTGATTACACCTAGTTAGGGGACCATGTAGCTTAAAAAAAATCAAAAGACAAAAAAAAGAAAGTCAACTAAAACAGGAATTTGGTCTTAGGGTCTCATCCAACAAGTGTTATCGTTTGGATCACTTGTGCCTCCACATGTATCACCCGTGTATTAAAAAAAACCAGAAATTTTTTTAGGCTCTTAAACTTCCCTGTTATAGAATTACACTTCAAACAGCCCGTAGCACTATTGTATGATGGGGGTTGGTTGTTGTAGACTTTGGCATCTATGTAACCGGAGATGCTCGTTCCACTTGGTGAGAAAGACGGATCTCCATCGGTGGCGGACATGTTTCACATTTTTGTCGAGTTTAGGAATTAGATTTTCAGATTAGTTTAGCTCAGAGTTGAAAATGTACATTTATAATGAAATACATACACAGTAAAATAAGTCAAATCAGCCATCCCACATCGCTCAAAAGCGGAACTAATTACTTGTTTATATATCATCTTCAAACGGTTTGCTTCGTACCTTCAGGATATCCCATTAAATTGAAACGCACAAGGATGACCCGCACAGATCGAAAAATGGTTCAGATTTTTATCTCAATCGTTTTCGTGTTTCACGAGAGCTCATAACTTAGTTTTCTAGGTGTTTTTTCATGTTACAATGTTCACATGTTTTTATGTAATTTTCTAAAACTACATGTAAATGTATACATAGTGAAAGTAGTGCAAACTTTATAACTCAAATTAGATCAATTGATCAACTGAGAAGCCTTAGCCATAACCAAAATTAGTTAGTTATGTCTTTGGTAGTTTCGATTTTTCACACGAGAGTGAATTTGGTATCTGGATATTTAAAATAACTGACGAGTTTTAGATATTTTGGACGCATTTAAGTTCATATATTTTTAATATTTTAGTTTTTATGTTAACACAAATATTTTTTTTCCTTTTTCTCCATGTTAAGATTAGTAGAGTTGAACAAATGAAGTTAACATGAGGATAAAAAGTTAATCGAATACAGATGATAAATTTAATAGGCTAAAAGCAGTCAAATTTACTTGATTGGTTAAAAATATATGAGGAAGGATGAATGTAAATTACTCATATGATATTTGCAGTCATGATTTGTTTAAAATATATGCATTTGCTTTGGAGTTTATGTTTAAATTTTATTTAGTCCCACATGGATAGAAAGTGAAAGTAGTGCAACCTTTATAAGTCAAATTTAGATTAAAATAGCTAAACTGGATGATCAAGAAACAACTAACCAAAATTAGCTGGTTGTGTCTTTGGATCTTTCGGTTTTTTTAACACGAGAGTGAATTTGGTTTTTTCATACGCATACATTTACAATAAAAAAATGAAAACATACGAGGTAACCTTTTTGGGTTCAGCCAAGTAACAACAATGTAGATAAAAAAAGTATGGTACGTATAGTTAAAAAACAAACTTTTGATATTTGTAAGTTTAAAAGTGATTCATGAACAACGTATGATAAAAATGAAACAGCAAGAAATATAAAGATGAAAGATGGATAAAATAAAAGTAAATTATTCATGCAGTCTTTGTTTGTTAATCGAATATGAGTCGAGTAGATCACAAGCCAATCTTTTTGTTGCAGTTTGTCGGCAATGTGGTCGATCACTTGCCATTTACCACTACTACAAAAAAAAGGCTATAAACACCTCCTAAAATAAACCAGGTTTGAGATAACTAATTCTTATTACAAAAAAATAAAAAAATGAGAAGCATAGGGGTGCAGTTTAGTTGTTGAAAACTTTTTATAATTTTCTGTTTCTAATTTTCTAGAGAAAAAACAGTTTTCTTTTCTAAAAAATAGTTGAGAATTTTAAAAACTTATTTAGATGATATTTTTCATTTTCCAAAAACAATAAACAATGTTTAGACGGAACTATATTCAACCATTTTTTTCATGATCAACTTTTTTTCATGTTTTTGCTAGTTTATTTTACATTTTCGTCGGATTTTTCCCGTCTTCTTTTTTCATATTTTCTTTTTTTTTTACGTTTTAATTCGTTTTTTTACGTTTTAATTCGATTTTTACGTTTTCATTAATATTATTACGTTTTCATCTATAAATTTACGTTTTTGTCAGAAAATTTACGTTTTCGTCAGTAAATTTACGTTTTCGTAAGTAAATTTACTTTTTCGTCAGAAAATTTACGTTTTTGTCCGTAAAATTACTTTTATGTGAGAAAATTTAGGTTTTCGTCAGTAAATTTAAGTTTTCGTCTGTAAATTTACGTTTTCCTCAGAAAATTTACATTTCGTTAGTAAATTAACGTTTTCATCAGTAAATTTACGTTTTCGTATGTAAATTTACGTTTTTGACTGTAAATTTACGTTTTCCTCAGAAAAGTTACGTTTTCATCTGTAAAATTATGTTTTCGTCAGAAAATTTACGTTTTCGTCTGTAAATTTACGTTTTCTTCAGTAAATTTACGTTTTCGTCAGTAGATTTACGTTTTCGTCTGTAGATTTACGTTTTCGTCAGAAAATTTTCGTTTTCGTCTGTAAATTTACGTTTCGTCTGTAAGATTACGCTTTTGTCTGTAAATTTACATCTTCGTCAGAAAATTTACGTTTTCGTCAAAAAATTTACATTCTCGTCGGTAAATTTATGTTTTCGTCAGAAAATTTACATTTTCGTCTGTAGATTCACGTTTTGGTCAGTAAATTTTCGTTTTTGTCAGAAAATTTACGTCAACGAATTTAGTGGCGAAAACGTAAATTTTCGGATGAAAACGTAAATATTCTGACGAAAACGTAAATTTTATGACGAAAACGTAAATTTTCTGACGAAAACGTAAATCTACAGACGAAAACGTAAATCTAAAGACGAAAACGTAAATTTACAGATGAAAACGTAAATTTTCTGACGAAAATGTAAATCTACAGACGAAAAAGTAAATTTACTGACGAAAACGTAAATTTTCTGACGAAAACGGAAATTTACAAACGAAGACGTAAACTTCTTGACGAAAACGTAAATTTTCTGACGAAAACGTAAATCTGCAGACGAAAACGTAAATCTACAGAAGAAAACGTAATTTACATACGAAAACGTAAATTTTCTGACGAAAACGTAAATCTTATGACGAAAACGTAAATATACTGATGAAAACATAAATTTACAGATGAAAACGTAACTTTTATGAGGAAAACGTAAATTTTCTGACGAAAACGTAAATTTACAGTCGAACACGTAAATTTGCAGACGAAAACGTAAATTTACTGACGAAAACGTTAATTTACTGACGAAATATAAATTTTCTGAGGAAAACGTAAATTTTCTGACGAAAACGTAAATTTACAGATGAAAACGTAGATTTACAAATGAAACGTAAATTTTCTCAGGAAAACGTAAATTTTCTGACGAAAACGTAAATTTTCTGACGAAAACGTAAATTTACAGACGAAAACGTAAATTTACAAATGAAACGTAAATTTTCTCAGGAAAATGTAAATTTTCTGACGAAAACGTAAATTTACAGACGAAAACGTAAATTTACAAACAAAAACGTAAATTTACTGACGAAAACGTAAATTTAGTGACGAAAACGTACATAATGACGAAAACGTAAAAATAATGATTAACGGTGAATACTTAATAGAGTAGCGTGTTATTGAAATGGGTTAAATAAAACAATGGAGGGTATAAGGTGAAAAATTAGAAAAGGGTAAAATGGAGTTTTCTATTTTTTATATATAAATTTAGAAAATGAAAATTGTGTAATTTTTGAAAATTATTGAAAAATGATGTTGCTAAACAGGTTTTCTGTTTTTCACTTTTCAAATGAAAATATTTCTAGAAAAATAGGAGAATTTTCTCCAACTAAACAGCCACATAAATACTATTTTCTTGAAAAACGTGATCCTTGTAGAAAACCTATCTTTAAACGTGCTAAAAAACAATTTTTCGGAGATGACCAATATCAGTATTTTTAAAAGTTTTATAATTTTTTGAAAAAAATTTATCGAAAATTTTTGATTTCTCTTCCACTAAAATTAACAAGATCATTGACCTAAGCATCACTGTAGACTTAAAAATAGCCTGTATTGTTTATCTAACACTTTTGTGACTTTGTGAGTAAAGGTTATTGTTGTTCATGAATACTCGAACCAAGCTATATACTTCGATGCTGTCGTTAAACCGACTTTAGAAGATTCTAACAAGATCAGAAGTGGTACGTTTAGTACCATCTACAAGGCCGAAATGCCTTATGGTTTGACTTTATCAGTCAAACGGCTTAAATCAGTGGACAAAACGATAATTTATCAGAAAACCAAGATGATTAGAGAGCTCGAGAGACTTAGTAATCTTTTGTGTCTAAGAAGGGCATCAATCGAATCAGACCTGAGATATACCGTTAGATTTGTGTCGAAGAAGGGCAACAATCGAATCGACCTGAGATATACCGTTAGATTTGTGTCGATGAGGGGCATCAATAGAATCAGAGACCTGATGGTTCAGTTTATATGATGAATATTGATCATGTTGGTTCAGTTTGGTTGTTTTGGCAACTTAACAAAAGAGGACACTTAAAACCCCCAGGTACATATAAGAGTGGAAATGATTAGTAAAAACCTTGAAAGAGTCGAGCCCAAACGTGCTGGAGGTCTCGACCCCGAACTCGATGATCTAAATTCCGAATCATTTAATAATCGAGCTCTAGCTTGAGCTCTATTCAAAAAGATCGAATAGGCTCGCGAGCCAGCCAACGAAATACTTAATTATACTACCTATACGTATAATTGTGTATAAACAAGCTTAAAAAATAAACGAGCACGAGCCTTGTGCGATTAAGTAAGCCAAGCTCTATTTGAAAGCTATTCGCCACATCATATAATTCGAGCCAAATCCGGGCTCGAACTTATGTGTATGAATGAGGCAAGCTCCGAGCTATGATAGGCTTGAACCCAGCTCAAAGGCTTGTTTTCAAGAAAGTGGGAGATAGGTTGCCATATACCATTACATTCGTGTCGAAAGAATAGGAAAATGGTATTTTTTTCTCAAAAATGTGAGAGATAGGTTTCTATATACTGTTACAGTTAATTGGGAACCAAATGCTTTTAGTTAATTTGAAAAAGTATAAAAATAGTCTTTTTTCTTTCTTTTTCTTAGCTTTGGCGGGCCGGTGTTGGGGGTGAAGCCATCACCCGTGATGGCGTCTATTAGCTCGCGGGGACCTAATGCTGTTACGCTAGAGATAATGAAGCCGGATGTGATCGGGCCTGGAGTCGACATCTTGGCTGGATGGTCTGGTGCTAGCAGACCAAGTGGGCTAAAAGTTGATACGTGCAAAAAACAGTGTAACATTATTTCAGGTAAATTTCATTCGAAATGTGTTTTCACTTAAGATACGTCCGCATATTAGTGGCCTAGCTGCATTGCTAAAATCAGCACATCCAAAATAGAGTCCTAGTGCCATCAAGTCGGCTCTCATGTACATTGCGTTGGTGTGCAATAAAGAATTACTAAGACATACAAAATCATCAATTGTAACGAGGCACTCCATATAGCGGTAGGTACGACCAAGAAAAATGATTTTTTACAGAAAATGCTGGAAGAAATGGCCGATAAGATCACACTGTTGGACGTGAGAAATGCAGATGGCATACTACTTCATGTTGCTGCTATTGTTGGCAACACCCATGCTGCCAATATCTTAATTAGTTGAAATAAAGGATGATTTATTGTTTACCAAAGACAACGAGGGTCAGACACTGTGTTATTCAGAGCCCTTGTTACTATGTTCACATGTTTTTATTTAACCTTCTAAACCTACTTGTTAGTTGTTACATGTATGCATTTGCTTTCGAGTTTTACGCTTGAATTTTATTTTGTCCCACATGGATAGAAAGTGAGAGATATTCAGACTTTATAAGTCAACTTTCAATTAAATAGCTCAATCCGAGTTACCTAAGAGGCAATCAAAATTTGTTGATTGTGTCTTAGGTTGTTTTGGTTTTTTTGTAAGGGCAACAAATTAAAATTAACACAGGTACAGTTTCGGGCCAGGTTTAGTTTGACCCGCCAAACCGTTTACAATTTTGATGATATTGGCTAACTACGCGGCTAGTGGAGAAGAATTTTTGGCGGACAGTCATCTCTTACGTGCAATTGCGTTGGGGACGAGATTAAAGAGTATTTGAAAATAGAAGCAAACCCAACCATAATACATAGCGGATCTGAAGGGTATTGAGATGATAGTGTAGGAGAGAGCATAGGATAGGAGGAGATATGAATACCAAATACCAATAAATAAAACGTATAACATGCGAGATCTGCTATGAACTCGTACCACTGCCAATAAAACATTCATAAATAGCAACCGATGTGTCCACTCGTTTTGCATGGTTTGTATGAACAAATAAATATCCAAGCCAAGCTCAAAGACAACATTTGAGACATCAAATGTCCACATGAAACTTGCAATAAGTCTCGTGAACCCTTGTCATGCAGCACCAAAATTTCACACAAACTCTTAAACAGATGGTGCAATGCATTATGTGAGTCTACAGTGTCAGGATTTGATTTGGCCTTTTGTCCTAATGTGTGTTCTGAATTGATTATGAATGACGGTGATGTGAAGAGATGTGTGTGTCCATCTACTGTGAAACCTTTTTGTTATCAATGTAAGGCTCCATGGCACGAAGGCTAAACCTGCAAACAGAGGAGGGATGGAAACATTTCATTGCATATTTGTTCCACTCGATCCATTGTACTCACTATAACATACTAACATTATTGCAGATGTGGAAAGTAAGAACCATTTTGGCATTGGTTCGAGTTCATCTATATGATATCGAACGTTCCTATGAGAGAAAAAAGATCTAAACAACCCGTAAGTCAAAAACTAAATTTTTCTCGTACGTTAGGCATATGGTTAAATATACCATAACTTTCGGTTTGTGAGTTATTTTTCTTTGCTTAATATATTGTGCTTTTCTTCTTTTTATCTTTTTTCATTCACATATGCCTCTGCTACGTTTTTTAATTCCAATACTACGTGACGATTATATTAAAGTCAGGTTTCGTGCGTTTGGGTGTTTGTTATGGTGTTTGAGTTGTTATGATCATGTTAATTGGTTTGTCTAGGTGGTTTTCTTATCACAACGTTGACATGTTTTTATGTATCATTCTCAAACTACAGTGACATGTATGCATTTGCTTACGAGTTTTTGTCCCACATGGATTGAAAGTGAGAGTAATGCAAACTTTATATTTCAAATTTCGATTGGATATTTAAACTAATAATATTTAGAGACAAACAACTAATAACTTGATTAGTTGTTTGTCTCTTACGTTGTTTCGGTTTTTTTAGATGGGGAGCAAGGTTGGGGACGAGAGTAAAGAGTATTTGAAAATAAAAGCAACCCCATCACCCATGGTGGCGGCTTTCGGCTTAAGGGGACCTAAAATAGTGAAACCAGAGATATTGAAGCCAGATGTGATTGGGCTCGGAGACAACATCTTGGCTGGATGGTCATGCGCTAGCGGGCCTAATGAGCTAAAAGTTGATACACGGAAAACCCACTATAAAAATATGTGAGGTAAATTTCATACAAGATGATTAATAGCCTAATCTGGTACAATAAATTTATACTAATCATCCCTTTACATACAATACGTAAACAAATTGCCGTTTAGAAAAAAAAAGTAAACAAATGACTATAAATACTACATGGGTCGAGTTGGATATAATGATTTCAAATCGAGATTTCTACTGTTTGTGGGAAAACAAGAGTAGTGAGATACACTCACATATCGACTAGCGTTGGATAAGCATGTGACGTGTATCTTGTTGGAGTGGAAGCACCTGAAGCTGTTTAAGTTGATGTGGAACCGAAAAGGCTTGTTTACAAGAAAGTGGGCGTTCAAGTCGAACCAAAAATGTTTGTTTTCAAGAAGGTGGGAAATAGGTTTATTTCATTTTCAACATACATTTCTCATCTTTACGATACTTTTGTTTCATAGATTTAGAACAAAAATAATATTGTAAATATATGAGTTACTGAAATCCATTTTCGGAGCAGCAGAGTAACAATGTAGATAAAACAAGTATGGCACTCGTAAAAGTAAATTACGGAGGAGCAAACTTATATACTAGAAACAAGAACCAGCAGCTTGTTTCGCGTTTCCTATCCATTTCCGCTGTCGTTGTTTTTTCCGTTGTCCTTGTTTGGTATTTAGGAGGAAGCCCCGCTCATTAGTACCTTGTTCCTGTCTCAGACCCAACTCTTAAACCTTTTTCCAGGTATCTAGATCAGTATTCCAGCTAAAAAAAATTGGAAGAAGCATACAGTATACCATGTATTCATGAAACTACATACACTTTTAGGTTTTGTGAAATCAATATGACAAAGCTAGCCCGTTTATCAAACTCGTCTAATTTGTTTTAAAGCCGCTTTTAAGTAGGACTAATCACGGTCCAAAAATGATCAGACTGAAAATATAGTTTGTCCAAAACACCAGGCAGACATGTTCGGGCCCGGTCAATGTCTTGATCGGTTTGATCCGGCTCGGTTTTCAATCTGGTTCAATAAAGCACGGCTTTGTGCAAGCTTAAACCCGACCAAAGGCTGAATATGAAGAAAACGATTGATTAATGATCAGACTAAAATATATCAGGTCGATTCAGTCTGATTTCTTGGTCCGCTTGAAACCAACCCGGATCTTTGAAGCATTTTAATATGTTTCATTTCCATTGTAGTCAATCTTTAATCATTTAAACACTTCACGAGTTCACTAACCATTGCCACTTAAGTTGGGAACAAAATGGTCGCTTTCTTTTCTCATGCTATCTCGGGTTTCTTAATTACCACTCAAGAGAAACCGAACATACTAATTTACACTAATCACCGCTTTAAATATAATACGTAAACAAATTTCCGTTAAAAAAACACGTAAACAATGGTAAGACAACGCTCACAATGCTTACATGTATATGCATTTATGCTTGTTAATTTTATGGTTAATTTTCATTTTGTCCCACATGGATAGAAAGTGAGAGGAGTACAACCTTTATAAGTTAAATTTTAATTAGAAGCTTAACCAATTACTAGAAGAGGCAACCAAAATTAGTCGGTTGTCTCTTTCGTTACTTTGGTTTTTTTCATATGAGAGTGAATTTCGGTTATGTGAATATATAGTTGGGAACAAAAGTATAGACCGCCATGCATAAATTAAGCATGTTGATATACAGTAGTTGTCAAGCTAATCTATATCAGCATGCTTAATTTAAGTAGGGCGAAGCTGCTTTGATTTAGAAGTCAGGACATCTTTTATACAAAACTTATTTAGATGTGACTGCGGGTGTTAACAAAACTATGTCGATGTTGATAGTAATGTTGTGGTGAATGTCAAATGGACCACCAAAAGTAGAATAACAACTTTTAATTTACCTTATATGAGTTGGTAAGAAGAGTTAACTATCATTAGCATAGTGAAAACATGGTTCGGAGCTAACCAATAAATTGAACTCGCAACATATATATTATCCTTCGGCAACCGACCAACCACAAATAATGGACCATAGGAAAGGAAATAGAAAATATCATCAAAAAGTATGAGCTAAGGAATGGTGACACATTTAAACATGTACACGATGCTTAGCTTTGGTAGGGAGTAAGGTTAGGGACGAGATTACTCAAAAACAAAAGCAAAACCGATCACAATTCTTAGCTTTGGTAGGGAGTAAGGTTAGGGATGAGATTACTCAAAAACAAAACCAAAACCGATTACAATTCTTAGCTTTGGTGGGACGATTGGAGTGAAACCGAACAAAATTCTTAGCTGTTGGTTTGACATCGTCTCATAGCTCACATTATGCATTTTGGTGTTATTTTTTCTATCAGTCAAATCTTTTTTATTAGTGATATACTTTGTATCTCGTAAAACTGATTATACATAACATTCTTTTAGGTTTTTTACTCTCATATACGAACTAAAATAAAATGCATATTAGAAAGATAGGGTGAGGTTATTTTGAGAACTAAATAAATGTACAGAACTGCGAGAACTAATCTAGACCATTTATTTTACTTTTCGTTATAGATATTTATTTTTAAATCTAAAGGGTATTATAGTCAAATTGAAGTTTCTAGATTTTTAATAAATTATTGAAACCAATATCTTTTGTAATTCATAGCTGGCAACATTTGACGGTATGAAATTATTTTTTTTTATTTTTCCAAAATCAACCAATTTGTTTCTACGTTGGGCTTTGCACATCTTGATTATAACTTTGCTAAAGAATTAAAGTTTGTTCATACACTAAATAAAATATTATTATACATAAGAATTTTTAGTGAATTTATAAAAATGTAGGAACCTGATGACGAATTTACCATTTCTGGACACCAATTAATACTCTTATTTTCAAGACTATGGCTTAAGTATAAGTATTCGCTAACATAATAAAAATAAAAACATGGCATAAGGGTCTATACATGTATGCCCTGATAATCATAGTAATTTGATTTTGCGTATGCATGCACATGTATTTCTTTGAGTCAGACACCCATCTAACATCATCGTATCGAGTCCATTCATACGCACTTGTAGGGTAGAAGTGTATTCAACTTCTTTTTCGATGTATTGTAAATCTTATTGTGGTCAACATTTTTATAAGCATCCATATATATACACACGTTGTTAGTATTTTTGAGAAGTCAATGATATGTGCAAACTCCTTCTCGACTATATGCGAACACATGTGCACACTCTTTGTTATCCACATTTTCCGAATTTAGCGAATCACACCTGACACATACAAAAAGTATAGAAGTTAGCAACAAATTAATAATATATTAAACTTAAATACGTATGAACACGACTCTAAAAATCAAATTTAATAATATATGGACCCTAAAACACATATGCAAACTCATTTATTAATTTAATACAAACCATAAAATACATATGCATCATCCTGTTAAAGTTGAAATACATATGCACATAGATTGGTACTTGCAGCTTGCAATAATTATCGAGATAACAGTATTTGGTGGGTTTTTCATCTTGAGGGTTGCCTATTTTTCTAGCATCATCATCGAGACAAAACAAAAAATTATCACAGCGTGACCAAACAGAATTGAAGACAAAAAAAGAATGCAATGTTTTAGAGTTGTTGATGTCGTAGATCTGCTAAACATAACATCGTAGATCTAAATTAAATCGAAACCCATTTTTCGTCTTCAAATTGAAAGCAAAAAGAATCAGATCCAAGGAAAAAAATCAGATCGAAAGCCAACATTTATTCAGATCGAATTCATGATCATATAAAAACAATATTTTTTTCAATTGAAACAAGATCGAATATACGAACCTTCACTACATAAAAATATTCTACTCAGTTGGATCTTGAAACACCACCAGCAACATCTCCATAAGACCAAAACTTTTTGATGAATTTAATATGTTGATAACTTCGAACATAATATATATAGGAGAAATTAGATAGAGATGAAGCGTAGTTTACTAGGGAGAAAAAAAGTGAATCTGAAAAAGAAGATACGAATTATTTAGGATACGATGATTTCATAATTAATAATTTAGTGGAACAGTTGGGATATAATGAAATCCCATTAATACCCTTACATTTATTGGAAACTATTACTGAGTATTTCATTTAGTTACATTTGTGCCACTACTCATATCAACCGTAGATAAAAAAAATCAATGGTGTAAATTGGTTCTCGCATTTGTATACATTTATTTGGTTCTGAAAATAACCTTACACTAGAAAGATAAGACATTTCTTTTATTCCCGAAAAAATAAACATAAAAAACATGAACCAAGAAACACACGTATTAGAGTTACATGTATTTTCAGTTCATATTGTTGGTATTTTCATGGTTTTAGTTATATACTGCTCTAGAGTTAGTTTATCTATCTATGTGAGATATACTTGCTAAACAAGAACTCAAATCTTTCTTCAAACTTTTATATTCAAGTGGATTAACGACCACAAATCAACCATGTTAAGTAACACAACAAAGTTTCATGCTGCTAATGAAATGTTAACTGGTTTTCTAGATGGTTTACTTGCTACAATGTTGTCATGTGTTTTTATGTAACATTATAAAACTACATGTTACATGCGTTTAGCGGCATGGTCTTGTTGTTATGGTTTATGTTATAGAGCTCTTAAGGGAAAAGGATTTTTTAAGACTATACATGTTTGGGAACATGCGGCTTAATGGTTAGAGACATCTTATTTGACGTATTTAAGCATGTCGAGATATATATCCCCGACATGCTTACATATGTCAAATAAGATGTCCCTAAAACCACATCAGTAAAAAGACAGGTGACACAACTTCTTGCACGTTTGCTGATGTAAATACAAATTACATATGAAAAAAGACCACACATCAATTTCATCCGATCATTAAACATGTAAATTATGCATTGATATTGTGTCGTTTTATATGAAATACTACGTGTTAACGTGTTTAGTTTTTTTATGGAAAACTATAAAATTGAACGAGTGACTGAGTCCCACATCGGTAGATAATGCAAAATGAAGGATGTAGGATGGCAGTGGAAGTGGAAGCACCTGAAGGCGTTGAAGTTGATGTGAAACCGAAAAGGCTTGTTTTCAAGAAAGTGGGAGATAGGTTACGATATACCGTTACATTTGTGTCGAAGTATGGCATGAATAGAATGAGACCTGATGGTGCTTTTGGGTATATAACCTGGAAAATGTTAAAAATCATGTTACTAGCCAAATCTTGTATAGACAAATCTCGTATAGATAAATATCGTACCATAAATTTATACTAACCTAATCTCAAAAGAAACCGAACATAAATATATACTAATCACCGCTTTACATATAATACAAAAATAAGTTGCCGTTAAAAAAAACCCGTAAACAAATCACTTTATAAGTGCTACGTGGGTCCAGTTTGATGTAATGGTATCTTAGCAATGGTTTGAGTTCTGATCTGATTATCAGGTTAACTACGTACTTTTTTGGTGTTTTTCTTGTTACTATATGATGTTCACTTGTTTTTATGTAACATTATAGAATGTTACAATATGCATTGATTTCGATTTTTGATTATGGTTAATTTTTATTTTGTCCCACATAGATTGAAAGTGAGAATAGTACAACCTTTATAAGTTAAAATTCGATAAAATAGTATAATAGAGCAAGGGACGGCATAAGCAAAAGTGGTTGCTTTGTCGTTGGTTGCTTTTGTTTTTGTCGGTTTTCACGTGAGAGTGAATTTTGTTATATATGTAGATTTTAACTGTTGTGGATGCACTTACATACAAGGTTAAGTTCATATTTTTTTACTGTAGTTTTTTAGTGTTTGTGTTCGAAAAAATAACCGTGTAAAACATCATTTGTATTCTACGATCTTCTTAGTTTTATCGACGATAAATATAGAATGGTAGTATTAAGTCGTTCTCTATTGTTTTTGGATATCAAGAGTAGCAAGACACACTCGTAGATTGACTAATGTTGGGTCAGCGGGAGACGTGGGTAAAACCGCACAATTTCCTAGTTCAAAGTTTTTCTTGGTTCCTTTTTGTCATAAACAGGGCTGGGCATGTGAGGATACTCAAATCAAGCTGATCTTGAGGCTTTGTGAGTGGCCATGGCACACCCTTGCACCCACACACCTACGCCAATGGCTGGCTGGTGGTCTTTTTCAATTATTGCGCAACTGTAAGCATCCTAACGATTGCCTATTGCTAGTCAGACGGTCAAGTTAAATCCGTGTCAGCATGGTTATAGTATTACTCGTTATATTTTTTGTTTTTTTGTTTTTTACTTTTTATTTTGTTGTTGCGAGAATTTCATGTTCTTAATGAATTTTATTTTCCATAAAGCTTTATAAACTAATCATATATTTCACTACCATTGCAACACAACATTTTACGTTTGAATGTTTGTTATGGTGTTTGAGTTTGATGATCATGGTTAATTTTTATTTTGTCCCACATCGATAGAAATCGAGAGTAACGCAACCTTTATAACTCAAATTTTGATAAAATAGTTTAATGCAAAGTAACAAGTTACAACCAAAATTAGTTGTTTGTATCTTTGGTTGCTTTTGTTTTTTGTACTTTCCACATGAGAGTAGATTTGTTCTTTTAATGTTTTAAACGCACTTATACACAGCTAACTTCATAATTTTTAGTTTTTTTAGGTTCCTGTTAATAAAAATAATCGTGTAAAACATCAATTATATTTTATGGCCTTCTTAGTTTTATTGAAGACAAATATAAAATGGTATCACGTAAAGTTCGAAATAAACAAGTTTTGAATAAGTACAGGCTACAGTAAACCGGTCGGGCGTCAATTTTATCAAGAAATTTTGGAAGCTGGGTCAGTTGGGCTACCGTCGTTCGTTATTGTTTTGGGAAAATCGAGAGTAGTTGAGTTGTATAATGTTGCGGCATCTGAACCACCAGCACTATATAAACCACGTTGATTTCTAGCAAATTTCCAAAGGGTTTCGGCACCATGAATAAGTTCTTTGAGTACAGTTTCTTGTCTTTAAAAACAATTGATGGAGAAGGTAAAGCAACTGCCATTTTAGCAGCGAGGTCCGAACAAGTTGAGCATCCAGTCAATGTCTTTCGGTCTCATCCAACAAGAGTGATCGTTTGGATCACATGTCCCTCCAGATGTATCACCCGTTCCAACCTGTTAAAAAACCCATAATTTTTCTTTAGAACTTAAACTCCCTGTTATAGAATTACGTACACTTCAAACAGCCCATGGCACTATTGTATTAAGGTTGGTTGTTGTTGACTTGTGCATCATGGGTAGAATCTAAGTAACCAGAGATACTCATTCCATTTGGTGAGAAAGACTGTTAAAGTTTTGGACCTAATCAGATACCAAGTTCTATCCTTAGGGACTAATTATGTTTCATTTGATTGTATCAGTTATCTCTTGGACATGCTTTGTTGGACACATGGTGAGGTGGAGGACTAAAGATGGCAACTTGCATTCTTGGAGCACTACTTGGCAATTTAGCCAAGCGTACATGAGACGCAACGTCTCATTTTGCCTTTTGGGAATAAAGATGGGACGCTCTTTATTTTGTCTCTTATCTGGGTTTTCTATGTGTGTGTTTTTTGATCAAAAATACTCTCTCTCAAAAATGTAACCCAGATCAAGTTATCTTGTTTGTTGTTCTTGTTTTTGTAAGACTATTATCATTTAGATAATAGGATCACACCAGTGTAGCTGTGGTGATCATTTAATCTTTTGATTCGAACTTGTTTTTATTAATTAAAGTATTTGATTCTGTGTTCAAATCTTCTTCTTTACCCTTATCTATTATTTCTTCATGGTATCAGAGCCCTGGTTCTCTGAAATCGTTGGAAATATTTTTTAGGGTTTCAAAATATTTTTGGGGGTTTTTTAAATTGAAACGTTTTTTGGATAGATCTGCTATTGAGATAGTCAGATTCAAAAGGATTTTGCTCTCATTGTTTTTTATTCATCCTAAAATCGATTTTTTAATTTTAGGGTTTCAAAATATTTGGGGGTTTTTTATATTATATTGTTTTAACTTTGTTCGTGGTGCAGGGACGTTATTTATTAGATCTATTTCATAGATCTGTTGCTGGTTGCACTTTTCCCTAATTTTTCTTAAATTAGGGTTTGGTGAGGAGGTTCTGTTTCCTCTAGACTAAGTGAATCTAGAAGAAACAGATCGATTGAGCTTTTGGTTTATGCATTGTAACACCTCTGCTCTCTCTTCTTATTTGTTTATTTGGTTATCTGCTTATTTATTCGTTCATACTTGTTCTTTGGGTGTTATTTGTGTTTATACTCTCTCATATTTTGATACTCTCTTTTTGCTGATCTTGCCTTTTGATTGTTGGGGTTGTTTGTTTACTTGGACCTTTAATCACTGTCTTGCCCTTGACCTGCCACCCTTGAGTGGTTTGGAAGCCTGGGAACTTTGTTGACTTTGATTAAGTTCACTTTTTTGGGAGTTTAGTTTCTGTGTCCCTTCACTATGACTAGTGTTCATGGTGACACGGACACTGAACATCAAGATGACCAGATTGGGGAAGAATCTGTTGTCACCTTGATAAGTAAGCTTGATATTAGTGACCCCTTGCATCTTCACCCAAATGACTATGCCACATTGACTGTGATTTCTATTAAACTTAAAGGAACTGAGAATTATCAAATCTGGTCTAATGCTATGCTTTTGGCATTGGAAGGAAAAAATAAAACTGGTTTCATAAATGGATCTTGTAAAAGATCTCTAACTAATGATGTGTTAGGAAGGCAATGGGACAGAGTCAATGCTGTTGTGTTAGGATGGATTCTTAATTCTATTTCTGATGAATTGTTTCTTGGTCAAATCTTTTCTAAGAAAGCTGAGCATGTTTGGAATGATTTGAAAGAAACCTATCATAAGGTTGATGGGTCTGTGATATTTAACTTGCATCATAAGATAAATAACTTGAAACAAAATGGATCTAACTTGTCTGATTATTACCATACTTTGAATGCTTTGTGGAAACAATATGATGCTATGGTTGAGCTTCCTAATTGTGTGTGTTCTGCTACTAGTGAATTTAAGAACCATAATAGTCTGTTGAAATTAATGCAATTCTTGATGGGTCTTGATGACTCTTACATGACTATTAGAAGTTCTACTCTTTCTAGGGAGTCTTTACCTGATGTCAAAGGGGCTTATGCTATTATCTCTAGTGAGGAGTCTCACAGAGTTGCCTCTGGCAATGTGTCTAGTTCCTCTCAAAGGAATCAGACATCTGCCTTTTTTGCTAATGGGCCCACCAGAAATGTGGTTCAAAGAAATCAGAGTAATAACTCTGGTGGCTTTAGACCTACCTTCAATCCTACCCCCAACTACAATAGTAACCCAAGACCTAATGTGTCCAATGGGAATGTCTATAGGCCCAATGGGAACACATACAGACCTAATGGGAATACCAATGGGAATTCTGAAGTAATTTGTGAGAATTGTGGGTACAATGGGCATACTATTGATAGATGTTTTAGACTTATTGGGTACCCTGCTGACTTTGGAAAAAGGAGACCTGGCCAAAACTCTAAAGGAAGAAATGTTTCTAACAATTCTGTGGGGACTAATCCCAATTCTGTCTTTTCTAATGAACAACTTTCTGCTTTACTCTCTCTTATCAAAGAGAACAATGGGAGTGAGAAGGGTGTGCATGCCAATATGGCAGGTATTTACCTAAATTCCAGTAAAGCTTTCAATGATAATTTTAGTAACTTTTTTTGTTCTAATATTCATTCTAAAGTTACTCAACATGGGAAAGTGGTTGACTCTGGGGCTAACCAACATATGGCCAATGATGAAAAAGAACTGGACAATGTGTTTGATATTTCTCACTTAAAAATTAAAGTTAGTCATCCCAATGGGACTGAAGCTTTCATATCTAAAATTGGAAATCTGAAACTGGCTAATGGTCTTGTCCTGTTTGATGTGTTGGTTATTCCTGAGTATTGTGTTACTTTAATATCTGTGCATAAATTAGCCAAGGATAACAAGATATTTGTGGTTTTTGATGAAAATAAATGCCTTTTTTTGAATCAGGATTTGAATCTGAAAAACATTCTAGGGATTGGTAATCAGTGTGGTGGTTTATACTACTTAGATACTAAAGGTATTAAGTGTAATGCTAGTCAAACTGTTCCTATTTGTTCTCTATCTTATTATGATTGGCATTATAGACTTGGCCATCCTGGTGACCCTGCTTTAGATATCTTAAAAACCACTTTGAAACTTGATAAACATGATAAGTATGACTATTGTGAAGTTTGTCAAAGGGCTAAGCAATCCAGAAAACCCTTTCCTTTAAGTGACCATAATACCAAGTGTTTGGGGGACATTGTTCACCTTGATTTATGGGGACCTTATAAGGTGACTAGTCATACTGGCCATAGATACTTTCTGACCATTGTTGATGACTTTACTAGAGCTGTTTGGGTATATCTCATTAAGTCCAAAGATGAAGTTGTCACTTTTATTGATGTGTTTTATAAAATGATTAAAAATCAGTTTAAAAGAAACATTAAGATCTTTAGAAGTGATAATGGTACTGAATTTGTTAACCAAACTTTCAATGAGTTTTGTAATAACAATGGCATACTTCATCAAACTTCTTGTGCCTATACCCCACAGCAAAATGGGGTGGCTGAAAGGAAACATAGACACCTGTTAAATGTGGCTAGGTGTCTTATGTTTCAGGGGGGGAATTTCTTTGAAATTTTGGTCTGAATGCATTCTAACTGCTACCTTTCTCATTAACAGATTACCCTCTTCTGTGTTAAATGGAAAGTCCCCTTATGAAATGATTTACAATACTTGTCCTAATCTCTCTCTTATCAGAATGTTTGGCTGTTTATGTTTTGCTACTATTTTAAGTAGTCATGATAAATTGTCTAATAGGTCTGAAAAATGTGTTATGATGGGTTATTCTAATTCTCAGAAGGGTTACAGGCTTTTTAGTCTTGATAGGAATCAGTTTATTGTCTCTAGAGATGTGAGTTTTTTTGAGTCTATATTTCCCTTTAAGGATTCTGTCTCAAAAGACAAGCATAATGAGTCTAATGTCCTTAGTCTTGGTCAAGATAAAAATTTGTTAAACTTCTTTGATTTAGATAACCCTGAGCTACCTAATGATGATGAGAGAGTAACAGGTAGTCATAATAGTGACCATGAGTCACAAAGTGAGGGTAGCCACTCTCCCAACTTTGGGAACAATATGGACACTGTTGATTCTCCAAATATTGGAGATGATGCTCATAACAGTGAGGATATTGAAGCTAGGTTGGGAGAGGAGGCTGCAACACTTGATGAAAATAATGAGTTTGAAGGTCACTTGAATCAAAATCTAAGTGCTTCTACTCAGGGTGTTAGAAGGTCTACCAGACCTTCTGTTTTTCCAAAAAACTATAATGATTTTGTTGTTAATTCCAAGGTTAAATATGGTCTTGAAAAATTTGTTGGGTATTCTAAACTTAATCATGAAAACTTCTGCTTTGTCACCCAACTTAACAAAAACAGTGAGCCAAAGAGTTTTTTTGAAGCTTCTCAAAATCCTGATTGGGTCAATGCTATGAACACTGAACTTGCAGCCTTTCTTGAGAATGATACTTGGGACATTGTTGAGTTACCCAAAGGTAGAAAGGCCTTAGGTAGTAAGTGGGTTTGGAAACTTAAGTTTAAATCTAGTGGTGAAATTGAAAGATACAAGGCTAGGGTTGTTGCCCAAGGTTTTGGTCAAAAAGAAGGAATTGATTTTGATGAAACTTTTGCTCCTGTTGTTAAGATGGTTACTGTTAGATGCTTACTTAACATTGCTATTGTGCGTTCTTGGCCTGTTTTCCAACTTGATATTAATAATGCCTTTCTTTATGGTGATCTTGATGAGACTGTTTACATGAAACCACCTCAAGGGTATCTTGTTGGTGGTGATAACATGGTTTGTAGGCTAAAAAAGTCATTGTATGGACTTAAACAAGCTCCTAGACAATGGAATGCTAAGCTTACAGTTGTGTTGAGTGAAAATGGTTTTGTTCAAAGTAAATCTGATTATTCTTTGTACACTAAGTCTCTTGGTGATGTTTTTCTTGCCTTGCTTGTGTATGTTGATGATATTATTATTACTGGGAACAATGTTGTTGAGATTGATAAATTTAAGATGTTTCTGAAAACTAAGTTTATGATTAAGGACTTAGGCAAGTTGAAATATTTCTTGGGTATTGAGGTCATTGATACTAATTGTGGCATTTGCTTAAACCAAAGGAAGTATGTCCTGGACCTTCTTTCTGAGTATGGTATGTTGGCTTGCAAACCTGCTAGCACTCCTTTGGTTACTAAACTTGTTGTTTCTAATGAGGCTACCATTGATGACCCTTTACTTGACAATATTGTTGATTTTCAAAAACTGATGGGTAAGCTCATTTACTTAACCAATACCAGGCCTGACATATCTTATGCTGTTCATTGCTTGAGTCAATTCATGCATTCTCCTTTGAGATCTCATCTCAAAACTGCCTTTAAGATATTAAGGTATCTTAAGGGTTCTCCAGGTTTGGGCATTCACATTAAGAAGACTTCTGGTATGTTTTTAAAAGCTTATTCTGATGCTGATTGGGCTAAGTGTGTTGTTACCAGGAAATCTGTTACTGGTTATTGTGTTTTTGTTAATAACAATCTTGTTTCTTGGAAGAGTAAAAAACAAAACACTCTCTCCAAATCCTCTACTGAAGCTGAGTATGGAGCTCTAGCTTCAGTAACCAGTGAAGTCATTTGGATTTTAAAGATTTTGAAAGACTTAAAATGTGAAAATCTTTTACCTGTTACCTTGTATTGTGACAGTAACTCAGCTATTAAGATAGCTGCTAATCCAGTATTCCATGAAAGAACCAAGCACTTAGAAATTGACTTACATTTTGTGAGGGAAAAAATTCTGAGTGGTGTTGTTAAAACTTGTAAGGTAGATTCTGCTAATCAAATAGCAGATATCCTCACAAAGGGACTGGATACATTGCAGCACAATGCCCTTGTTAAAAAACTTGGCATGTGTAATTTGTACTGGGTATCTGATTAAGGGGGGATGTTAAAGTTTTGGACCTAATCAGATACCAAGTTCTATCCTTAGGGACTAATTATGTTTCATTTGATTGTATCAGTTATCTCTTGGACATGCTTTGTTGGACACATGGTGAGGTGGAGGACTAAAGATGGCAACTTGCATTCTTGGAGCACTACTTGGCAATTTAGCCAAGCGTACATGAGACGCAACGTCTCATTTTGCCTTTTGGGAATAAAGATGGGACGCTCCTCATTTTGTCTCTTATCTGGGTTTTCTATGTGTGTGTTTTTTGATCAAAAATACTCTCTCTCAAAAATGTAACCCAGATCAATTTATCTTGTTTGTTGTTCTTGTTTTTGTAAGACTATTATCATTTTAGATAATAGAATCACACCAGTGTAGCTGTGGTGATCATTTAATCTTTTGATTCGAACTTGTTTTTATTAATTAAAGTATTTGATTCTGTGTTCAAATCTTCTTCTTTACCCTTATCTATTATTTATTCAAAGACGGATCTCCGTTGATGAACATTTTTCAGATTTTTGTCGAGTTTAGAGTTAGATTTTCATATTAGTTGAGCTCAAAGTTGAGAGATCTTTGTCTTGTTACATCGGCTTGTTAGGTTAGTGTAATAGCTCTAGTCCTGTGTGCTGTTTAGAAAGATCTTTGTCTAAAAAATGCCAGTTCTAGGCCAATTGTTAGGACACTAGTTGCGCCATTACATTTCATTATGTTGCGTTCATCAACAAAAGCCAACAAAGGATCAGCATCGATATTGCTGCTGACTTCTTCAATCATTTGTGGTTAGTAAGTTGATTGCTTTTACCATCGTTTTGGCCAGAGGTAGCAAAATGGTGGTTTTTGCAGGTTGGCGTAACGGGTCAAAATGGATAGGCTTAGCAGGTGCAGCTTCTGAGAAAAGGGACACTCCTTATACATTTGATGTTTGTGTACATAGATGTGTCGGGAAGCCAGATCATTGTGGTGCCGCTAGGAGGTTCGTTGAACTTAAATATAACTCGACATTAACAGGTACCCATAGTTAATACTAGAATGCCATTGAAAATCATTAAACATGCAGCATGTAAGTATAATGTTTTTCATACATTGTACATGTCACTACATTTATGGTAATGAATTAATTGAATTCCTACGACGTATACAATGGTCGAGCCCATTCATGATCTTTCATTTCATACATTGTACTCTGTATATGGTTAATCATTGATACCAAAATTTGGTCAATCTAGTATCCCACATCGACCGGCGGAGTTATGACTTTTTTTTATAGCGCTTGGAAACTATTATACTCATCTCTTTTGGGACATCGATAAATTGAAACGAGAGAAGATTAGCATGGTTCCTGCACAAACCAAGAAATGTTCATATGTTTTTATGTAATTTTCTAAAATTTTGTCCAAATTTATGTAATTTTCTAAAATTTTCTAAAATGTTCACATGTTTTTATGTAAAACTTTTGTAAGTCACGTTTGTATTAAACTTTGTTGGTTGTGTCTTTGGTTGTTATGTTCTTTTTAGGCGAAAGTGAATTTTGTTATGTGAATATATTTGTTTAAATCACAAACAAGCTTCGATTTTAAATGTGTTAGAGGCACATGTACACGGTTGAATTCACAATTTTTTTTAAAGTTTATTACCGTTTATATGAAAAACCTTAACAACAATTTGTTATGTTGTTTGAGTTATAATGATCATGTTAACTAGTTATGTAGATATTTTTCTTGTTACAATGTTCTTAAGTAATTTTATAGTATGCATTTGATCTAGATTATGGTTAATTTTTATTTTGTCGCACATTGATAGAAATTGAGACCAGTGCAACCTTTATGAGTCACATCTTGATTACATAGTTAATTAAAAGCATTTAACTATACAATCAAAATTAGTTGATTGTATCTTTGGTTGCTTTTATTTTTTTCTACATGAGCGTGAATTTGTTTAAGTGGATTATAAATGTTTTAGACCCATTTATACTCGGTTAAGCTCATATTTTTTTTAGTTTTTTAGTGTTTATGTTGGTTAAACTAATCATGTAAAAACGTCATTTATATTTTACATAAAGTTTAAAAGAAACAAGTTTTGAACAAATACAAGGTATAGTAAAATTGTATCAATATACTTTATCAATAAGACTTTATCAATAGACTTTAGACATCAATTGTATATTAGATAACAATAGACTTTATGTGCTATCAGCACTATTTCGACCCATTTGTCCAACACAACCCAAATCGACCCATTCAGAAGTGAAAGGGTTTGTATTGCCACGTCTATAGAAAAACATGAAAGGCAGATAAAATCCGCGAGCACATGTTTAGCAATATATACTTGAAGTTATTGGTGAAAATGTATGTTGAAAATGAAATAGCAGGAATTATTAAGCCGAAGGATAGAAGATCTGTTGATTAGCTTTACAAACACATCCCACATCGGTCGATTAGTAAAAAGTAATAACATTAACACATGTATAAAGTGAGAAACGCATGGATAGAAGCTCAAAGCTATGACAGGCTTTGGCACAGGTGAGCTCATTTCCATTCATAGTTACATACACTATACACTATGATGAGATTAGTAGATGGGAATAAATTAAGTTAAGTCGTGGGCCGTCTTGTGAATTTTCGAGACCATGTGCCAAAATTACTTTATAGGCTTCTTGAGTGCATTAATCACTTAAACTGTGAAATAAAATGATAAACATATATAAGAAATCCATATAATTTACTTTATAGGTCTCACACTCATGTTATAGAAGTTTCTGACAAAGCTCCAAACTAGTTGTTTTAACAAACTAGATGCACCTGTCGAAATACAAGGGATAGTTTTATTTTTTTACAATGTTGTTAGAGCATCTACAATGGGATGGTTTTAAAAAGACTTTTTCCTATTTGAAAAAGCTATAAGCATATTTTTTAGCATTGGAGCAACCACTTTGTAAATGACTTTTTAATAATGACTTGTAGTATGTTTGGTTGTAAAAACAAAATGGAATGTAACTAAGAATAAAAAGACTAAAATGACCTTTAATGATGTATATTTTTGTTTGAATTGTAATTAATAAGGGGTTTTTATGTAATTCCATTCCATTCCAAGACGTAATGGAGAAAAAAACAAGGTCCCCTCATGAATGAAAATTGAGGTTTTTGATGTAATGGGTGATTGCATGTAATAAGCTATTGCATTACCTAGTTGCAAACAAACACAACTTTTCCATTCCGTCGTAATGATGTTTTCCATTCCTACTTTAATTACGATGTACCAAACGCTACGTTAGTTTTATTGAAGACAAATATAAAATCATATATACTACATAAAGTTTACAAAATAAACAAGTTTTAAACGAGTACAAGCTATGGTAAATCGCCAGACGTGAATTGTACCAGGAAAGTGGGAGATAGTTTGCGATATACCGCTACACTGTGTCGAAGAAGGGTTTGTTTTTAAGAAAGTTAAAGATAGATTACCATATACCGTTACATTTCAATTCCATTTGTTTGGACAAACATATATATTAAAAGACACTTTCTAAATTTCCGCTTTTTTATAAGGGTTCTTATCAGTTATGGTTACAACTAGTATGGACGAAAAGTTTAGTTTTCCAGCACATTATATGTCCCTTATTAATTCACTCTTATCAGTTTGTGTAGAAAATACATCAGACGTTGTTAAACAATGTGTTCCTGGTCAAGTGTCAGAAAATCACAGAGACTTAAAACAACCAAAACAGTTGATAGTTGAACCAGAGGCACCTAACAAACTAGATGCACCTGTCAAAATACAAGGGATAGTGTCTGAGTGTCTCTATGTCAAATGTTGAAAAGCAAGGCGCACTTCATACTTTATCTTTCTTTGTAACTTCTAACCTAGCAAACAAACAAAATTAGCACAAAGTATCGTATCTGCTCTTTTGTGAGGTAAAGATTTTCAACAGGGGATAGAACTGTATTGGTGTATCGTTATGTAACAGCATAGTTTGTTTCCTTTCATATTTTGTAACTTAGCGAACACAACACAACCCTTATATGAAATTTTACGAGGCAAAGTTCCACTAAATATGACAAAGATCTTCAACTGGAGCATATAACTGTATATTGTATCTTCTTTAAGTAACAGTAGTATTACTACGTTTGATTAGTCACCGGCTGCAGCTTTGGTAAAGGCCAGTGGGTCAAAGATCATAGTCGGCCTCTGTATTCAGGATTTGCCCGTAAACAGTGGTTGTCGAGGACGTGGGCTTGCCCTTTAACTCAATGAACCAACTTTTGTTACGAGAATATAAGTGGCAGCCAAAAGATTGAAAAATGGATGATTTTACAGGGCCTAATTTTCTTAAAAGGTCTCGCGTTGTAATCCTTTAAAAGTAATAGTGAGTACATTGTGTTCGTGTGCCCATTGGACTACATCGTGAAGCAAGTACAAGCTATAGTAAACTGTGCAGTCAATTGTACAATGAAATTTAGGGACCCGGGTCAACTGAATTACACATTGTTCTCTTTTCTTTTTGGAGAATCTTGAGTAGTGAGATACACTAGTAGATTGACTAAGGTTGGTTAAGCTCATCCGTATCAGCGTGGTTAAAGTACAATTACTCGTTCTCAACGTTAGATACTTTGTTCTTTACTTTTGATTTTGTTGTTGTTCTTAATGAGTTTCATTTTTACATAAGACTTGATTTACTGATCATATACAATTTGTGTTTGAATGTTTGTTATAGTATTGACTTTTTATGATCACATTAACTTGTTTATAGGGGTTTTTTGGTTTTTACAATGTTCACATGTTTTTATGTAACGTCTTAAAACTACATGGTACATGTATGCGTTCGCTTTCGAGTTTTATAGTTATATTTCATTTTGTCCCACATCGATAGAAAGAAAGAGTAGTGAACCTTTATAAACTAAATATCAGTTAAATTGCTTAATAGAACGGCAAAGGCCTAACCAAAATTTGTTGGTTGTGTATTGGTTGTTTTGGTTTTTTTGGTGACAAAACTAATTAGTTCGGTTTAGCAAAATTATTTGGTTTGAGACTAAATACGTTTCACAACACAACAAAGTAACAGTAGCGAACACAGCAAAGTTTCACAAAACAACATTCTTATCTGCAATTTTACTAGGCAAATTTCCAGTTAAGTAACACATATGGTCGCTTTCTTCCAACCTAGATAGTCCTCAACACCAAACCTCTTATCACGCACAATTCTTAACCAAACGGACTGGATTGTACGGGACGGTGATGGATGTTGAGGTGGTGGGGTTGGTGGATTTTGTAATGATTGCTGGTACTATATTTTCGATGGTGAGGGGTATTGAGATGATGGCGCAGAAGAGAGCACGAGACGTGTATACTAGCAACTACTAACTTTACAAGCTATGGTGCATTATTGCTCTACATGAAAACAATATGTCTGGCTCGCAAAGAGGTGCATCGTATTGTGACTGCTAGTCACGTGGTTAAGCTAGCCATATGAACATGGTTGCACTATTATTACTCGTTCTCTACATTTTATTTTATTTTCTATAACGCTTGATTTTCTCATCATATACTCGGTACTATTTGTGTTTGGATGGTTGTATAGTATTTGACTTTTGTTTGTTAACTAGTTTATTTTTTTTGGGTTTTCTTGTCTCACATGGACAAAAAGAAAAGAGTAGTGAAATATTGATAAGTCAAATTCTAATTAGGTAACATAAAAATTAAACCTAATTACAACAAAATTGGGGCATTTACATATATATCTTTCCAAAAATTGAATATTACGTCAATGTCCTTCTCACTTTTTTAATTACGTCAATATCCTTCCCAAATTTTTTTATTACACTAATATCCTTCGTTACATTTTGTTACTACATAAACGTATTTACCAAATTATTTTTTTATGTATATCCAAAATTCAACATGTTATTTCATCACTCGATGTTAAAAAGTATATATGAAAAAATAAATATGCATCGTATTTATATCAAAACTTTTGTAATTACATTTTCGTCTTCTTTTATCACTCGAAACCAATAAGTATACGTAAATAGATAATTATAATTAATTTAAATGATAAAATAATAGGTAATAATAGTTTCAAAACTTAAGATCAATATAATTATGATTTAATTGATTTTTGGAATGTATGTGAGAATTTAAAAGTTTGAGAATGATATTAATGTAATTACAATGGTTTGAGAAGGACATTGATGTAATTAAAAAAGTGACAAGGATATTTATGTAATTGCAAAGGATATTTGTGTAATATCTAATTTTAAGAAGGATATACATGTAAATCTCCCTTAAATTTTTTTGTTCAAAAAAATTGCACTTTACTCTTTTCGGTAACTTAAAAATAAGTCGTACTTTAGTTACAAAATTTTAAGATTTTGTTATTTTTCTTTTATACAAATGTTTGTATATATTATTTTAGTAAGAAACTTTTTATAAAAAATTCTAAATTTTTTGTACAATAAATCGGACTTTTTTTTACAAAATTTTAAAATATTTGAAATTAAAAATCGTACTTTCTACAAAAAGTATTTGAAAATTTTGAATATTTTATACTCATTCTCAAAAGTAAAGATCATACTTTTTTTTACAATTTCTTTTTGGAAAATTTGAATCTGTGTAACCAAAATTCGTAACTAAAAAAAGATAATTGAAAAAAAATGCAATTTACTTTTTTTAAAAAGGTAAAAATGTTTCTATTATTATTTTCTTAAAAGATTTTAGTTTTTTTTTAAGTAACTATTTTACTTTTAAAATTTTTAAAATTTTGCGAAAAAAGTTCAAAAAACATTTGTAAAAAAGTATGATATTTGATTATGTAAAAAAGTAAGGTTTTGAAAAAAAAACGTTTATATATATAAAAGAAAAATACTAACAAAATTTTGAAATTTTGTAAAAAAGTACGATTTATTTTATTGTTACGAAAACCATTTTTGAGCTGTGCAAAAATATTTTAAAAGTGAAATTTAAAAAGTAAAAAATTTTAGATATATAAAGAACCCAAAAAAATAAGTTATACTCGTTTTTATATAAATCTTAAAAGTTAAATAAAACATGTTTAAAAATAATATTTTTTTATATATAAACGTGCGTATGTATAATATTTTAAAGAACTTCTTATTTCTAACACCGTTCTATTATTGGAAGACCTTGGGTTATTACTTATGCGTATTTATCTTTACTAACGACAAGGGGAAGAAAATACATTTTAGCTCTGTGTTTTTTAAAGCATGAAATACTATTGAAACGCCAATACCAATCGAAGTTTTAATTCACTTACCAAAAAAAGTAAGACCAAAGACACAAACAACTACTTTTACCTTTGTTGGGAGATTTACATGTATATCCTTCTTAAAATTAGATATTACACAAATATCCTTTGCAATTACATAAATATCCTTGTCACTTTTTTAATTACATCAATGTCATTCTCAAACCATTGTAATTACATTAATATCATTCTCAAACTTTTAAATTCTCGCATACATTCCAAAAATCAATTAAATCATAATTATATTGATCTTAAGTTTTGAAACTATTATTACCTATTATTTTATCATTTAAATTAATTATAATTATCTTTTCTACGTATACTTATTGGTTTCGAGTGATAAAAGAAGACGAAAATGTAATTACAAAAGTTTTGATATAAATACGATGCATATTTATTTTTTCGTATATACTTTTTAACATCGAGTGATGAAATAACATGTTGAATTTTGGATATACATAAAAAAATAATTTGGTAAATACGTTTATGTAGTAACAAAATGTAACGAAGGATATTAGTGTAATAAAAAAATTTGGGAAGGATATTGACGTAATTAAAAAAGTGAGAAGGACATTGACGTAATATTCAATTTTTGGAAGGATATATATGTAAATGCCTCAAAATTTAAAGAGTAAAGTGCAAAAGCTCGAGATTAGACCAGAAACAATCGAGTTGCTGTTTTTGGAAAATCTCAAGCTCTATTATAATAGATCGAGTAGCTCGCAACTCACAACCTTAATGAGCCAAACGGCTCAGAAGAAGAATTTATGAGCAATCAAAAGAAGAATTTATCACTTTTTATATACCATCTTCCAACGGCTTAGAAATTTAACATGGCCCCGGCCTGCGCAAGGATGACACATACAGATCTTGAAATGGTCAAAAAAAAAAATTCTCAATCGTGAAATGGTCTGAATTTTTTTTTAATTGTTTTTCGTGTCAGGAAAGCTCATAATTTTATCATGGGCATATAAGAGCTTACTAAAAAATTAGAAGGTCATTTGTAATGGCTCAAAAGCGTACCAACCTTGTGAATATAAGCCATTACGAGAACTCATAGTTTATTTGGTGCGCTTCACGAGAACACATAGCTTATTTGATGAGCTTACGAGCTTACTGAAAATTAAGCACATCGATTATAGTTAATTTTTACTTTGTCCCACATGGATAGAAAGTGAGAGTGGTGCATCATTTATAAGTCAAATTTTGATAATATAGTTAAACTTGAGCAACTACTAGTACAATCAAAATTAAACACGGTTTGTTGCTTTTGTTTTTGTCGCTTTTAACATGAGAGTGAATTTGGTTATGTTGATTTTAAAATTTTAGATGCACTTAAACACGGTTAAATCCATAATTTTAAATGGTCTAAAATAATCACGTTAAAACGTCATTTCTATATTTTACGGTCTTTTTAGTTTCATTGAAGACAAATATAAACCGTGGGAGACATGTATGATGTGGCAGTGGAAGCACTTGAAGGTGTTGAAGTTGACATTAAACCGAAAAGGTTTGTTTTCAAGAAAGTGGGAGATAGGTTGCGAATTGCGATATGCGGTTATATTTGGTGCTTTTGGGTCTATAATTTGAAAAAATGTTGAAAACCAAGGTCGGAGGAGCCTGTTGCTTTTAGTTGGGAACAAAATATATAGACCATGTTTTGTGAAACCAAGTTAATTTGAAAAAGTATAAAATGGTTAATGGTCACTTTCTTTTCTCATATTAATATGTTAATAGGAAATACGTGGGTTAATCCAAATATTGATTGTGTTGGTTCACGTTCGTTTGTTTTGGCAGCTTAACCAAAGAGGTCGCTTATAAGGCCACAAACAAGATGAGCCTTTGGTGTAAAAGCTCGAAATTAGATTGGTTAATAGGTCGAACGAGTCGAGCTCAAACGAGCTAGAGCCTAAGCTCGAGTATGAGTTTCAGCTTATCTAATAATCAAGTTCAACCCCGAGGTCTATATAGAAAGATCGAATAGGCTCGTGAGCCCACAATATATATATACTCATATATACTGTTTATACGTATAATGATATACAAACGAGCTTAAAAAATATAAACAAGCTCGAGCCTTGTGAGATTAACTAGTTGAACTTTACTTGAAATTTGATTCTTTCAACATATCATATATGTCGAGCCCGAGCTACGCTAGAATGAAGTTAACATGAGGATGCTCAAATGTTCGGGTTTCACATTACTTTGAAAGAAAAAATAATTATTAGTTGATTAAAT